>JAGSMU010000163.1:0-69510 GCA_029286865.1 Teinopalpus imperialis
TCTTCGTTTTCGTGCTGATTTTGTAACCTAACCTAACCTAACTAACCTAACCTAACCCTAACCACCTATATCTTTATGTATTAGAGTCTTAAGCATTCCAAATTGGTTTTTGTTGCAGCATTTGTTCAGTGTAATCGTTAGACAGTCATCCTGCGCCGCATTTAGGCCATTTCAGTCTAGTTGTAATCAGTTATTTTTAGTATCATAATTACGTAATTTTATTCCATTTGTAAAATTTTCATGTCTTCGTTTTTCGTGCTGATTTTGTAACCTAACCTAACCTAACCTAACCTAACCTAACCCTAACCACTATATCTTTGTGTATTAGAGTCTTAAGCATTCCAAATTGGTTTTTGTTGTAGCATTTGTTCAGTGTAATCGTTAGACAGTCATCCTGCGCCGCATTTAGGCCATTTCAGTCTAGTTGTAATCAGTTATTTTTAGTTTCATAATTACGTAATTTTATTCCACTTGTAAAATTTTCATGTCTTCGTTTTTCGTGCTGATTTTGTAACCTAACCTAACCTAACCTAACTCTAACCTAACCACCTATATCTTTGTGTATTAGGAGTCTTAAGCATTCCAAATTGGTTTTTGTTGTAGCATTTGTTCAGTTTAATCGTTAGACAGTCATCCTGCGCCGCATTTAGGCCATTTCTAGTCTAGTTGTAATCAGTTATTTTTAGTTTCATAATTACGTAATTTTATTCCACTTGTAAAAATTTTCATGTCTTCGTTTTTCGTGCTGATTTTGTAACCTAACCTTAACCTAACCTAACCTAACCTAACCCTAACCACCTATATCTTTGTGTATTAGAGTCTTAAGCATTCCAAATTCGTTTTTGTTGTAGCATTTGTTCAGTGTAATCGTTAGACAGTCATCCTGCGCCACATTTAGGCCATTTCTAGTCTAGTTGTAATCAGTTATTTTTAGTTTCATAATTACGTAATTTTATTCCACTTGTAAAAATTTTCATGTCTTCGTTTTTCGTGCTGATTTTGTAACCTAACCTAACCTAACCTAACCTAACCTAACCTAACCTAACTCTAACCTAACCTAACCACCTATCTTTGTGTATTAGAGTCTTAAGCATTCCAAATTGGTTTTTTGTTGTAGCATTTGTTCAGTGTAATCGTTAGACAGTCATCCTGCGCCACATTTAGGCCATTTCTAGTCTAGTTGTAATCAGTTATTTTTAGTTTCATAATTACGTAATTTTATTCCACTTGTAAAAATTTTCATGTCTTCGTTTTTCGTGCTGATTTTGTAACCTAACCTAACCTAACCCTAACCTAACCTAACCTAACCCTAACCACCTATATCTTTGTGTATTAGAGTCTTAAGCATTCCAAATTGGTTTTTTGTTGTAGCATTTGTTCAGTGTAATCGTTAGACAGTCATCCTGCGCCGCATTTAGGCCATTTCTAGTCTAGTTGTAATCAGTTATTTTTAGTTTCATAATTACGTAATTTTATTCCACTTGTAAAAATTTTCATGTCTTCGTTTTTCGTGCTGATTTTGTAACCTAACCTAACCTTTTTTTTTTTTTTACATGGGGAAATGCCTACGCATACCCACCCCTGCGGGGGCAAGGGTGGGTTATGTCGGACTCGCACCGACTAAAACCCCATGGTGTTCCACCTTCGTCGCGTATGGCGGGGCCACGGGAACGCTTTCGCACACCTCCGCGACCCCGCCTGCGCCGGCCGACCAGACGGCCCCTTCTCCGGGGGAGGACATCTCCCTCTCCACCCTTCAGGCAAGGCGCGCCGGAACACGGACGCGCCTTCCATCGGCCTCCTCTGTAGGTGGGAAGCGGACTCCCCGAGTCCGCCCCCAGAGGCCATGGGGGCCAGGAAAGCACTAATCCAACCCAGCCCCTGCGGTGGATCTGGTCTGCAGCTCCACCGCCGACCGATGTTCGGCCGCGGAGGACAGGAGAGCGGCAACGAAACACCGACACTCCTCTCCCTCCGCGACTCCGCCTCGGCTACTGAGGGCGGAAAGGGCAACCTCGCTCCGCCACATCCGCCCCAGTAGTCCACCGACGCATCCGAGGTTGGCTCATAACGAGCCCACCCGGGCAGCCCACCTCAGGCCGGCTCAGAGCGCCTTAGGCCGGCCATTTGGGTTCCTCTTAGCTTCACCGTGGGTGACTGCCACGGTTACTAAGCCCCCGCTACGACAAAGCGAGAACCCTTCGGGGAACCTAACCTAACCTTTTTTTTTTTTTACATGGGGAAATGCCTACGCATACCCACCCCTGCGGGGGCAAGGGTGGGACGTATGATTTCGCACCGACTAAAACCCCATGGTGTTCCACCTTCGTCGCGTATGGCGGGGCCACGGGAACGCTTTCGCACACATCCGCGATACATACTCGGCTTTCGTGAACGGCCCCTTCTCCGGGGAGGACATCTCCCTCCCACCCCTCCTGGCAGGGCGCGCCGGAACACGGACGCGCCTTCCATCTCGGCCTCTTCTGTAGGTGGGAAGCGGACTCCCCGAGTCCGCCCCCAGAGGCCATGGGGGCCAGGAAAGCCCCAGCCCCTGCGGTGGATCTGGTCTGCAGCTCCACCGCCGACCGATGTTCGGCCGCGGAGGACAGGAGAGCGGCGGGATCAACCACACTCCACTGAACCCGCGGCCCCACCACGGCCGCATCAGCGATGCGACCCCAGCAGGTCGCGGAGGGTCACTACCCTCCCTCCGCGACTCCGCCTCGGCTGCGGATGGTGCGTAAGACGGCCTCACTCCGTCCATCCGCACCCACGTACATTACCGACTGCGCATCAGGGCGGGCCGAAGCTCAATATGCCGGGCAGCCTCTCGAGCCGGCCTTAGGCATATGGGCCGGCCATTTGGGTTCCTCTTAGCTTCACCGTGGTTAACTCCGCACCACGGTTACTAAGCCCCCGCTACGACAAAGCGAGAACCCTTCGGGGGAACCTAACCTAACCTAACCTTAACCTAACCTAACCTAACCCTAACCACCTATATCTTTGTGTATTAGAGTCTTAAGCATTCCAAATTGGTTTTTTGTTGTAGCATTTGTTCAGTGTAATCGTTAGACAGTCATCCTGCGCCGCATTTAGGCCATTTCTAGTCTAGTTGTAATCAGTTATTTTTAGTTTCATAATTACGCAATTTTATTCCACTTGTAAAAATTTTCATGTCTTCGTTTTTCGTGCTGATTTTGTAACCTAACCTAACCACCTATATCTTGTGTATTAGAGTCTTAAGCATTCCAAATTGGTTTTTTTGTTTTTCGTGCTGATTTTGTTACCTAACCTAACCTAACCTAACCTTTTTTTTTTTTTTTTTACATGGGGAAATGCCTACGCATACCCACCCTGCGGGGAACAAGGGATGGAGTTATGTCGGACTCGCACCGACTAAAACCCCATGGTGTTCCACCTTCGTCGCTTATGGCGGGGCCACGGGAACGCTTTCGCACACCTCCGCGACCCCACCTGCGCTGGCCGGCAAACCGGCTCCTTCTCCGGGAGGACATCTCCCTCTCCACCCTCTCAGGCAAGGCGCGCCGGAACACGGACGCGCCTTCCATCTCGGCCTCCTCTGTAGGTGGGAAGCGGACTCCCCGAGTCCGCCCCCAGAGGCCATGGGGCCAGGAAAGCCCCAGCCCCTGCGGTGGATCTGGTGATAGGCTCCCACTGCCAACCAATGTTCGGCCGCGGAGGACAGGGAGAGTGGCGGGAACAACCAACATACACTCCCACTGGAACTCAGGTTCTACCATGGCTGCATCAGTGGTGACCTGCTCTGAGTCAGTGGAGGTGATAGGGAGATACACTACCTTCCTCCGCGACTCCCGCCTCGGCTGCGGATGGTGCGTAAGACGGCCTCACTCCGTCCATCCGCACCCCGCAGCCCACCGACACGCTTCCGAGGTGAGCTCATTATGAGCCCTCCTGGAGCGGCCACCTCGGGCCGGCCACAGAGCGCCTTAGGCCGGCCATTTGGGTTCCTCTTAGCTTCACCGTGGGTGACCAAGCCACGGTTACTAAGCCCCCCCGCTACGACAAAGCGAGAACCCTTCGGGGGGGAACCTAACCTAACCTAACCTAACCTAACCTAACCTAACCTAACCCTAACCACCTATATCTTTGTGTATTAGAGTCTTAAGCATTCCAAATTGGTTTTTTGTTGTAGCATTTGTTCAGTGTAATCGTTAGACAGTCATCCTGCGCCGCATTTAGGCCATTTCTAGTCTTAGTTGTAATCAGTTATTTTTAGTTTCCATAATTACGTAATTTTATTCCACTTGTAAAAATTTTCATGTCTTCGTTTTTCGTGCTGATTTTGTAACCTAACCTAACCTTTTTTTTTTTTTACATGGGGAAATGCCTACGCATACCCACTGCGGGGCAAGGCGGGTTGCGTCGGACTCGCACCGACTAAAACCCCATGGTGTTCCACCTTCGTCGCTTATGGCGGGGCCACGGGAACGCTTTCGCACACCTCCGCGACCCCACCTGCGCTGGCCGGCAAACCGGCTCCTTCTCCGGGAGGACATCTCCCTCTCCACCCTCTCAGGCAAGGCGCGCCGGAACACGGACGCGCCTTCCATCTCGGCCTCCTCTGTAGGTGGGAAGCGGACTCCCCGAGTCCGCCCCCAGAGGCCATGGGGCCAGGAAAGCCCCAGCCCCTGCGGTGGATCTGGTCTGTGGCTCCACCGCCAACCAATGTTCGGCCGCGGAGGACAGGAGAGCGGCAACGAAACACCGACACTCCCCGCGGCCCCACCACGGCCGCATCAGCGGTGCGACCCCCCGCCTGAGTCGCGGAGGATAGGGAGAGCGGCAACGAAACACCGACACTCCTCTCCCTCCGCGACCTGCCTCGGCTGCGGATGGTGCGTAAGACGGCCTCACTCCGTCCATCCGCACCCCGCAGCCCACCGACACGCATCCAGGGCGGGCTCCAGCTCCAGCCCGCTCCGAGCGGCCTCCGCCGGCTACAGAGCGCCTTAGGCCGGCCATTTGGGTTCCTCTTAGCTTCACCGTGGTTAACTCCACACCACGGTTACTAAGCCCCCCGCTACGACAAAGCGAGAACCCTTCGGGGGAACCTAACCTAACTCTAACCTAACCTTTTTTTTTTTTTTTTTTTTTACATGGGGAAATGCCTACGCATACCCACCTGCGGGGGCAAGGGGCTTGCGCCGGACTTGCACCGACTAAAACCCCATGGTGTTCCACCTTCGTCGCTTATGGCGGGGCCACGGGAACGCTTTCGCACACCTCCGCGACCCCACCTGCGCTGGCCGGCAAACCGGCTCCTTCTCCGGGAGGACATCTCCCTCTCCACCCTCTCAGGCAAGGCGCGCCGGAACACGGACGCGCCTTCCATCTCGGCCTCCTCTGTAGGTGGGAAGCGGACTCCCCGAGTCCGCCCCCAGAGGCCATGGGGCCAGGAAAGCCCCAGCCCCTGCGGTGGATCTGGTGATAGGCTCCACCGCCAACCAATGTTCGGCCGCGGAGGACAGGAGAGCGGCAGGATCAACCACACTCCACTGAACCCGCGGCCCCACCACGGCCGCATCAGCGGTGCGACCCCCCGCCTGAGTCGCGGAGGATAGGAGATACACTACCTTCCTCCGCGACTCCCGCCTCGGCTGCGGATGGTGCGTAAGACGGCCTCACTCCGTCCATCCGCACCCCGCAGCCCACCGACACGCATCCAGGGCGGGCTCCAGCTCCAGCCCGCCCGGAGCGGCCTCGGGCCGGCTACAGAGCGCCTTAGGCCGGCCATTTGGGTTCCTCTTAGCTTCACCGTGGTTAACTCCACACCACGGTTACTAAGCCCCCCGCTACGACAAAGCGAGAACCCTTCGGGGGAACCTAACCTAACCTTTTTTTTTTTTTACATGGGGAAATGCCTACGCATACCCACTGCGGGGCGCGGGGGTGGGTTATGTCGGACTCGCACCGACTAAAACCCCATGGTGTTCCACCTTCGTCGCTTATGGCGGGGCCACGGGAACGCTTTCGCACACCTCCGCGACCCCACCTGCGCTGGCCGGCAAACCGGCTCCTTCTCCGGGAGGACATCTCCCTCTCCACCCTCTCAGGCAAGGCGCGCCGGAACACGGACGCGCCTTCCATCTCGGCCTCCTCTGTAGGTGGAAACGGACTGAGTCGGGGCTTGTAACCCAACCTAACCTAACCCTAACCACCTATATCTTTGTGTATTAGAGTCTTAAGCATTCCAAATTGTTTTTGTTGTAGCATTTGTTCAGTGTAATCGTTAGACAGTCATCCTGCGCTGCATTTAGGCCATTTCAGTCTAGTTGTAATCAGTTATTTTTAGTTTCATAATTACGCAATTTTATTCCATTTGTAAAAATTTTCATGTCTCGTTTTTCGTGCTGATTTTGTAACCTTAACCTAACCTAATCCTAACCTAACCTAACCTAACCACCTATATCTTTGTGTATTAGAGTCTTAAGCATTCCAAATTGGTTTTTGTTGTAGCATTTGTTCAGTTTAATCGTTAGACAGTCATCCTGCGCTGCATTTAGGCCATTTCTAGTCTAGTTGTAATCAGTTATTTTTAGTTTCATAATTACGTAATTTTATTCCACTTGTAAAAATTTTCATGTCTTCGTTTTTCGTGCTGATTTTGTAACCTAACCTAACCTAATCCTAACCTAACCTAATCCTAACCTAACCTAACCACCTATATCTTGTGTATTAGAGTCTTAAGCATTCCAAATTGGTTTTTGTTGTAGCATATGTTCAGTGTAATCGTTAGACAGTCATCCTGCGCCGCATTTAGGCCATTTCTAGTCTAGTTGTAATCAGTTATTTTTAGTTTCATAATTACGTAATTTTATTCCACTTGTAAAAATTTTCATGTCTTCGTTTTTCAAAGGATTTTGTAACCTTAACCTAACCTAACCTAACCTTAACCTAACCTAACCTTAACCCTAACCACCTATATCTTTGTGTATTAGAGTCTTAAGCATTCCAAATTGGTTTTTGTTGTAGCATTTGTTCAGTGTAATCGTTAGACAGTCATCCTGCGCCGCATTTAGCCATTTCTAGTCTAGTTGTAATCAGTTATTTTTAGTTTCATAATTACGTAATTTTATTCCATTTGTAAAAATTTTCATGTCTTCTGTTTTTCGTGCTGATTTTGTAACCTAACTCTAACTCTAACTCTAACCTAACCTAACCTAACCTAACCTAACCTAACCTAACCACCTATATCTTGTGTATTAGAGTCTTAAGTATTCCAAATTGGTTTTTGTTGTAGCATTTGTTCAGTGTAATCGTTAGACAGTCATCCTGCGCCGCATTTAGGCCATTTCTAGTCTAGTTGTAATCAGTTATTTATAGTTTCATAATTACGTAATTTTATTCCACTTGTAAAAATTTTCATGTCTTCGTTTTTCGTGCTGATTTTGTAACCTAACCTAACCTAACCTAACCTAACCTAACCCTAACCACCTATATCTTTGTGTATTAGAGTCTTAAGCATTCCAAATTGGTTTTTGTTGTAGCATATGTTCAGTGTAATCGTTAGACAGTCATCCTGCGCCGCATTTAGGCCATTTCTAGTCTAGTTGTAATCAGTTATTTATAGTTTCATAATTACGTAATTTTATTCCACTTGTAAAAATTTTCATGTCTTCGTTTTTCGTGCTGATTTTGTAACCTAACCTAACCTAACCTAACCTAACCTAACCTAACCCTAACCACCTATATCTTTGTGT
This sequence comes from Teinopalpus imperialis, assembly GCA_029286865.1. NCBI lineage: Eukaryota > Metazoa > Arthropoda > Insecta > Lepidoptera > Papilionidae > Teinopalpus > Teinopalpus imperialis. Next base: position 7,743 of record JAGSMU010000163.1, read on the forward strand.
ATTAGAGTCTTAAGCATTCCAAATTGGTTTTTGTTGTAGCATTTGTTCAGTGTAATCGTTAGACAGTCATCCTGCGCCGCATTTAGGCCATTTCTAGTCTAGTTGTAATCAGTTATTTTTAGTTTCATAATTACGTAATTTTATTCCACTTGTAAAAATTTTCATGTCTTCGTTTTTCGTGCTGATTTTGTAACCTAACCTAACCTAACCCTAACCACCTATATCTTTGTGTATTAGAGTCTTAAGCATTCCAAATTGGTTTTTTGTTGTAGCATTTGTTCAGTGTAATCGTTAGACAGTCATCCTGGGTGCCGCATTTAGGCCATTTCTAGTCTAGTTGTAATCAGTTATTTTTAGTTTCATAATTACGTAATTTTATTCCACTTGTAAAAAATTTTCATGTCTTCGTTTTTCGTGCTGATTTTGTAACCCAACCTAACCTAACCTAATCCTAACCTAACCTAATCCTAACCTAACCTAACCTAACCTAACCACCTATATCTTTGTGTATTAGGAGTCTTAAGCATTCCAAATTGGTTTTTGTTGCAGCATTTGTTCAGTGTAATCGTTAGACAGTCATCCCAGCCGCATTTAGGCCATTTCTAGTCTAGTTGTAATCAGTTATTTTTAGTTTCATAATTACGTAATTTTATTCCACTTGTAAAAATTTTCATGTCTTCGTTTTTCGTGCTGATTTTGTAACCTAACCTAACCTAACCTAACCTAACCTAACCCTAACCACCTATATCTTTGTGTATTAGAGTCTTAAGCATTCCAAATTGGTTTTTTGTTGTAGCATTTGTTCAGTGTAATCGTTAGACAGTCATCCTGCGCCGCATTTAGGCCATTTCTAGTCTAGTTGTAATCAGTTATTTTTAGTTTCATAATTACGTAATTTTATTCCACTTGTAAAAATTTTCATGTCTCGTTTTTCGTGCTGATTTTGTAACCTAACCTAACCTAACCTTAACCTAACCTAACCTAACCCTAACCACCTATATCTTTGTGTATTAGAGTCTTAAGCATTCCAAATTGTTTTTTGTTGTAGCATTTGTTCAGTGTAATCGTTAGACAGTCATCCTGCCGCATTTAGGCCATTTCTAGTCTAGTTGTAATCAGTTATTTTTAGTTTCATAATTACGCAATTTTATTCCATTTGTAAAAATTTTCATGTCTTCGTTTTTCGTGCTGGATTTTGTAACCTAACCTAACCTAATCCTAACCTAACCTAACCTAACCCTAACCACCTATATCTTTTGTGTGTATTAGAGTCTTAAGCATTCCAAATTGGTTTTTGTTGTAGCATTTGTTCAGTGTAATCGTTAGACAGTCATCCCAGCCGCATTTAGGCCATTTCTAGTCTAGTTGTAATCAGTTATTTTTAGTTTCCATAATTACGTAATTTTATTCCACTTGTAAAAATTTTCATGTCTTCGTTTTTCAAAGGATTTTGTAACCTAACCTAACCTAATCCTAACCTAACCTAACCTAATCCTAACCTAACCTAACCACCTATATCTTGTGTATTAGAGTCTTAAGCATTCCAAATTGGTTTTTGTTGTAGCATTTGTTCAGTGTAATCGTTAGACAGTCATCCTGCGCCGCATTTAGGCCATTTCTAGTCTAGTTGTAATCAGTTATTTTTAGTTTCATAATTACGTAATTTTATTCCACTTGTAAAAATTTTCATGTCTCGTTTTTCGTGCTGATTTTGTAACCTAACCTAACCTAACCTAACCCTAACCACCTATATATCTTTGTGTATTAGGAGTCTTAAGCATTCCAAATTGTTTTTGTTGTAGCATTTGTTCAGTGTAATCGTTAGACAGTCATCCTGTGCCGCATTTAGGCCATTTCTAGTCTAGTTGTAATCAGTTATTTTTAGTTTCATAATTACGTACTTTTATTCCACTTGTAAAAATTTTCATGTCTTCGTTTTTCGTGCTGATTTTGTAACCCAACCTAACCTAACTCTAACCTAACCTAATCCTAACCTAACCTAACCACCTATATCTTTGTGTATTAGAGTCTTAAGCATTCCAAATTGGTTTTTGTTGTAGCATTTGTTCAGTGTAATCGTTAGACAGTCATCCTGCGCCGCATTTAGGCCATATTTCTAGTCTAGTTGTAATCAGTTATTTTTAGTTTCATAATTACGTAATTTTATTCCATTTGTAAAAAATTTTCATGTCTTCGTTTTTCAAAGGATTTTGTAACCTAACCTAACCTAACCTAATCCCAACCTAACCTAACCCTAACCACCTATATCTTTGTGTATTAGAGTCTTAAGCATTCCAAATTGGTTTTTGTTGTAGCATTTGTTCAGTGTAATCGTTAGACAGTCATCCTGCGCCGCATTTAGGCCATTTCTAGTCTAGTTGTAATCAGTTATTTTTAGTTTCATACTACGTAATTTTATTCCACTTGTAAAAATTTTCATGTCTCGTTTTTCGTGCTGATTTTGTAACCTAACCTAACCTAACCTAACCCTAACCACCTATATATCTTTGTGTATTAGAGTCTTAAGCATTCCAAATTGGTTTTTGTTGTAGCATTTGTTCAGTGTAACTGTTAGACAGTCATCCTGTGCCGCATTTAGGCCATTTCTAGTCTAGTTGTAATCAGTTATTTTTAGTTTCATAATTACGCAATTTTATTCCACTTGTAAAATTTTCATGTCTTCTGTTTTTCGTGCTGATTTTGTAACCTAACTCTAACTCTAACCTAACCTAACTCTAACCTAACCTAATCCCAACCTAACCCTAACCACCTATATCTTTGTGTATTAGGAGTCTTAAGCATTCCAAATTGGTTTTTGTTGTAGCATTTGTTCAGTGTAATCGTTAGACAGTCATCCTGTGCCGCATTTAGGCCATTTCTAGTCTAGTTGTAATCAGTTATTTTTAGTTTCATAATTACGTAATTTTATTCCATTTGTAAAATTTTCATGTCTTCGTTTTTCGTGCTGATTTTGTTACCTAACCTAACCTTAACCTAACCTAACCTAACCTAACCTAACTCAACCTAACCTAACCACCTATATCTTTGTGTATTAGAGTCTTAAGCATTCCAAATTGGTTTTTGTTGTAGCATTTGTTCAGTGTAATCGTTAGACAGTCATCCTGCGCCGCATTTAGGCCATTTCTAGTCTAGTTGTAATCAGTTATTTTAGTTTCATAATTACGTAATTTTATTCCATTTGTAAAAATTTTCATGTCTTCGTTTTTCAAAGGATTTTGTAACCTAACCTAACCTTAACTCTAACCTAACCTAACCTAACCCTAACCACCTATATCTTTGTGTATTAGGAGTCTTAAGCATTCCAAATTGGTTTTTGTTGTAGCATTTGTTCAGTGTAATCGTTAGACAGTCATCCTGTGCCGCATTTAGGCCATTTCTAGTCTAGTTGTAATCAGTTATTTTAGTTTCATACTACGTAATTTTATTCCATTTGTAAAAATTTTCATGTCTTCGTTTTTCAAAGGATTTTGTAACCTAACCTAACCTAACCTAACCTAACTCAACCTAACCTAACCTAACCTAACCTAACCACCTATATCTTTGTGTATTAGAGTCTTAAGCATTCCAAATTGGTTTTTGTTGTAGCATTTGTTCAGTGTAATCGTTAGACAGTCATCCTGCGCTGCATTTAGGCCATTTCTAGTCTAGTTGTAATCAGTTATTTTAGTTTCATAATTACGTAATTTTATTCCATTTGTAAAAATTTTCATGTCTTCGTTTTTCGTGCTGATTTTGTAACCTAACCTAACCTAACCTAACCTAACCTAACCTAACCACCTATATCTTTTGTGTGTATTAGAGTCTTAAGCATTCCAAATTGGTTTTTGTTGTAGCATTTGTTCAGTGTAATCGTTAGGACAGTCATCCTGCGCCGCATTTAGGCCATTTCTAGTCTAGTTGTAATCAGTTATTTTAGTTTCCATAATTACGTAATTTTATTCCACTTGTAAAAATTTTCATGTCTTCGTTTTTCGTGCTGATTTTGTAACCTTAACCTAACCTAACCTAACCTAACCTAACCCTAACCACCTATATCTTTGTGTATTAGAGTCTTAAGCATTCCAAATTGGTTTTTGTTGTAGCATTTGTTCAGTGTAATCGTTAGGACAGTCATCCTGCGCCGCATTTAGGCCATTTCTAGTCTTAGTTGTAATCAGTTATTTTAGTTTCCATAATTACGTAATTTTATTCCACTTGTAAAAATTTTCATGTCTTCGTTTTTCGTGCTGATTTTGTAACCTAACCTTAACCTAACCTAACTCTAACTCTAACCTAACCCTAACCACCTATATCTTTGTGTATTAGGAGTCTTAAGCATTCCAAATTGGTTTTTGTTGTAGCATTTGTTCAGTGTAATCGTTAGACAGTCATCCTGCGCCGCATTTAGGCCATTTCAGTCTAGTTGTAATCAGTTATTTTAGTTTCATAATTACGTAATTTTATTCCACTTGTAAAAATTTTCATGTTCGTTTTTCGTGCTGGATTTTGTAACCTAACCTAACTAACCTAACCTAACCTAACCTAACCTAACCTAACCACCTATATCTTTGTGTATTAGAGTCTTAAGCATTCCAAATTGGTTTTTGTTGTAGCATTTGTTCAGTGTAATCGTTAGGACAGTCATCCTGTGCCGCATTTAGGCCATATTTCTAGTCTAGTTGTAATCAGTTATTTTTAGTTTCATAATTACGTAATTTTATTCCACTTGTAAAAATTTTCATGTCTTCGTTTTTCGTGCTGATTTTGTAACCTAACCTAACCTTTTTTTTTTTTTTTTTACATGGGGAAATGCCTACGCATACCCACTGCGGGGCAAGGATGGGTTATGTCGGACTCGCACCGACTAAAACCCCATGGTGTTCCACCTTCGTCGCGTATGGCGGGGCCACGGGAACGCTTTCGCACACCTCCGCGACCCCACCTGCGCTGGCCGGCAAACCGGCCTTCTCCGGGGAGGACATCTCCCTCTCCACCCTCTCAGGCAAGGCGCGCCGGAACACGGACGCGCCTTCCATCTCGGCCTCCTCTGTAGGTGGGAAACGGACTCCCCGAGTCCGCCCCCAGAGGCCATGGGGCCAGGAAAGCACTAATCCAACCCAGCCCCTGCGGTGGATCTGGTCTGCGGCTCCACCGCCGACCGATGTTCGGCCGCGGAGGACAGGGAGAGCGGCAACGAAACACCGACACTCCTCTTCCCCGCGGCCCCACCACAGCCGCATCATGCGGTGCGACCCCGCTTGAGTCGCGGAGGACAGGGAGAGCGGCAACGAAACACCGACACTCCTCTCCCTCCGCGACTCCGCCTCGGCTACTGAGGACGGGAAAGACGGCCTCGCTCCGCCACATCCGCCCCCAGTAGTCCACCGACACGCATCCGAGGTTGGCTCATAACGAGCCCACCCGGAGCGGCCACCTCGGGCCGGCCTCAGAGCGCCTTAGGCCGGCCATTTGGGTTCCTCTTAGCTTCACCGTGGGTGACCAAGCCACGGTTACTAAGCCCCCCCGCTACGACAAAGCGAGAACCCTTCGGGGGAGAACCTAACCTAACCTAACCTAACCTAACCCTAACCACCTATATCTTTGTGTATTAGAGTCTTAAGCATTCCAAATTGGTTTTTTGTTGTAGCATTTGTTCAGTGTAATCGTTAGACAGTCATCCTGCGCCGCATTTAGGCCATTTCTAGTCTAGTTGTAATCAGTTATTTTTAGTTTCATAATTACGTAATTTTATTCCACTTGTAAAAATTTTCATGTCTTCGTTTTTCGTGCTGATTTTGTAACCTAACCTAACCTAACCTAACCTAACCTAACCTAACCTAACCTAACCTAACCCTAACCACCTATATCTTTGTGTATTAGAGTCTTAAGCATTCCAAATTGGTTTTTTGTTGTAGCATTTGTTCAGTGTAATCGTTAGACAGTCATCCTGCGCCGCATTTAGGCCATTTCTAGTCTAGTTGTAATCAGTTATTTTTAGTTTCCATAATTACGTAATTTTATTCCACTTGTAAAAATTTTCATGTCTTCGTTTTTCGTGCTGGATTTTGTAACCTAACCTAACTCTAACCTAACCTTAACCCTAACCACCTATATCTTTGTGTATTAGAGTCTTAAGCATTCCAAATTGGTTTTTGTTGTAGCATTTGTTCAGTGTAATCGTTAGACAGTCATCCTGCGCCGCATTTAGCCATTTCTAGTCTAGTTGTAATCAGTTATTTTTAGTTTCCATAATTACGTAATTTTATTCCACTTGTAAAAATTTTCATGTCTTCGTTTTTCGTGCTGGATTTTGTAACCCAACCTAACCTAACTCTAACCTAACCTAACCTTAACCTAACCTAACCCTAACCACCTATATCTTTGTGTATTAGAGTCTTAAGCATTCCAAATTGGTTTTTTGTTGTAGCATTTGTTCAGTGTAATCGTTAGACAGTCATCCTGCGCCGCATTTAGGCCATTTCTAGTCTAGTTGTAATCAGTTATTTTTAGTTTCATAATTACGTAATTTTATTCCATTTGTAAAAATTTTCATGTCTTCTGTTTTTCGTGCTGATTTTGTAACCTAACCTAACCTAACCTAACTCAACCTAACCTAACTAACCTAACCTAACCACCTATATCTTTGTGTATTAGAGTCTTAAGCATTCCAAATTGGTTTTTGTTGTAGCATTTGTTCAGTGTAATCGTTAGACAGTCATCCCAGCCGCATTTAGCCATTTCTAGTCTAGTTGTAATCAGTTATTTTTAGTTTCATAATTACGTAATTTTATTCCACTTGTAAAAATTTTCATGTCTTCGTTTTTCGTGCTGATTTTGTAACCTAACCTAACCTAACCCTAACCACCTATATCTTTGTGTATTAGAGTCTTAAGCATTCCAAATTGGTTTTTTGTTGTAGCATTTGTTCAGTGTAATCGTTAGACAGTCATCCTGCGCCGCATTTAGGCCATTTCTAGTCTAGTTGTAATCAGTTATTTTTAGTTTCATAATTACGTAATTTTATTCCACTTGTAAAAATTTTCATGTCTTCGTTTTTCGTGCTGATTTTGTAACCTAACCTAACCTAACCTAACCTAACCTAACCCTAACCACCTATATCTTGTGTATTAGAGTCTTAAGTATTCCAAATTGGTTTTTGTTGTAGCATATGTTCAGTGTAATCGTTAGACAGTCATCCTGCGCCGCATTTAGCCATTTCTAGTCTAGTTGTAATCAGTTATTTATAGTTTCATAATTACGTAATTTTATTCCACTTGTAAAAATTTTCATGTCTTCGTTTTTCGTGCTGATTTTGTAACCTAACCTAATCCTAACCTAACCTTAACCTAACCTAATCCTAACCTAACCTAACCACCTATATCTTTGTGTATTAGAGTCTTAAGCATTCCAAATTGGTTTTTGTTGCAGCATTTGTTCAGTTTAATCGTTAGACAGTCATCCTGCCGCATTTAGGCCATTTCAGTCTAGTTGTAATCGTTAGACAGTCATCCTGCGCCGCATTTAGCCATTTCTAGTCTAGTTGTAATCAGTTATTTTTAGTTTCATAATTACGTAATTTTATTCCATTTGTAAAAATTTTCATGTCTTCGTTTTTCGTGCTGATTTTGTAACCTAACCTAACCACCTATATCTTTGTATTAGAGTCTTACATTCCAAATTGGTTTTTTGTTGTAGCATTTGTTCAGTGTAATCGTTAGACAGTCATCCCAGCCGCATTTAGCCATTTCTAGTCTAGTTGTAATCAGTTATTTTTAGTTTCATAATTACGTAATTTTATTCCACTTGTAAAAATTTTCATGTCTTCGTTTTTCGTGCTGATTTTGTAACCTAACCTTAACCCTAACCACCTATATCTTTGTATTAGAGTCTTAAGCATTCAAATTGGTTTTTGTTGTAGCATTTGTTCAGTTTAATCGTTAGACAGTCATCCTGCGCCGCATTTAGGCCATTTCAGTCTAGTTGTAATCAGTTATTTTTAGTTTCATAATTACGTAATTTTATTCCACTTGTAAAAATTTTCATGTCTTCGTTTTTCGTGCTGATTTTGTAACCTAACCTAACCTAACCTAACCTAACTAACCTAACCTAACCACCTATATCTTTGTGTGTATTAGAGTCTTAAGTATTCCAAATTGGTTTTTGTTGTAGCATTTGTTCAGTGTAATCGTTAGACAGTCATCCTGCGCCGTATTTAGGCCATTTCTAGTCTAGTTGTAATCAGTTATTTTTAGTTTCATAATTACGTAATTTTATTCCACTTGTAAAAATTTTCATGTCTTCGTTTTTCGTGCTGGATTTTGTAACCTAACCTAACCTTAACCTAACCTAACCTAACCCTAACCACCCATATCTTTGTGTATTAGAGTCTTAAGCATTCCAAATTGGTTTTTTGTTGTAGCATTTGTTCAGTGTAATCGTTAGACAGTCATCCTGCGCCGCATTTAGGCCATTTCTAGTCTAGTTGTAATCAGTTATTTTAGTTTCATAATTACGTAATTTTATTCCATTTGTAAAAATTTTCATGTCTTCGTTTTTCGTGCTGATTTTGTGTAACCTAACCTAATCCTAACCTAACCTAACTCTAACCTAACCTTAACCTAACCTTAACCTAACCTAACCTAACCACCTATATCTTTGTGTATTAGAGTCTTAAGCATTCCAAATTGGTTTTTGTTGTAGCATTTGTTCAGTGTAACTGTTAGACAGTCATCCTGCGCCGCATTTAGGCCATATTTCTAGTCTAGTTGTAATCAGTTATTTTAGTTTCATAATTACGTAATTTTATTCCATTTGTAAAAATTCTTTTCATGTCTTCGTTTTTCGTGCTGATTTTGTAACTCAACCTAACCTAACTCTAACTCTAACCTAACCTAACCCTAACCACTCATATCTTTGTGTATTAGAGTCTTAAGCATTCCAAATTGGTTTTTGTTGTAGCATTTGTTCAGTGTAATCGTTAGACAGTCATCCTGCGCCGCATTTAGCCATTTCTAGTCTAGTTGTAATCAGTTATTTTAGTTTCATAATTACGTAATTTTATTCCACTTGTAAAAATTTTCATGTTCGTTTTTCGTGCTGATTTTGTAACCTAACCTAACCTAACCTAACCCTAACCACCTATATCTTTGTGTATTAGGAGTCTTAAGCATTCCAAATTGGTTTTTGTTGTAGCATTTGTTCAGTGTAATCGTTAGGACAGTCATCCTGTGCCGCATTTAGGCCATTTCTGAATCTAGTTGTAATCAGTTATTTATAGTTTCATAATTACGTAATTTTATTCCACTTGTAAAAATTTTCATGTCTTCGTTTTTCGTGCTGATTTTGTTACCTAACCTAACCTAACATAACCTAACCTAACCTAACCTAACCCTAACCACCTATATCTTTGTGTATTAGAGTCTTAAGCATTCCAAATTGGTTTTTTGTTGTAGCATTTGTTCAGTGTAATCGTTAGACAGTCATCCTGCGCCGCATTTAGGCCATATTTCTAGTCTAGTTCTAATCAGTTATTTTAGTTTCATAATTACGTAATTTTATTCCACTTGTAAAAATTTTCATGTCTTCGTTTTTCGTGCTGATTTTGTAACCTAACCTAACCTTACCTAACCTAACCTAACCCTAACCACCTATATCTTTATGTATTAGAGTCTTAAGCATTCCAAATTGGTTTTTTGTTGTAGCATTTGTTCAGTGTAATCGTTAGACAGTCATCCTGCGCCGCATTTAGGCCATTTCTAGTCTAGTTCTAATCAGTTATTTTAGTTTCCATAATTACGTAATTTTATTCCATTTGTAAAAATTTTCATGTCTTCGTTTTTCGTGCTGGATTTTGTAACCTAACCTAACCTAACCTAATCCCAACCTAACCTAACCCTAACCACCTATATATCTTTGTGTATTAGAGTCTTAAGCATTCCAAATTGTTTTTGTTGTAGCATTTGTTCAGTGTAATCGTTAGACAGTCATCCTGCGCCGCATTTAGGCCATATTTCTAGTCTAGTTGTAATCAGTTATTTTTAGTTTCATAATTACGTAATTTTATTCCAATTTGTAAAAATTTTCATGTCTTCGTTTTTCAAAGGATTTTGTAACCTTACCTAACCTAACCTAACCTAACCTAACCTAACCTAACCTAACCACCTATATCTTTGTGTATTAGAGTCTTGGCATTCCAAATTGGTTTTTGTTGTAGCATTTGTTCAGTGTAATCGTTAGACAGTCATCCTGCGCCGTATTTAGGCCATTTCTAGTCTAGTTGTAATCAGTTATTTTTAGTTTCCATAATTACGTAATTTTATTCCATTTGTAAAAATTTTCATGTCTTTGCTTTTTCGTGCTGATTTTGTAACCTAACCTAACCTAACCTTAACCTAACCTAACCCTAACCACCTATATCTTTGTGTATTAGGAGTCTTAAGCATTCCAAATTGGTTTTTGTTGTAGCATTTGTTCAGTGTAATCGTTAGGACAGTCATCCTGTGCCGCATTTAGGCCATTTCTAGTCTAGTTGTAATCAGTTATTTTTAGTTTCATACTACGTAATTTTATTCCACTTGTAAAAATTTTCATGTTCGTTTTTCGTGCTGATTTTGTAACCTAACCTAACCTAACCTAACTCTAACCTAACCTAACCTAACCACCTATATCTTGTGTATTAGAGAGTCTTAAGCATTCCAAATTGGTTTTTGTTGTAGCATTTGTTCAGTGTAATCGTTAGACAGTCATCCTGTGCCGCATTTAGGCCATTTCTAGTCTAGTTGTAATCAGTTATTTTTAGTTTCATAATTACGTAATTTTATTCCACTTGTAAAAATTTTCATGTCTTCGTTTTTCGTGCTGATTTTGTTACCTAACCTAACCTAACCTAACCTAACCTAACCTAACCTAACCTAACCCTAACCACCTATATCTTTGTGTATTAGAGTCTTAAGCATTCCAAATTGGTTTTTTGTTGTAGCATTTGTTCAGTGTAATCGTTAGACAGTCATCCTGTGCCGCATTTAGGCCATTTCTAGTCTAGTTGTAATCAGTTATTTTTAGTTTCATAATTACGTAATTTTATTCCACTTGTAAAAATTTCCATGTCTTCGTTTTTCGTGCTGATTTTGTAACCTTACCTAACCTAACCTAACCGAACCTAACCCTAACCACCTATATCTTTGTGTATTAGAGTCTTACGCATTCCAAATTGGTTTTTTGTTGTAGCATTTGTTCAGTGTAATCGTTAGACAGTCATCCTGCGCCGCATTTAGGCCATTTCTAGTCTAGTTGTAATCAGTTATTTTTAGTTTCATAATTACGTAATTTTATTCCATTTGTAAAAATTTTCATGTCTTCTGTTTTTCGTGCTGATTTTGTAACCCAACCTAACCTAACTCTAACTCTAACCTAACCTAACTTAACCTAACCTAACCACCTATATCTTTTGTGTGTATTAGAGTCTTAAGCATTCCAAATTGGTTTTTGTTGTAGCATTTGTTCAGTGTAATCGTTAGACAGTCATCCCAGCCGCATTTAGGCCATTTCTAGTCTAGTTGTAATCAGTTATTTTTAGTTTCATAATTACGTAATTTTATTCCACTTGTAAAAATTTTCATGTCTTCGTTTTTCGTGCTGATTTTGTAACCTAACTCTAACTCTAACCTAACCTAACCTTACCTAACCTAACCTAACCTAACCCTAACCACCTATATATCTTTGTGTATTAGAGAGTCTTAAGCATTCCAAATTGGTTTTTGTTGTAGCATTTGTTCAGTGTAATCGTTAGACAGTCATCCTGCGCCGCATTTAGGCCATATTTCTAGTCTAGTTCTAATCAGTTATTTTTAGTATCATAATTACGTAATTTTATTCCATTTGTAAAAATTTTCATGTCTTCGTTTTTCGTGCTGATTTTGTAACCTAACCTAACCTAACCTAACCTAACTCAACCTAACCTAACCTAACCTAACCACCTATATCTTTGTGTATTAGAGTCTTAAGCATTCCAAATTGGTTTTTGTTGTAGCATTTGTTCAGTGTAATCGTTAGACAGTCATCCTGTGCCGCATTTAGGCCATTTCTAGTCTAGTTGTAATCAGTTATTTTTAGTTTCATAATTACGTAATTTTATTCCACTTGTAAAAATTTTCATGTCTTCGTTTTTCGTGCTGATTTTGTAACCTAACCTAACCTTACCTAACCTAACCTAACCCTAACCACCTATATCTTTATGTATTAGAGTCTTAAGCATTCCAAATTGGTTTTTTGTTGTAGCATTTGTTCAGTGTAATCGTTAGACAGTCATCCTGCGCCGCATTTAGGCCATTTCTAGTCTAGTTCTAATCAGTTATTTTTAGTATCATAATTACGTAATTTTATTCCATTTGTAAAATTTTCATGTCTTCGTTTTTCGTGCTGATTTTGTAACCTAACCTAACCTAACCTAACCTAACTCTTACCACCTATATCTTTGTGTATTAGAGTCTTAAGCATTCCAAATTGGTTTTTGTTGTAGCATTTGTTCAGTGTAATCGTTAGACAGTCATCCTGCGCCGCATTTAGGCCATATTTCTAGTCTAGTTGTAATCAGTTATTTTTAGTTTCATAATTACGTAATTTTATTCCACTTGTAAAAATTTTCATGTCTTCGTTTTTCGTGCTGATTTTGTAACCTAACCTAACCTAACCTAACCTAACCTAACCCTAACCACCTATATCTTTGTGTATTAGAGTCTTAAGCATTCCAAATTGGTTTTTTGTTGTAGCATTTGTTCAGTGTAATCGTTAGACAGTCATCCTGCGCCGCATTTAGGCCATTTCTAGTCTAGTTGTAATCAGTTATTTTTAGTTTCATAATTACGTAATTTTATTCCACTTGTAAAAATTTTCATGTCTTCTGCTTTTCGTGCTGATTTTGTAACCTAACCTAACCTTACCTAACCTAACTCTAACTCTAACCCTAACCACCTATATCTTTATGTATTAGAGTCTTAAGCATTCCAAATTGGTTTTTGTTGTAGCATTTGTTCAGTGTAAACGTTAGACAGTCATCCTGCGCTGCATTTAGGCCATTTCTAGTCTAGTTCTAATCAGTTATTTTTTAGTATCATAATTACGTAATTTTATTCCAATTTGTAAAAATTTTCATGTCTTCGTTTTTCGTGCTGGATTTTGTAACCTAACTCAACCTAACCTAACTCTAACTCTAACCTAACTCTAACCTAACCTAACCTAACCACCTATATCTTTGTGTATTAGAGTCTTAGGCATTCCAAATTGGTTTTTGTTGTAGCATTTGTTCAGTGTAATCGTTAGACAGTCATCCTGCGCCGCATTTAGGCCATATTTCTAGTCTAGTTGTAATCAGTTATTTTTAGTTTCATAATTACGTACTTTATTCCATTTGTAAAAATTTTCATGTTCGTTTTTCGTGCTGATTTTGTAACCCAACCTAACCTAACCTAACCTAACTCTAACCTAACCTAACTCAACCTAACCTAACCACCTATATCTTTTGTGTGTATTAGAGTCTTAAGCATTCCAAATTGGTTTTTGTTGTAGCATTTGTTCAGTGTAATCGTTAGACAGTCATCCTGCGCCGCATTTAGGCCATATTTCTAGTCTAGTTGTAATCAGTTATTTTTAGTTTCATAATTACGTAATTTTATTCCACTTGTAAAAATTTTCATGTTCGTTTTTCGTGCTGATTTTGTAACCCAACCTAACCTAACCTTACCTAACCTAACCTAACCCTAACCACCTATATATCTTTGTGTATTAGAGTCTTAAGCATTCCAAATTGGTTTTTGTTGTAGCATTTGTTCAGTGTGTAATCGTTAGACAGTCATCCTGCGCTGCATTTAGGCCATTTCTAGTCTAGTTCTAATCAGTTATTTTTAGTTTCATAATTACGCAATTTTATTCCATTTGTAAAAATTTTCATGTCTTCGTTTTTCGTGCTGATTTTGTAACTCAACCTAACCTAACCTAACTAACCTAACCTAACCACCTATATCTTTGTGTATTAGAGTCTTAAGCATTCCAAATTGGTTTTTGTTGTAGCATTTGTTCAGTGTAACGTTAGACAGTCATCCTGCGCCGCATTTAGGCCATTTCTAGTCTAGTTCTAATCAGTTATTTTTTAGTATCATAATTACGTAATTTTATTCCATTTGTAAAAATTTTCATGTCTTCGTTTTTCGTGCTGATTTTGTAACCTAACCTAACCTAACCCAACCTAACCTAACCTAACCTAACCCTAACCACCTATATCTTTGTGTATTAGAGTCTTAAGCATTCCAAATTGGTTTTTTGTTGTAGCATTTGTTCAGTGTAATCGTTAGACAGTCATCCTGCCGCATTTAGGCCATTTCTAGTCTAGTTGTAATCAGTTATTTTTAGTTTCCATAATTACGTAATTTTATTCCATTTGTAAAAATTTTCATGTCTTCGTTTTTCGTGCTGATTTTGTGTAACCTAACCTAACCTAACCTTAACTCTAACCTAACTCTAACCCTAACCACCTATATATCTTTGTGTATTAGAGTCTTAAGCATTCCAAATTGGTTTTTTGTTGTAGCATTTGTTCAGTGTAATCGTTAGACAGTCATCCTGCGCCGCATTTAGGCCATTTCTAGTCTAGTTCTAATCAGTTATTTTTAGTATCATAATTACGTAATTTTATTCCATTTGTAAAAATTTTCATGTTCGTTTTTCGTGCTGATTTTGTAACCTAACCTAACCTAACTCTAACCTAACCTAACCTTAACCTAACCTAACTCTTACCACCTATATCTTTGTGTATTAGAGTCTTAAGCATTCCAAATTGGTTTTTGTTGTAGCATATGTTCAGTGTAATCGTTAGACAGTCATCCTGCGCCGCATTTAGGCCATTTCTAGTCTAGTTGTAATCAGTTATTTTTAGTTTCATAATTACGTAATTTTATTCCATTTGTAAAAATTTTCATGTTCGTTTTTCGTGCTGATTTTGTAACCTAACCTAACCTAACTCTAACCTAACCTAACCTTAACCTAACCTAACCACCTATATCTTTGTGTATTAGAGTCTTAAGCATTCCAAATTGGTTTTTGTTGTAGCATATGTTCAGTGTAATCGTTAGACAGTCATCCTGCGCCGCATTTAGGCCATTTCTAGTCTAGTTGTAATCAGTTATTTTTAGTTTCATAATTACGTACTTTATTCCACTTGTAAAAATTTTCATGTTCGTTTTTCGTGCTGATTTTGTAACCTAACCTAACCACCTATATCTTTATGTATTAGAGTCTTAAGCATTCAAATTGGTTTTTGTTGTAGCATTTGTTCAGTGTAACGTTAGACAGTCATCCTGCGCCGCATTTAGCCATTTCTAGTCTAGTTGTAATCAGTTATTTTTAGTATCATAATTACGTACTTTATTCCACTTGTAAAAATTTTCATGTCTTCGTTTTTCGTGCTGATTTTGTAACCTAACCTAACCACCTATATCTTGTGTATTAGAGTCTTAAGCATTCCAAATTGGTTTTTGTTGCAGCATTTGTTCAGTGTAACGTTAGACAGTCATCCCAGCCGCATTTAGGCCATTTCAGTCTAGTTGTAATCAGTTATTTTTAGTTTCATAATTACGCAATTTTATTCCATTTGTAAAAATTTTCATGTCTTCGTTTTTCGTGCTGATTTTGTAACCTAACCTAACCTAACTCCAACCTAACCTAACTAACCTAACCTAACCACCTATATCTTTATGTATTAGAGTCTTAAGCATTCCAAATTGGTTTTTGTTGTAGCATTTGTTCAGTGTAATCGTTAGACAGTCATCCTGCGCCGCATTTAGGCCATTTCTAGTCTAGTTCTAATCAGTTATTTTTAGTATCATAATTACGTAATTTTATTCCATTTGTAAAAATTTTCATGTCTTCGTTTTTCGTGCTGATTTTGTAACTCCAACCTAACCTAACCCAACCTAACCTAACCCTAACCACCTATATATCTTTTGTGTGTATTAGAGTCTTAAGCATTCCAAATTGGTTTTTGTTGTAGCATTTGTTCAGTGTAATCGTTAGACAGTCATCCTGCGCTGCATTTAGGCCATTTCTAGTCTAGTTGTAATCAGTTATTTTAGTTTCATAATTACGCAATTTTATTCCATTTGTAAAAATTTTCATGTCTTCTGTTTTTCGTGCTGATTTTGTAACCTAACCTAACCTTACCTAACCTAACCTAATCCCAACCTAACCTAACCACCTATATCTTTATGTATTAGAGTCTTAAGCATTCCAAATTGGTTTTTGTTGTAGCATTTGTTCAGTGTAATCGTTAGACAGTCATCCTTGCGCCGCATTTAGGCCATTTCAGTCTAGTTGTAATCAGTTATTTTTAGTATCATAATTACGTAATTTTATTCCATTTGTAAAAATTTTCATGTCTTCGTTTTTCGTGCTGATTTTGTGTAACCTAACCTAATCCCAACCTAACCTAACCTAACCTAACTCTAACCCTAACCACCTATATCTTTGTATTAGAGTCTTAAGCATTCCAAATTGGTTTTTGTTGTAGCATTTGTTCAGTGTAATCGTTAGGACAGTCATCCCAGCCGCATTTAGGCCATTTCTAGTCTAGTTGTAATCAGTTATTTTTAGTTTCATAATTACGTAATTTTATTCCACTTGTAAAAATTTTCATGTCTTCGTTTTTCGTGCTGATTTTGTAACCTAACCTAACCTTACCTAACCTAACCTAACTCAACCTAACCTAACCTAACCACCTATATATCTTTGTGTATTAGAGTCTTAAGCATTCCAAATTGGTTTTTGTTGTAGCATTTGTTCAGTGTAATCGTTAGACAGTCATCCCAGCCGCATTTAGGCCATATTTCTAGTCTAGTTCTAATCAGTTATTTTTAGTATCATAATTACGTAATTTTATTCCATTTGTAAAAATTTTCATGTCTCGTTTTTCGTGCTGATTTTGTAACCCAACCTAACCTAACCTAACTCCAACCTAACCTAACTAACCTAACCTAACCACCTATATCTTGTGTATTAGAGTCTTAAGCATTCCAAATTGGTTTTTGTTGTAGCATTTGTTCAGTGTAATCGTTAGACAGTCATCCTGCGCCGCATTTAGCCATTTCTAGTCTAGTTGTAATCAGTTATTTTAGTTTCCATAATTACGTAATTTTATTCCACTTGTAAAAATTTTCATGTCTTCGTTTTTCGTGCTGATTTTGTAACTCCAACCTAACCTAACCTAACTCAACCTAACCTAACCCTAACCACCTATATATCTTTGTGTATTAGAGTCTTACATTCCAAATTGGTTTTTGTTGTAGCATTTGTTCAGTGTGTAATCGTTAGACAGTCATCCTGCGCCGCATTTAGGCCATTTCTAGTCTAGTTGTAATCAGTTATTTTTAGTATCATAATTACGTAATTTTATTCCACTTGTAAAAATTTTCATGTCTTCGTTTTTCGTGCTGATTTTGTAACCTAACCTAACCTTACCTAACCTAACCTAACCCTAACCACCTATATCTTTATGTATTAGAGTCTTAAGCATTCCAAATTGGTTTTTTGTTGTAGCATTTGTTCAGTGTAATCGTTAGACAGTCATCCTGCGCCGCATTTAGGCCATTTCTAGTCTAGTTCTAATCAGTTATTTTTAGTATCATAATTACGTACTTTATTCCATTTGTAAAATTTTCATGTCTTCGTTTTTCGTGCTGATTTTGTAACTCAACCTAACCTAACTCTAACCTAACCTAACCCTAACCACCTATATCTTGTGTATTAGAGTCTTAAGCATTCCAAATTGGTTTTTGTTGTAGCATTTGTTCAGTGTAATCGTTAGACAGTCATCCTGCGCCGCATTTAGGCCATTTCTAGTCTAGTTGTAATCAGTTATTTTAGTTTCCATAATTACGTAATTTTATTCCACTTGTAAAATTTTCATGTCTTCGTTTTTCGTGCTGATTTTGTAACCTAACCTAACCTTACCTAACCTAACCTAACCCTAACCACCTATATCTTTTGTGTGTATTAGAGTCTTAAGCATTCCAAATTGGTTTTTGTTGTAGCATTTGTTCAGTGTAATCGTTAGACAGTCATCCTTGCGCCGCATTTAGGCCATTTCTAGTCTAGTTCTAATCAGTTATTTTTAGTATCATAATTACGTAATTTTATTCCATTTGTAAAATTTTCATGTCTCTGTTTTTCGTGCTGATTTTGTAACCCAACCTAACCTAACCTAACCTAACCTTACCTAACCTAACCCTAACCACCTATCTTTGTGTATTAGAGTCTTAAGCATTCCAAATTGGTTTTTGTTGTAGCATTTGTTCAGTGTAATCGTTAGACAGTCATCCCAGCCGCATTTAGGCCATTTCTAGTCTAGTTGTAATCAGTTATTTTAGTTTCCATAATTACGTAATTTTATTCCATTTGTAAAATTTTCATGTCTTCGTTTTTCGTGCTGGATTTTGTAACCCAACCTAACCTAACCTATCCTAACCTAACCTAACCACCTATATCTTTGTGTATTTGAATCTTAAGCATTCCAAATTGGTTTTCGTTGTAGCATTTGTTCAGTGGAATCGTTAGACAGCCATCCTGCGCCGCATTTAGCCATTTCTAGTCTAGTTCTAATCAGTTATTTTTAGTTTCATAATTACGCAATTTTATTCCATTTGTAAAATTTTCATGTCTTCGTTTTTCGTGCTGATTTTGTAACCTAACCTAACCTAACCTAACCTTAACCCTAACCACCTATATATCTTTTGTGTGTATTAGAGTCTTAAGCATTCCAAATTGTTTTTTGTTGTAGCATTTGTTCAGTGTAATCGTTAGGACAGTCATCCTGCGCCGCATTTAGGCCATTTCTAGTCTAGTTCTAATCAGTTATTTTTAGTATCATAATTACGTAATTTTATTCCATTTGTAAAATTTTCATGTCTTCGTTTTTCGTGCTGATTTTGTGTAACCTAACCTAACCTAACTCAACCTAACCTAACTCTAACCTAACCTAACTCTTACCACCTATATCTTTGTGTATTAGAGTCTTAAGCATTCCAAATTGGTTTTTTGTTGTAGCATTTGTTCAGTGTGTAATCGTTAGACAGTCATCCTGCGCCGCATTTAGCCATTTCTAGTCTAGTTCTAATCAGTTATTTTTAGTTTCATAATTACGTAATTTTATTCCATTTGTAAAAAATTTTCATGTCTTCGTTTTTCGTGCTGATTTTGTAACCTAACCTAACTCTTACCACCTATATCTTTGTGTATTTGAATCTTAAGCATTCCAAATTGTTTTTTGTTGTAGCATTTGTTCAGTGTAATCGTTAGACAGTCATCCTGCGCCGCATTTAGGCCATTTCTAGTCTAGTTGTAATCAGTTATTTTTAGTTTCATAATTACGTAATTTTATTCCATTTGTAAAAATTTTCATGTCTTCGTTTTTCGTGCTGATTTTGTAACCTAACTCTAACCTAACCTAACCTAACCTAACTCTAACCTAACCTAACCACCTATATCTTTGTGTATTTGAATCTTAAGCATTCCAAATTGGTTTTTCGTTGTAGCATTTGTTCAGTGGAATCGTTAGACAGCCATCCTGCGCCGCATTTAGGCCATTTCTAGTGTAGTTCTAATCAGTTATTTTTAGTTTCATAATTACGTAATTTTATTCCATTTGTAAAAATTTTCATGTCTTCGTTTTTCGTGCTGATTTTGTAACCTAACCTAACCTTTTTTTTTTTTTTTTTTTTTACATGGGGAAATGCCTACGCATACCCACCCCTGCGGGGGCAAGGATGGGTTATGTCGGACTCGCACCGACTAAAACCCCATGGTGGTCGCCACCAACGCTCGCGAGGGGTCGCGGGATCTCCGTAAGGAACGCAACCGCAACCCCCTGCGCTTCGCTGGGATAGCCCGTCGGGGGCGTGCGAGAAGATCGCACCCCCAGAACCCTCGCGGAACTATCACGACGACACGGTACCACGTCGTGCCGTCGTCCTCCTCGGGGTCGCTATTACTGGACGGTCGGAGCCCCCACTCCGATCGTCAGCGACCCGTAGGGCCCCGTTTGCGGTAGGGGATCACCGGGAGGGCCGTGACGAGGCGCGCGAGCACCGCGTCGGCCCCGTCTTCGAGCAGGATCGGTCCTCTCTCTATCCCGCTCGGCAGCCTCCTTTCGGACCATTACGGTCTCGCAGAAGGAGGCTACGGCCCTCCACGCCGATTCCCGCGCAGCATCGCCGACACGACTGCTGGCAGGGGACAGGTTCCGTCAATGTGGCCAACCAAGACCCGCCGCTCGGCTTCCCACGCAGGGCAAGCAGCAAGCGTGTGCGATGCGGAGTCTTGGTCGTTGCCGCCACAGTGGAAGCAATTCGCCGTCGCCTCGCGACCGATCCTACACAGGTAATCACCGAAGCAACCGTGCCCGGTGATCACCTGCGTAAGTCTGTAGGTGAGTCTTCCTTCTCGTCGCCGCATCCAGGCTTCGAAGACCGGCAGGAATGCTCCGACGACGCGTTTGCGCGCATAGTGCTCCTCGCGGAGCCTTGCGCGCCACGTCGCGAATGCGATACGTCGTTCCTGCCGTTTTACCGCCTCGAGCGCCTCTTCTGGCTCGCCCCCACCGCTCTGGCGTAGGACGCGAATTCGGTGATACACCCTCGCGTCCATGTCCGCCAGTATATCCAGAGGTGGAAAGCGAGCCAGGATTGTCGCCGCCTCAAACGATACCGTCCGGTATCCTCATTACGACCCGTATGGCCATCCTACGCTGGACGCTGTAGATTTTCGTCCTACAGCGTCGGATGGCCAGCCTCTTCGCCAGATGGGCGCCCTGTACAAGGCTACGGATCGTACGACCCCAGCGTAGAGGCGGCGGACTTTATCACTCGGTCCCCGAGATTGGGCAGCAGTCTGTGCATCGCACCCGCTACCCTCTCGATCCGGGGACCAGGCGCTCGAAATGCTCTTCGAAGCCCCAGCGACTGTCAGAGTGAGGCCTAGGTACTTCATGTACCGCCCCACTCTGACTTCAGACTCACCTACTCGGACGCACGAGTCGGGTGGTTCCCTGCTGCGCGGCAGCTTGTGGAACCATAGCGCCTCGGTCTTGTGAGGCGCTACCTCCAGTCCCAACTCGTGGACTTTGGCGACGACGATTTCCGCCCCAAGCTCGGCGAGCTCCTTGGCCCTCTCGAAGGAGTCCCCACTGGCGACCACCAACGTGTCGTCAGCGTAACAGACGACATTAACGCCAGCGGGGAGCTCGACTCGCAGAACAGAGTCGTAGGCGAGATTCCACAGTAACGGGCCCAAAACCGACCCTGTGGAACCCCACACTGGATCTCCTCCGGATCCTCGTACCGTCTCGGTCCACGTACAAGATGTACCTGTCGCGCAAGTAATCCGCGATCACGCCGTGCAGGTAGGGGGGAACACCATGGTGTACAAGTCCCCCCCTTATCGCGTCCCAGGGCAGGGAATTAAAGGCGTTGTCGATATCAATATTTATCGCCAACGCCACGCCGCCCCGGGACACAGCCTGCTCCGACAGGGAGCGGACGCGCATCACCGCGTCGATGGTGGAACGCTCCCGTCGGAAACCAAACTGGTTTTCGGCGAGATCGGGACCGACACGCGACAGATGCCCGTTGAGACGGGCGGCAAGAATTCTCTCGAATAACTTGCCAGCCTGGTCCAACAGGCATATGGGACGGTACGCAGAGGGAGAATCTGCGACTCTGTCTGCCTTCTTCAAGAGGACCAGTGGGGCCTCCTTCCAGGCCCTAGGGAACGAGGAGTTACGGAGGCAGCTGGTGAACAGCTGCCTCAGCCTGTTCCCGAGGGTAGCCAGACTCAACACCCAGACCCGGCCGGGAATTCCGTCGGGTCCCGGCGCGGTGTTCCGGCCTCTCAAGCGGCACACGGCTCGGTCCAGCTCCTGTGCGGTCACCCCATTTCGTCACACCAATGACACGAAGATTGGGGTAGACCGAGGACTTGACCGACCCTCCGGAAAGAGCGAGCTAATCACTCTTCCCAAGAGGGCCGGATCGAGAGTTTGTCACCGGGGGCGTCCAAGGACGGAGCTTTCCTAGCACCATCCTGTACGGACGCCCCCACGGATCCTCGTCGAGTCCCTCCAGGAGCTCTCCAGGACCGAGACCTGGCGTTGCAGACGCCTGCCTGCAACGCCTTCGTGGCCGCTCGATACACCTCGTAGAGTCTGGCTATCTCCTCACTCGGAGCTCGCCTTCGCCTCCTTCGGGCTCTGGTGTACTGGCGGCGGCTCCGCAAGCAGATCGCTCGCAGCTCCGCGATCTCTGCCGACCACCAGTACACCGCCCCGCGCTTGGGGCGACCGGTCCGGGCATCGACGCGTCACAAATACGCGTCATCGTGTCTCGGAACCAGTTCGCTTCCACTTCCGGATCGGACGGAACCTCTTCGGCGCTTTCTGGCCATATCGCGACGTTGGCGGCGGCCCCGAGCAAATCTCGGTCTAGCCGCTTGAGACACCAACGTCGCGTGTGACTGCCTTCTCGGCGGCTGGTGTCAGCGTCGGGGCGGCGGATTGCAAGATCGAATAAAATATGGCGGTGGTCGGATAACGTGACCACCTCCTCTGCAACCCGCCAGCCCGACAACATGCGCATCGCAGCGGGAGTCGCCCATGTAAGATCCACGACCGACTCCCCCTGCCACCGCACGCACGTGCTTACGGACCCCCGATTTGCCAATCGGAGGTCCAATCCAGCCGCCCATTCCATCACCGTCTCTCCTTCGGACTGGCGCTGGGATTCCCCACGCCCTGGAGTGGGCGTTGAAGTCTCCCAGGACAATCGACGGACGAGGGAGGCACCTGCGAACGCAGAGTGCCACCTCGTCCAGGTACACCTCGTAGTCGGCGAGGGACCTCGCCCAGAGGGCAATAGCAGCCAACTATGGCCAGGGTGCCCCATTGCACTGCAACGAAGCCCTGACCCCTTCCCAATAGGGAACAGGGTGGGACACCCTCTCCACCCCCCCAGTAGATCGCCACGGAACCCAGCTCATCACCGAACCAGCGAGGGTGGTCCGGCACGGCATAGGGCTCCGCCACTACTGCCAGAGCAACCCCCCACTCCGCAATGGTCTGCATAAACAAATGCTGAGCATTGCGGCAGTGGTTTAGGTTACTCTGGAGGACCTTGAGGGGTGTGAACAACCCTAAGCCACCTCCATGCCCGAGCTAGTGCTCGGGGTTGCGGCTGGTGCCGCCGGGACTGCCACGCTTGTGGAGGCAGGAGGACTCTCCTTGTCCTTCCTACCTCTCTTCTGTGGTGGGGCGCACCTCTTACCCAGACGATGGTTTGAGGGCAGCCCCAGGTCCGAGCACAGTGGACATTTGAGTGCAGTTGCTCTGCACTCCTTAGCCCTGTGCCCGGTCTCCGCACAAGCGTAGCAGCGCGTGCTCCGGTTCACCTGGTTAGGACACCTACTGCCCACGTGTCCCTTTTCCAGGCACCGGAAGCAGTGCATGGGCCTGGGTTCCAACAGCTCTACCCGAGCAGATCCCCAGCCCACGCATACGCGTCCGGCGGTCACCAGCTTGTGCACCGCTGCCGCGGGGCACCGCACCCAGCACGTGCCCAAACGCATGGGTGTTCGGTGGACCTCTCCGACCTTAACGTCGTCCACCGAACACCCTCCAGCCTTAGCCACTGCCGCCGCGACTTCGCTCGGGTTGACGGCATCGTCGTGGTCCCTCACGCGAATGTCGTCCGACTTAACCGGGCGGCTAATTCGGACATCCATCTCGGAAAGGACCTCACGCATTTTTGCCGCGAGACTGTCCGCCCTCGAACTGCACTCGGGACCGCTGATCTTCAACAGAAGACCACCAGTCACAGCTCGTTTTTGGCGAACAGTCTCGATGCCGATATCCGCCAGCCTGATCTTCGACTTGGCCACCTCCATTACTTTCGCATAATTAATGGAGGAGCCAGTCGGCAGCGTAACCGTCATGGCAGCCGAGGACGGGATGCGTTTGGGCCTTAGCCCCTTAGCTTTGCCCTTGGGTGGAACAGGCGCCGCTGGCTGCTGGGCCTTGGGCTTTTTTGCCTTTTTGGCTACCTGTGCCCATGACGTGCTTGCGGGCACTTCTGTCACCAATAGTGGCCGCGTCGTCGGAGTCGCCACTGGAGGCAACTCGGCCACTGGAGGGTGGGAGGGCTTCTTCCCCTTCTTCGTCGACTTCCGCGAGTGCGACGGTGCCTCCTGCACCGGCTGCGGATTTAGTGGCAGCGATTGCACTACACTCGCGGAAGGTTTCCCGGAGCCTCACTCTAAGAAGGCCGAGTTCTCCCTCTCCGGAAAGATCTTTGCCTCGAAGGCCGCCAATCTTGCCTCTACGAGCGCTCCCAAGCGCTCCATAAGCCCGTCTGCGCTTTTTGTCTTCGGGCGCTAGGGGCCCGCTGAGGAGGAGGCATGGCTGCCTGAGGTTCCCCTCTTATCCGGAGAGCGCCGAGCTCCTCCGAAAGCCTCCCACTTTCGTCGAGAGCTCGGCCAATTGCGAGCGAAGCTCAGCGTTCTCCCGCTCGAGCCTCTCGACGTTAGGGGCTGGGCCACCCTCCGTGCCAGTTCCGACGTGGCCGCTTCCACAAATCGGGTCGCCATTCGCAAGCTGTGTACGAATGAGCCCTTGAAGAGGTTGCCCGATTTGTCGGCAACCTTGTCCACCGCCAACAAGGACGACCGGATGAAGGCATCCAGGTCCGTGGTAGACTTGGCCTCCATCTCCGCTCCAGATCTGCGGGTTTTGGAAGGCCAGCCTTAGCCCTCGTCAGCTCTGGGCCACCGTCGGATCCCAGATGCCATCCTCCTCGCCAGAGACCACCTCCGTGTCCGTGCCTGAGACTGCGACTGCCTGGAATTTGTCGGCCACGACAGTCGCAGGCTTGGCTCGCCTCTTCCTGCTTGTCCTTGCGGACACCTCCGATGTTGCGGATCTGAGTGAGGCATCCGATCTTCCGCCGTCACTCTCAGCGCCCAAACTCACAGGCGTACTTGGGCGCGCAAAGCGTCCACGCCTGTCCCGTGCCGGGACTACTGGTCCCGCAGATGCTGCTCTACCCTCTTGGCTCTGGTCCCTTGATGTTGAGGGACCTTCGACTGCTATTACAGACTCAGCGCTTTTCGCTAAGTCTCCTTCTCTCTCTAGGTTTTTTGAATTATCCATATTAATTCCCACGAGTTAGGACGAAATAAAATGTCGGTCTCCGGGTGACGCCTATTCCAGAGACAAGGCTACATACTGTGGGGGTCGCCTGGTACCCACAGGTTTTTAAGACTTCGCTGTCTGGTTTTTATAGAGTGATCCTTCTCGCGGGCCGGCCAATTAAGGCAAGCCCTCCGCTCCGCTGCACTTCGACGTACCCCATAATCGTCAACGCTGGGGTCCTTGAAGAGTACAGCGGGTTACGGCGCGCTGGGAAAGCCGACGTAACTCCCCAGTTTTGGACGGTTGAATGCCCGGCGGCAGTAAAACGCACACCGAGCCCGTCCCTCCACTATGAGCATTAGGCACTGGAAACGATATATCGTCGCCAGTTCCCAATACCACCATCATTTGTTGCCTTTCCCCGGATACTTTGATCAAGGAGAAATGCAACCTCCACCCGCGCATTGGGCACTGAGGACGACGTATCGTCACCAGTTCCCAATGCACACCTTCATTTTGTTGCCTTTCCCCGGATACTTTGATCAAGGAGAAATGCAACCTCCACCCGCGCATTGGGCACTGAGGACGACGTATCGTCACCAGTTCCCAATGCACACCTTCATTTTGTTGCCTTTCCCCGGATACAGAAATCAAGGAGAAATGCAACCTCCACCCGCGCATTGGGCACTGAGGACGACGTATCGTCACCAGTTCCCAATACCACCATCATTTGTTGCCTTTCCCCGGATACAGAAATCAAGGAGAAATGCAACCTCCCACAACGCTCGATTTGTTGAATGCCCGGCGGCAGTAAAACGCACACCGAGCCCGTCCCTCCACTATGAGCATTAGGCACTGGAAACGATATATCGTCGCCAGTTCCCAATACCACCATCATTTGTTGCCTTTCCCCGGATACTTTGATCAAGGAGAAATGCAGCCTCCTAACGCTCGACGGTTGAATGCCCGGTGGCAGTAAAACGCACACCGAGCCCGTCCCTCCACTATGAGCATTAGGCACTGCCAACGAAGTATCGCCACCAGTTCCCAATGCACACCTTCATTTTGTTGCCTTTCCCCGGATACTTTGATCAAGGAGAAATGCAACCTCCCACAACGCTCGATTTGTTGAATGCCCGGTGGCAGTAAAACGCACACCGAGCCCGTCCCTCCACTATGAGCATTAGGCACTGGAAACGATATATCGTCGCCAGTTCCCAATACCACCATCATTTGTTGCCTTTCCCCGGATACAGAAATCAAGGAGAAATGCAACCTCCCACAACGCTCGATTTGTTGAATGCCCGGTGGCAGTAAAACGCACACCGAGCCCGTCCCTCCACTATGAGCATTAGGCACTGGAAACGATATATCGTCGCCAGTTCCCAATACCACCATCATTTGTTGCCTTTCCCCGGATACAGAAATCAAGGAGAAATGCAACCTCCCACAACGCTCGATTTGTTGAATGCCCGGTGGCAGTAAAACGCACACCGAGCCCGTCCCTCCACTATGAGCATTAGGCACTGGAAACGATATATCGTCGCCAGTTCCCAATACCACCATCATTTGTTGCCTTTCCCCGGATACTTTGATCAAGGAGAAATGCAACCTCCCACAACGCTCGATTTGTTGAATGCCCGGTGGCAGTAAAACGCACACCGAGCCCGTCCCTCCACTATGAGCATTAGGCACTGGAAACGATATATCGTCGCCAGTTCCCAATACCACCATCATTTGTTGCCTTTCCCCGGATACAGAAATCAAGGAGAAATGCAACCTCCCACAACGCTCGATTTGTTGAATGCCCGGTGGCAGTAAAACGCACACCGAGCCCGTCCCTCCACTATGAGCATTAGGCACTGGAAACGATATATCGTCGCCAGTTCCCAATACCACCATCATTTGTTGCCTTTCCCCGGATACAGAAATCAAGGAGAAATGCAACCTCCCACAACGCTCGATTTGTTGAATGCCCGGTGGCAGTAAAACGCACACCGAGCCCGTCCCTCCACTATGAGCATTAGGCACTGGAAACGATATATCGTCGCCAGTTCCCAATACCACCATCATTTGTTGCCTTTCCCCGGATACTTTGATCAAGGAGAAATGCAACCTCCCACAACGCTCGATTTGTTGAATGCCCGGTGGCAGTAAAACGCACACCGAGCCCGTCCCTCCACTATGAGCATTAGGCACTGGAAACGATATATCGTCGCCAGTTCCCAATACCACCATCATTTGTTGCCTTTCCCCGGATACTTTGATCAAGGAGAAATGCAACCTCCCACAACGCTCGATTTGTTGAATGCCCGGTGGCAGTAAAACGCACACCGAGCCCGTCCCTCCACTATGAGCATTAGGCACTGGAAACGATATATCGTCGCCAGTTCCCAATACCACCATCATTTGTTGCCTTTCCCCGGATACAGAAATCAAGGAGAAATGCAACCTCCCACAACGCTCGATTTGTTGAATGCCCGGTGGCAGTAAAACGCACACCGAGCCCGTCCCTCCACTATGAGCATTAGGCACTGGAAACGATATATCGTCGCCAGTTCCCAATACCACCATCATTTGTTGCCTTTCCCCGGATACTTTGATCAAGGAGAAATGCAACCTCCCACAACGCTCGATTTGTTGAATGCCCGGTGGCAGTAAAACGCACACCGAGCCCGTCCCTCCACTATGAGCATTAGGCACTGGAAACGATATATCGTCGCCAGTTCCCAATACCACCATCATTTGTTGCCTTTCCCCGGATACAGAAATCAAGGAGAAATGCAACCTCCCACAACGCTCGATTTGTTGAATGCCCGGTGGCAGTAAAACGCACACCGAGCCCGTCCCTCCACTATGAGCATTAGGCACTGGAAACGATATATCGTCGCCAGTTCCCAATACCACCATCATTTGTTGCCTTTCCCCGGATACAGAAATCAAGGAGAAATGCAACCTCCCACAACGCTCGATTTGTTGAACCAAAGCGCCTCGGTCTTATGAGGTGCTATCCGAAGACCCAGCTCGTGGATTTTGTCCACGACGCATGCTACCCAAGCTCAGCAAGCCGGATGGTGCTCTCGAAATTGTCCCCGTCGGCCAGTAGCAGAGTGTCATCTGCGTAGCAAACTACTCTTACGCCGACGGGAAGATCGACCCGCAGTGGCATCGGCCGTGGCTTGCCTTCTTCTGCGGGCTCTGGTGTACTGGCGTCGGGCCCGCAAACAGTCCCTGCGCAACTGTGCTATGGCTTCCGACCACCAGTACACCGCCCGGAGCTTGGGGGACCCGGTCCGAGGCATCGACACGTCGCAGATTGACGTCATCGTAGCCCGGAACCAGGTCGCTTCACTTTCGGGATCGGGCAAGACCCCTTGTTCAGGCCACAACGATGGCTGCGGCTTCGAGCATATCTATGTCGAGCCGCTTGAGGGACCATCGCCGCGGAGGGCCGCTACTGCGCTGGCGGCGGGTAGCACCGTCGGGAGAGCTGAGCGCCACATCGAGAACGATGTGGCGGTGGTCGAACAGCGTGACCACATCTTCCGCCACTCTCCATCCCGACACCATGCGAGTAGCAGAGGGAGTCGCCCATGACAGGTCGACAATCGACTCCCCTTGCCACCGCACGCAGGTGCTAATGGACCCCGATTCAGAAGTCGGAGGTCGAGTCCCGCCGCCCATTCTTGCACGGTTCCTCCTTTGTGTTGTCCCGGGCGCAACCCACGATCTAGAGTGAGCGTTGAAATCACCCAGGACAAGCACAGGACGGGGAAGGCATGCACGGATGCAATCGCCCAGCCCGTCCAGGTACGCCTCGTAAGCGGCGAGGGTACTGTTGGGAGAAGCGTAGCAGCCCACAACTACAAGGGGACCCACTCAACGGCGACGAATCCCTGCCCCTTGGCAATCAGGGTGCAGGGAGGATCCTCCTTCCGCCACCCCGGTAAATAGCAACGGAACCTTAGTGTCACCGAACCAACGTGGATGGTCCGGGACTCGGTAGGGTTCCGCCGCTACCAGAGCAACTGACCACTCCGCGAGGGTTTGCAGCAGCAGGTTTTGCGCCCCGCGGCAGTGGTTCAGGTTGCTTTGGAGGATCTTCACACTTCTGTTGAAGGTGAAGCCTCCATAGCCTCCGGCGCACTCGGGGTGGCTTCAGGTAGGGGAACCTGCCCCCTCCCCTTGGTCCTTCTTTTTGGCGCGCAGGCCTTGGTCCCCAGCCGTTGGTTGGCTGGGCGGCCAAGGTCCGCGCACAGCGGGCACTTCAAGGCGGCCGCAGTGCACAGGCTCGCCTTGTGTCCCGGCTCCGAGCAGGCGTAGCACCTAGCGCTACGGTCCCTTTCACCTGCTGCGAACATGCCCCCACTCAAGGCACCGGCAGCACTGCAGCGGCCTAGCTGCCAGCACCTCAATCTTCGCAGCCGTCCACCCCAGCCGGACGTATTTTGCCGCGGCCAGTTTCCGTACGGCGCCCAGAGGACACCGCACCCACTGACCCCAGACGCAAGGGTGTGCGATGGATTATGCCCACCTTACGTCTGCGACAGCGCAACCACCTGCCTCGGCCACCGCTGCTGCAACCTCCGTTGGGGTGACAGACTCGTCAAGATCCATCACCCTCAACTCACCAGTCTTCATTGGACGTGCTATATGCACGTCCATGTCCGCTAGCACCTCCCGCATTTTAGCGGCGAGCACGTCGGCCTTAGAGGCGCAGTTGGGGCCGGATACCTCCAGTATCAACGCACCCGTAACTGCCCTCCTTGGCCGGACCGTGTCGATGCCGCAGTCTCTCTTTATTTTTTTGTTTCGCCGCAGCCATTACTGCGGCGTATAAAGCGTGGCCATGCTCCGGCACGGTGACCGTGATGGCCGCTGATCGTGGCAACTTACCCGGTTTCACCACTTGCTTTTTTGGAGCTGCCTCCTTTGCCGGCGCCTTTCGGGTAACGGCTGCTTGCGTTACGGGAGTAGCCCTAGCAGCCGCCCTCTTGGCTTTACGGCCAGCCACTACCGCCCATGTTTGGGATGCTGGAGAAACCGGGCCAGTCTCCATTGGCTTCGCGGGAGGTGCGGGAGGCGCGGGAGCTGCGGTAGGCGCAGCAGTTGCAGGTGGTGCGAGAGGAGCTGGCTGCTGGCGCTGGACGCGCTTCCCTTTGCCAGACCTCGTCTTCGCGGCACCGAGGGACGAAACCTGTTCATGAGGATCAGCCAGAGGGGCTGTTACTGGCGCTTGCGCTCCAAAAGCCGCCAACTTTCTCTCAATGAGCGCGTCGATGCGCTCCATTAGCTGACTCTCGAAGTCCACACTCGCTGGTGCAGGCACTAGCTTCTTGGCAGCATTGCACGGACGTAACCCAACTGGAGGTGCCTCTTTCCGCTTTTGTAGTGCGCTGAGTTCCTCTGTTAGACTCCCCACCCTCGTCGAGAGCTCAGCGAGCTGAGAGCGCAGCTCCGCATTCTCGCGCTCCAGCTTCTCAATATTAAGGGGCTGGGAGACCCTCCTTGCCAGCTCCGAAGTTGCAGCCTCAACCATCCTGGTTGCTACCCGCAGGCTATGGACAAACGATCCCTTTAGGTTGCTGGACTTATCGGCAACCTTGTCCACCACCAGCAGGCTTTCGCGAATGCAGGCACCCAGGTCCAACATTGACTTGCCCTCCAAATCCCTTGCTATATCATCGGGTTTTGGAAGGCCCGCCTTAGACGAGGATGACTGAGCCACTGTCGGATCCCAAATGCCATCATCGTCGGCGACCTCCACGTCCGTGCCTTCGGCTGCGACCGCCTGAAATTTGTCGGCCGTGTTCGGAGGCTTGGCTCTCCTTTTCCTAGTCCTTGCGGACAGGTCGGAAGTGGCGGATGTGAGCGATGCGTCCGATCTTCCGCCATCGCTTTCACCGCAAAAACTGACTGGCGCACTCGGCCGCACAAAGCGCCCACGCCTGTCCCGTGCCGGGACCACTGGTCCCTCCGACACAGATTCTCCGTCTCTACTTTGGCCCTCAGGTGTTGAAGGACCAGCCAACGCAATTGCGGACTCAACGATTGAGTCCCTCTCCTCAGTTGTATTTTTAGTAATTTTACCCATGATTATTCCCACGATTATAGGACGAAGTAAAGGTCGATCCCCGGATGACGCCTATTCCGGGGACAAGGCTACATACTGTGGGGGTCGCCTGGTACCCACAGGTTTTTAAGACTTCGCTGTCTGGTTTTAAAGAGTTTTCCTTCTCGCGGGCCGGCCAATTAAGGCAAGCCCTCCGCTCCGCTGCACCTCGACGTACTCCTCGAGGCCCAGATACTTCATGTACCACCCCACTCTGACTTCAGACCCACCTACTCGGACGCACGAGTCGGGTGGTTCCCTGCTCCGCGGCAGTTTGTGGAACCATAGCGCCTCGGTCTTGTGAGGCGCTACCTCCAGTCCCAACTCGTGGACTTTGGCGACGACGATTTCCGCCCCAAGCTCGGCGAGCTCCTTGGCCCTCTCGAAGGAGTCCCCACTGGCGACCACCAACGTGTCGTCAGCGTAACAGACGACATTAACGCCAGCGGGAGCTCGACTCGCAGAACAGAGTCGTAGGCGAGATTCCACAGTAACGGGCCCAAAACCGACCCCTGTGGAACCCCACACTGGATCTCCCTCCGGATCCTCGTACCGTCTCGGTCCACGTACAAGATGTACCTGTCGCGCAAGTAGTCCGCGATCACGCCGTGCAGGTAGGGGGGAACACCATGGTGTACAAGTCCCCCTTATCGCGTCCCAGGGCAGGGGAATTAAAGGCGTTGACGATATCAATATTTATCGCCAACGCCACGCCGCCCGGGACACAGCCTGCTCCGACAGGGAGCGGACGCGCATCACCGCGTCGATGGTGGAACGCTCCGTCGGAAACCGAACTGGTTTTCGGCGAGATCGGGACCGACGCGACAGATGCCCGTTGAGACGGGCGGCAAGAATTCTCTCGAATAACTTGCCAGCCTCGTCCAACAGGCATATGGGACGGTACGCAGAGGGAGAATCTGCGACTCTGTCTGCCTTCTTCAAGAGGACCAGTCGGGCCTCCTTCCAGGCCCTAGGGAACGAGGAGTTACGGAGGCAGCTGGTGAACAGCTGCCTCAGCCTGTTCCCGAGGGTAGCCAGACTCAACACCCAGACCCGGCCGGGAATTCCGTCGGGTCCCGGCGCGGTGTTCCTGCCTCTCAAGCGGCACACGGCTCGGTCCAGCTCCTGTGCGGTCACCCCCATTTCGTCACACCAATGACACGAAGATTGGGGGTAGACCGAGGGACTTGACCGACCCTCCGGAAAGAGCGAGCTAATCACTCTTCCCAAGAGGGCCGGATCGAGAGTTTCCGTCACCGGGGGCGTCCAAGGACGGAGCTTTCCTAGCACCATCCTGTACGGACGCCCCCACGGATCCTCGTCGAGTCCCTCCAGGAGCTCTCTCCAGGACCGAGACCTGGCGTTGCAGACGCCTGCCTGCAACGCCTTCGTGGCCGCTCGATACACCTCGTAGAGTCTGGCTATCTCCTCACTCGGAGCTCGCCTTCGCCTCCTTCGGGCTCTGGTGTACTGGCGGCGGCTCCGCAAGCAGATCGCTCGCAGCTCCGCGATCTCTGCCGACCACCAGTACACCGCCCCGCGCTTGGGGCGACCGGTCCGGGGCATCGACGCGTCACAAATACGCGTCATCGTGTCCCGGAACCAGTTCGCTTCCACTTCCGGATCGGACGGAACCTCTTCGGCGCTTTCTGGCCATATCGCGACGTTGGCGGCGGCCCCGAGCAAATCTCGGTCTAGCCGCTTGAGACACCAACGTCGCGTGTGACTGCCTTCTCGCACACCCTCTCCACCCCCCCAGTAGATCGCCACGGAACCCAGCTCATCACCGAACCAGCGAGGGTGGTTCGGCACGGCATAGGGCTCCGCCACTACTGCCAGAGCAACCCCCCACTCCGCAATGGTCTGCATAAACAAATGCTGAGCATTGCGGCAGTGGTTTAGGTTACTCTGGAGGACCTTGAGGGGTGTGAACAACCCTAAGCCACCTCCATGCCCGAGCTAGTGCTCGGGGTTGCGGCTGGTGCCGCCGGGACTGCCACGCTTGTGGAGGCAGGAGGACTCTCCTTGTCCTTCCTACCTCTCTTCTGTGGTGGGGCGCACCTCTTACCCAGACGATGGTTAGAGGGCAGCCCCAGGTCCGAGCACAGTGGACATTTGAGTGCAGTTGCTCTGCACTCCTTAGCCCTGTACCCGGTCTCCGCACAAGCGTAGCAGCGCGTGCTCCGGTTCACCTGGTTAGGACACCTACTGCCCACGTGTCCCTTTTCCAGGCACCGGAAGCAGTGCATGGGCCTGGGTTCCAACAGCTCTACCCGAGCAGATCCCCAGCCCACGCATACGCGTCCGGCGGTCACCAACTTGTGCACCGCTGCTGCGGGCACCGTACCCAGCACGTGCCCAAACGCATGGGTGTTCGGTGGACCTCTCAACCTTAACGTCGTCCACCGAACATCCTCCAGCCTTAGCCACAGCCGCCGCGACCTCGCTCGGGCTGACGGCATCGTCGAGGTCCTTCACGCGAATGTCGTCCGACTTAACCGGGCGGCTAATTCGGACATCCATCTCGGAAAGGACCTCACGCATTTTTGCCGCGAGACCGTCCGCCTTCGAGCTGCACTCGGGACCGCTGATCTCCAACAGAAGACCACCGGTCACAGCCCGTTTTTGGCGAACAGTCTCGATGCCGATATCCGCCAGCCTGATCTTCGACTTGGCCACCTCCATTACTTTCGCATAATTAATGGAGGAGCCAGTCGGCAGCGTAACCGTCACGGCAGCCGAGGACGGGATGCGTTTGGGCCTTGGACCCTTTGTTTTGCCCTTGGGTATAACAGGCGCCGCTGGCTGCTGGGCCATGGGCTTTTTTGCCTTTTTGGCTACCTGTGCCCATGACGTGCTTGCGGGCACTTCCGTCATCAATAGTGGCCGCGTCGTCGTAGTCGCCACTGGAGGCAACTCGGCCACTGGAGGGTGGGAGGCCTACTTCCCCTTCTTCTTGGACTTCCGCGAGTGCGACGGTACCTCCTGCACCGGCTGCGGATTTAATGGCAGCGACTGCACTACACTCGCGGAAGGTTTCCGGGGCCGCACTCCTAAGGGAGGCCGGGTTGCCCTCTCCGGAAAGATCTTTGCCTCGAAGGCCGCCAATCTTGCCTCTACGAGCGCTCCCAAGCGCTCCATCAGTCCTTCCTCTGCGTTCTTAGTCCTCGGAGCGCTAGGGGCCCGCTGAGGAGGAGGCATGGCTGCCTGAGGTTCCCCTCTTATCCGGAGAGCGCCGAGCTCCTCCGAAAGCCTCCCCACCTTCGTCGAGAGCTCGGCCAATTGCGAGCGAAGCTCAGCGTTCTCCCGCTCGAGCCTCTCGACGTTGGGGGGCTGGGCCACCCTTCGTGCCAGTTCTGACGTGGCCGCTTCCACAAATCGGGTCGCCATTCGCAAGCTGTGTACGAATGAGCCCTTGAGGTTGCCCGATTTGTCGGCAACCTTGTCCACCGCCAACAAGGACGACCGGATGAAGGCATCCAGGTCCGTGGTAGACTTGGCCTCCATCTCCGCTCCAGATCTGCGGGTTTTGAAGGCCAGCCTTAGCCCTCGTCAGGCTTTGGGCCACCGTCGGATCCCAGATGCCATCCTCCTCGTCAGCGACCACCTCCGTGTCCGTGCCTGAGACTGCGACTGCCTGAAATTTGTCAGCCACGACAGTCGCAGGCTTGGCTCTCCTCTTCTTGCTTGTCCTTGCGGACACCTCCGAGGTTGCGGACCTGAGCGAGGCATCGGATCTTCCGCCGTCACTCTCACCGCCCAAACCACAGGCGTACTTGGACGCGCAAAGCGTCCACGCCTGTCCGTGCCGGGGCTACTGGTCCCGCAGACACCGATCTTCCCTCCTGGCTCTGGTCCCTTGATGTTGAGGGACCGTCGACTGCTATTACAGACTCAGCGCTTTTCGCTGGAGTCTCCTTCTCTCTTGGTTTTGGTAATTCCATAATTATTCCCACGAGTTAGGACGAAATAAAATGTCGGTCTCCGGGTGACGCCTATTCCAGAGACAAGGCTACTTGCTGTGGGGGTCGCCTGGTACCCACAGGTTTTCAAGACTTCGCTGTCTGATTTTTATAGAGGTTTACTCCTCGCGGGCCGGCCGGTTAAGGCAAGCCTCCGCTCCGCTGCACTTCGACGTACCCCATAATCGTCAATGCTGGGGTCCTTGAAGAAAGTACAACGGGTTACGGCGCGCTGGGAAAGCCGACGTAACTCCCCAGTTTTGGACGGTTGAATGCCCGGTGGCAGTGTGAGTGCACACCGAGCCCGTCCTCCACTATGAGCATTAGGCACTGGAAACGATATATCGTCACCAGTTCCCAATACCCACCATCATTTGTTGCCTTTCCCCGGATGCTTTGATCAGGAGAAATGCAACCTCCACCCGCATTGGGCACTGAGGACGACGTATCGTCACCAGTTCCCAATACCCACCATCATTTGTTGCCTTTCCCCGGATGCTTTGATCAAGGAGAAATGCAGCCTCCACCCGCATTGGGCACTGAGGACGACGTATCGTCACCAGTTCCCAATACCCACCATCATTTGTTGCCTTTCCCCGGATACAGAAATCAAGGAGAAATGCAACCTCCACCCGCATTGGGCACTGGGGACGACGTATCGTCACCAGTTCCCAATACCCACCATCATTTGTTGCCTTTCCCCGGATACTTTGATCAGGAGAAATGCAACCTCCTAACGCTCGACGGTTGAGTGCCCGGCGGCAGTAAAACGCACACCGAGCCCGTCCTCCACTATGAGCATTAGGCACTGGAAACGATATATCGTCGCCAGTTCCCAATACCCACCATCATTTGTTGCCTTTCCCCGGATACAGAAATCAAGGAGAAATGCAACCTCCTAACGCTCGACGGTTGAGTGCCCGGTGGCAGTAAAACGCACACCGAGCCCGTCCTCCACTATGAGCATTAGGCACTGCCAACGACGTATCGCCACCAGTTCCCAATGCACACCTTCATTTTGTTGCCTTTCCCCGGATACTTTGATCAAGGAGAAATGCAACCTCCACCCGCATTGGGCACTGATAGCGACGTATCGCCACCAGTTCCCAATGCACACCTTCATTTTGTTGCCTTTCCCCGGATACAGAAATCAAGGAGAAATGCAACCTCCACCCGCATTGGGCACTGAGGACGACGTATCGTCACCAGTTCCCAATACCCACCATCATTTGTTGCCTTTCCCCGGATACTTTGATCAAGGAGAAATGCAACCTCCTAACGCTCGACGGTTGAGTGCCCGGCGGCAGTAAAACGCACACCGAGCCCGTCCTCCACTATGAGCATTAGGCACTGGAAACGATATATCGTCGCCAGTTCCCAATACCCACCATCATTTGTTGCCTTTCCCCGGATACAGAAATCAAGGAGAAATGCAACCTCCCCACAACGCTCGATTTGTTGAGTGCCCGGTGGCAGTAAAACGCACACCGAGCCCGTCCTCCACTATGAGCATTAGGCACTGCCAACGACGTATCGCCACCAGTTCCCAATACCCACCATCATTTGTTGCCTTTCCCCGGATACTTTGATCAAGGAGAAATGCAACCTCCACCCGCATTGGGCACTGAGGACGACGTATCGTCACCAGTTCCCAATACCCACCATCATTTGTTGCCTTTCCCCGGATACTTTGATCAAGGAGAAATGCAACCCCCCTCACTCCGCAGTGCCTCCGCTTATCAGAGGGACACGCAGAGCAGCTATCCCCCTGTCAGAACATTCGCCACTGGCAACAACGTATCATCACCAGTGCCCAGGGTGCACCGTCCCGGCGTTGCCTTTCCCCCGGATACAATAGTATCAAAGGGAAATTCAACGACCAGGCACTCGAGGAGGTTTTCTGACGTGGCACCCCAACCTAACCTAACCTTTTTTTTTTTTTTGTTATCGGGGGGGAAATCTTCGAAAGATACCCTGCCTCCTGGG
The DNA here is from genome assembly GCA_029286865.1 of Teinopalpus imperialis. Taxonomy (NCBI): domain Eukaryota; kingdom Metazoa; phylum Arthropoda; class Insecta; order Lepidoptera; family Papilionidae; genus Teinopalpus; species Teinopalpus imperialis. The sequence goes on from JAGSMU010000163.1 coordinate 45,019, forward strand.
GGAGAGACAGGGTTATGTGGTATTCCTAACCACTAAAACCCCCGGTGGTCATCCTCGGTGCATTTAGAGGGCTCCGGGATCTCCATGAACGCACCGGTGCCCCTCTGCACGGTGCCTGAGCACGTCCCTGGGGAGGTCAGACCTCCCCTCGCACCCTCGCGGTGCTACGGCAACTCGAGACCACTACGAGTTGCCGTCCTTCCCGGGTCCGCTTCCCGGGTGGTCAAACCCCACCCTGATCACCCGCGAACCCGAAATCCCCTTTAGTCGCCTTGTACGACAGGCAGGGTACCTTAGCCCTATTCTTGTGCCCGGGACTAAAGGGCTGACCCGGGCCGGAGCGGACGTTGCCACCGCCCCGGCGTCGCCATCTCCGAGCAGGATCGGCCCTCTCCCGATCACGCTCGGCGGTCTCCTCTGTACCATGACGGCTTCACAGAGGAGACCAGCGCCTTCCATGCGCCTTTATCCGCCAGCGCAGCCGCTACTGCGACTGGCGGAGAGAGGTCTGCCCGATCCTCTGGACCAGGATCCGTCGCTCGGACTCCCACGCAGGGCACTCGGCGAGCGTGTGCTGTGCGGAATCCCGGTTCCCGCCACAGTGGTGGCATTGCGTTGTCGATTCGCGTCAATCCTGTTCAGGTACTCACCGAAACACCCGTGCCCGGTGAGTACCTGCGATCAATCGGTAGGTGACGTGCGCCTCTTTCCCCGCTCGCAGCCAGGCTTCGAAGCTCGGCAAGAGCGCGCTGACCGTGCGCTGGCGAGAGAAACGAGGCTCTTGGAGCCTCTCTCGCCACACCCGCAGCGCCCGTCTGCGCTCCTGCCTTCGCACCTCGCCCGCATCCAGGGGCTCGGCTTCCTCCTGGAGAAGACGAAGGCGGGCATACACCCGCGCATCCATCTCCGCCAAGATGTCCAAAGGTGGAAACCGAGCTAGGACAGTGGCCGCCTCAAAAGATATCGTACGATATCCTCGTGCGATCCTGATGGCCATCTTTCGCTGCAGGCTATTGAGCTTAGCTCTGCAGCGACGGACGCCCGTGAGTCGATATGACCATACGGGCGCCCCATAGAGGGCCATCGATCGCACGACGCCCGCGTAGAGGCGGCGGACTCCTTCCCTGGGGCCCCCGAGATTGGGTAGCAGCTGGTGCATGGCACCCACTACCCTCTCGATCTTGGGGACCAGGCGGTCGAAGTGCTCCTCGAAGCCCCAGCGACCGTCCAGGATGAGACCAAGATATTTCATCACCGGTCCCACCCGGACTTGCATCACCAACGCGAACCGACAAGCTGGGTGGTTCCTCCTCTGGGGAGTTTGTGGAACCAAAGCGCCTCGGTCTTATGAGGCGCTATCCGAAGACCCAGCTCGTGGATTTTATCCACGACGCATGCCACCCCAAGCTCAGCAAGCCGGATGGTGCTTTCAAAGCTGTCCCCGTCGGCCAGTACCAGAGTGTCATCTGCATAGCAGACGACACTAACACCGACAGGAGATCATTTCCTGGGACGCGTCGTACGCGAGGTTCCACACCAGGACCCAACACGGATCCTTGTGGAACCCGCAGTTCACCTCCCTCAGGTGGACAGACGCGTCCCGACCCACGTACCGGATGCACCTGTCGTACAAGTACGCCCCAGCGATGCGCAGCAGGTAGGAGGCACGCGATGGTATGCCAGAGCCTCTAATGGTTCCCCAGGGCAGCGAATTAAAGGCATTGACTATGTCAAGATTGACCGCCAATGCCACACCGCCCCGGTAACCGCCCGCTGCGACTGCTCTCCGGACGCGAAGGATCGCGTCCGCAGTCGATCGCGCCTGCCGAAAGCCGAATTGACTGTCCGACAGGTCGGGACCCACTTGACGCAGGTGCGTGTTGAGGCGGGCGGCAATTATCCTTTCGAACAATTTGCCCGCCTCATCCAGCAAACAAATGGGTCGGTACGCGGAGGAGATTCAGCGATCCTGCCATCTTTCCTCAAGAGCACCATCCTTGCCTCTTTCCAGGCTGAGGGAAGACACCGACGCCAGGCAGCTGTTGAACAGCTGTCTCAGTCTTCCCCAGCCCGGCGGCGGAATCACCCAGGCCCGACCAGGAATTCCGTCGGGGCCTGGGGCCGTATTCCTTTCTCCGAGGCGCCTCACGGCTCGGTCCAACTCGTTGGTCACCCCAACTCATCAGACCACGCGACCTCGTCTGATCGCAATGTTGAGGGTGCGGGGCTGCCCTGGACCCTAGGGAAGAGAGTGTCCACAACTCTTCCAACGAAAGTAGGGTCAAGGTTTCCGTCAACGGAGGGACCCATGGTCGGAGCTTGCCTAGTACGATTTTGTACGGCCGCCCCCATGGGTCCCTGTTCAGCCCTCGAGGAGTTCGCTCCAGGACCGAGACCCAGCATCCTCGATTGCGAGTTGGAGCGCTTTTGTGGCGCCTCTATACAGCTCGTACGCTCTCGCCTTTCATCGGCAGTGGCTTGCCTTCTTCTGCGGGCTCTGGTGTACTGGCGTCGGGCCCGCAAACAGTCCCTGCGCAACTGTGCTATGGCTTCCGACCACCAGTACACCGCCGGAGCTTGGGGACCCGGTCCGAGGCATCGACACGTCGCAGATTGACGTCATCGTAGCCCGGAACCAGGTCGCTTCACTTTCGGGATCGGGCAAGACCCTTGGGCTGGGTCCCCTGTCCAGGCCGCAACGATGGCTGCGGCTTCGAGCATATCTATGTCGAGCCGCTTGAGGGACCATCGCCGCGGAGGGCCGCTACTGCGTTGGCGGCGGGTAGCACCGTCGGGAGAGCTGAGCGCCACATCGAGAACGATGTGGCGGTGGTCAGACAGAGTGACCACGTCTTCCGCCACTCTCCATCCCGACACCATGCGAGTGGCAGAGGAGTCGCCCACGACAGGTCGACAATCGACTCCCCTGCCACCGCACGCAGGTGCTAATGGACCCCCGATTCAAAGTCGGAGGTCGAGTCCCGCCGCCCATTCTTGCACGGTTTCTCCTTTGCGTTGTCCCGGGTGCAACCCCACGATCTAGAGTGAGCGTTGAAATCACCCAGGACAAGCACAGGACGGGGAAGGCATGCACGGATGCAATCGCCCAGCCTGTCCAGGTACGCCTCGTAAGCGGCGAGGGTACTGTTGGGAGAAACGTAGCAGCCCAATACTACAAGGGGACCCACTCGACGGCGACGAATCCCTGCCCTTGGAAATCAGGGTGCAGGGAGGATCCTCCCTTCCGCCACCCCAGTAGATAGCAACGGAACCCTTGGTGTAACCGAACCAACGAGGATGGTCCGGGACTCGGTAGGGTTCCGCCATACTACCAAACCCGAAGCCACTCCGCGGGGTTTTGCAGCAGCAGGTTTTGCGCCCGCGGCAGTGGTTCAGGTTGCTTTGGAGGATCTTCACACTTCTGTTGAAGGTGAAGCCTCCATAGCCTCCGGCGCACTCGGGGTGGCTTCAGGCAGAGGGGCCTGCATACACACCCTCCCCTTGGTCCTTCTTTTGGTGCGCAGGCCTTGGTTCCCAGTCGATGGTTGGCTGGGCGGCCAAGATCCGCGCAGCAGAAACTGCCTAAAGGCGGCCGCGGTGCGAACGCCCTTATGTCCCGGCTCCGCGCAGGCATAGCACCGCGCGCTACGGTCCTTTCACTGGGGCACCTGCTGCGAACATGCCCCACTCAAGGCACCGGTAGCACTGCAGCGGCCTTGTTGCTAGCACCTCAACTTTAGCGGCCGTCCATCCCAGCCGAACGAACTTTGCCGCGGCCAGTTTCCGTACGGTGCCCAGAGGACACCGCACCCGCCGAACCCAGACGCGAGGGTGTGCGATGGATTGGTAGCACCTAGTGCGACAGCATATTTTCCTGCTTCGGCACCGCTGCTGCGATCTCCGTTGGGGTGACAGACTCGTCAAGGTCCATCACCCTCAACTCACCCGTCTTCAAAGGACGTGCTATGTGCACGTCCATGTCCTCCTTCTGCCAGCGCCTCCTGCATTTTAGCGGCGAGCACGTCGGCCTTAGAGGCGCAGTCGGGGCCGGATACTTCCAGTATCAAAGCACCCGTAACTGCCCTCCTTGGCCGCACAGTGTCGATGCCGCAGTCTGCCAGCTTTATTTTGTTTCGCCGCAGCCATTACTGCGGCGTATAAATCTGGCTGTGTTCCGGCACGGTTACCGTTATGGCCGCTGATCGTGGCAACCTTCCCGGTTTCACCGACTGCTTTTGCCACCTCCTTTGCCGGCACCTTTCGGGTTACAGCTGCTTGCGTTACGAATGTAGGGCAGCCGCCCTCTTGGTTTTGCGACTGGCCACTACCGCCCATGTTTGGGATGCCGGAGCAGCTCGGCCAGTTTCCACTGGCTTTGCGGGAACGCAGGGCACAGTAGAGGCGCAGCAGCTATTAAGGTGGTGCGAGGAAGATGGCTGCTGGCGCTGGGCGCGCTTTCCTGTGCCGGACCTCTTCTTCGCGGCAACGATTGACGAACCCTGTTCTGGAGGATGAGGGGACGTCACGGGCGCCTGCGCTCCAAAAGCCGCCAATTTTCTTCGATGAGCGCATCGATGCGCTCCATCAGCTGACTCTCAAAGTCCCTGCTCGCCAGCGCAGACACTGGCGTCTTGGCGGCATTGCCCGGACGTGCCCTAGCCGCAGGTGCTTCTTCCCGCCTTCGGGTGCGCTGAGCTCTTCCGATAGCCTCCCACCTTGGTCGAGAGCTCGGTCAACTGGGAGCGAAGCTCCGAGTTCTCACGCTCAACCTCTCGACAGTTGGTGGCTGGGAGACCCTCCACGCCAGTTCGCGGCGGCTGCCTCGACCATCCTGGCCGCCACCCGCAGGCTATTTTCAATCGCGCCTGAGTGCCGGTTTATCCAGCAACCTTGTCGACCGCCAGTAGACTGAATCGGATGCAAGCATCCAGGTCCATGGTCGACATGCCTTCCATCTCCCGCTCCAAATCGGCGGGTTTTGGAAGGCTACCCTTCGCCCTGGTTTGGACTGGGCCACAGTAGGGTCAAATCCCTCCTCGTCCTCCATCTGCGCCTCCGTGTCCGTGGCTACAGCTGCGACCGCCTGAAATTTATCGGCCGCCACCGTTGCAGGCTTGGCCCTTCTTTCTTGCCGTCTTTGCGGACACCTCCGAAGTTGCGGATATGAGCGACGCATCCGACCTGTTGCCATCGCTCTCGCCGCCCAAACTAGCAGGCGTGCTGGGGCGCCGCGAATCACCCCCCGCCTGTCGTGCCGGGACCACTGGTTCCCTCGACACGGCTACTCTTCCGCTATTATGGCCCTCAGATATTAATGGGCCAGCCACTGCAATTACAGTCTCAACGCTCTGCGCTGGAGTCACCCTCCTTACAAACTTCGTTTTGAGAATTTTCCATGATAAATCCCACGAGTGTGGACGAAATAAAGGTCGATCCCGGGTGACGCCTTTCCGGGGACAAGGCTAAATACTGTGGGGTCGCCTGGTACCCACAGGTTTTAAGACTTCGCTGTCTGGTTTTAAAGAGTTTTCCTTCTCGCGGGCCGGCCAATTAAGGCAAGCCCTCCGCTCCGCTGCACCTCGACGTACCCCATGATCGTCAGCGATGGGGTCTTTGAAGAGAGTACAGCGGGTTACGGCTTTGCTAATGGTGGAGCCGACGTAACTCCCCAGTTTTGGACGGTTGTGCCCGGAGGCAGTGTTAGTGCACACCGAGCCCGTCCCTCCACTATGAGCATTAGGCACTGGAAACGATACATCGTCACCAGTTCCCAATACCACCATCATTTGTTGCCTTTCCCCGGATACAGAAATCAAGGAGAAATGCAACCTCCACCCTCGCATTGGGCACTGAGGACGACGTATCGTCACCAGTTCCCAATACCCACCATCATTTGTTGCCTTTCCCCGGATGCAGAAATCAAAGAGAAATGCAACCTCCCACAACGCTCGACGGTTGAGTGCCCGGCGGCAGTAAAAACGCACACCGAGCCCGTCCCTCCACTATGAGCATTAGGCACTGGAAACGATATATCGTCGCCAGTTCCCAATACCCACCATCATTTGTTGCCTTTCCCCCGGATACAGAAATCAAGGAGAAATGCAACCTCCCACAACGGTTGAGTGCCCGGCGGCAGTAAAAACGCACACCGAGCCCGTCCCCCACACTGTGAGCATTAGGCACTGCCAACGACATATCGCCACCAGTTCCAAATGCACACCCTCATTTTGTTGCCTTTCCCCCGGATACTTTGATCAAGGAGAAATGCAACCTCCACCCTCGCATTGGGCACTGAGAACGACGTATCGTCACCAGTTCCCAATACCACCATCATTTGTTGCCTTTCCCCGGATACAGAAATCAAGGAGAAATGCAACCTCCACCCTCGCATTGGGCACTGAGAACGACGTATCGTCACCAGTTCCCAATACCCACCATCATTTGTTGCCTTTCCCCGGATACAGAAATCAAGGAGAAATGCAACCTCCACCCTCGCATTGGGCACTGAGAACGACGTATCGTCACCAGTTCCCAATACCCACCATCATTTGTTGCCTTTCCCCGGATACTTTGATCAAGGAGAAATGCAACCTCCACCCTCGCATTGGGCACTGAGAACGACGTATCGTCACCAGTTCCCAATACCCACCATCATTTGTTGCCTTTCCCCGGATACTTTGATCAAGGAGAAATGCAACCTCCACCCTCGCATTGGGCACTGAGAACGACGTATCGTCACCAGTTCCCAATACCCACCATCATTTGTTGCCTTTCCCCGGATACAGAAATCAAGGAGAAATGCAACCTCCCACAACGGTTGAGTGCCCGGCGGCAGTAAAACGCACACCGAGCCCGTCCCTCCACTATGAGCATTAGGCACTGGAAACGATATATCGTCGCCAGTTCCCAATACCCACCATCATTTGTTGCCTTTCCCCCGGATACTTTGATCAAGGAGAAATGCAACCTCCACCCTCGCATTGGGCACTGAGAACGACGTATCGTCACCAGTTCCCAATACCCACCATCATTTGTTGCCTTTCCCCGGATACTTTGATCAAGGAGAAATGCAACCTCCCACAACGGTTGAGTGCCCGGCGGCAGTAAAACGCACACCGAGCCCGTCCCTCCACTATGAGCATTAGGCACTGGAAACGATATATCGTCGCCAGTTCCCAATACCCACCATCATTTGTTGCCTTTCCCCCGGATACAGAAATCAAGGAGAAATGCAACCTCCCACAACGGTTGAGTGCCCGGCGGCAGTAAAACGCACACCGAGCCCGTCCCTCCACTATGAGCATTAGGCACTGGAAACGATATATCGTCGCCAGTTCCCAGGGTGCACCGTCCCGGCGTTGCCTTTCCCTCGGATACAATGGTATCAAAGAGAAATTCAACGACCAGGCACTCGAGGAGGTTTTCTGACGTAGCACCCCAACCTTTTTTTTTTTTTGGCGTGGGAAATGCCTGCGCATACCCGCCCTCGCGGGGGCAAAGGGCCGGGTTATGTCGGACTCGCACCGACTAAAACCCCACGGTGGTCGCCACCAACGCTCGCGAGGGGTCGCGGGATCTCCGTAAGGAACGCAACCGCAACCCCTGCGCTTCGCTGGGATAGCCCGTCCGGGGGCGTGCGAGAAGATCGCACCCCAGAACCCTCGCGGAACTATCACGACGACACGGTACCACGTCGTGCCGTCGTCCTCCTCGGGGTCGCTATTACTGGACGGTCGGAGCCCCCACTCCGATCGTCAGCGACCAATAGGGCTTCGTTTACGGTAGGGGATCACCGGGAGGGCCGTGAAGAGGCGCGCGAGCGCCGCGTCGGCCCGTCTTCGAGCAGGATCGGTCCTCTCTCTATCCCGCTCGGCAGCCTCCTTTCGGACCATTACGGTCTCGCAGAAGGAGGCTACGGCCCTCCACGCCGATTCCCGCGCAGCATCGCCGACACGACTGCTGGCAGGGACAGGTTCCGTCCGATGTGACCGACCAAGACCCGCCGCTCGGCTTCCACGCCGGGCAAGCGGCGAGCGTGTGCGATGCGGAGTCTTGGTCGTTGCCACCACAGTGGAAGCAATTCGCCGTCGCCTCGCGACCGATCTTACACAGGTAATCACCGAAGCAACCGTGCCCGGTGATCACCTGCGTAAGTCTGTAGGTGAGTCTTCCTCCTCGTCGCTGCATCCAGGCTTCGAAGACCGGCAGGAATGCTCCGACGACGCGTTTGCGCGCATAGTGCTCCTCGCGAAGCCTTGCGCGCCACGTCGCGAATGCGATACGTCGTTCCTGCCGTTTTACCGCCTCGAGTGCCTTTTCTGGCTCGCCACCACCGCTCTGGCGTAGGACGCGAATTCGGTGATACACCCTCGCGTCCATGTCCGCCAGTATATCCAGAGGTGGAAAGCGAGCCAGGATTATCACCGCCTCAAACGATACCGTCCGGTATCCTCGTACGACCGTATGGCCATCCTACGCTGGACGCTGTAGATCTTAGTCCTACAGCGTCGGATGGCTCCAACCTCTTCGCCAGACGGGCGCCCCGTACAGGGCTACGGATCGTACGACCCCGGCATAGAGGCGGCGAACTTCCTCCCTCGGTCCCCGAGATTGGGCAGCAGTCTGTGCATAGCACCCGCTACCCTCTCGATCCGGGGACCAGGCGTTCGAAGTGCTCTTCGAAGCCCCAGCGACTGTCAGAGTGAGGCCCAGATACTTCATGTACCACCCACTCTGACTTCAGACCCACCTACTCGGACGCACGAGTCGGGTGGTTCCCTGCTCCGCGGCAGTTTGTGGAACCATAGCGCCTCGGTCTTGTGAGGCGCTACCTCCAGTCCCAACTCGTGGACTTTGGCGACGACGATTTCCGCCCCAAGCTCGGCGAGCTCCTTGGCCCTCTCGAAGGAGTCCCCACTGGCGACCACCAGCGTGTCGTCAGCGTAACAGACGACATATACGCCAGCGGGAGCTCGACTCGCAGAACAGAGTCGTAGGCGAGATTCCACAGTAACGGGCCCAAAACCGACCCTGTGGAACCCCACACTGGATCTCCTCCGGATCCTCGTACCGTCTCGGTCCACGTACAAGATGTACCTGTCGCGCAAGTAGTCCGCGATCACGCCGTGCAGGTAGGGGGGAACACCATGGTGTACAAGTCCCCCCTTATCGCGTCCCAGGGCAGGGAATTAAAGGCGTTGACGATATCAATATTTATCGCCAACGCCACGCCGCCCCGGGACACAGCCTGCTCCGACAGGGAGCGGACGCGCATCACCGCGTCGATGGTGGAACGCTCCCGTCGGAAACCGAACTGGTTTTCGGCGAGATCGGGACCGACACGCGACAGATGCCCGTTGAGACGGGCGGCAAGAATTCTACCCCACCCTAACCTAACCTAACCTAACCAAACCCTAACCACCTATATCTTTGTGTATTAGAGTCTTAAGCATTCCAAATTGGTTTATTGTTGTAGCATTTGTTCAGTGTAATCGTTAGACAGTCATCCTGCGCCGCATTTAGGCCATTTCTAGTCTAGTTCTAATCAGTTATTTTTAGTTTCATAATTACGTAATTTTAATCCATTTGTAAAAAATTTTCATGTCTTCGTTTTTCGTGCTGATTTTGTAACCTAACCTTTTTTTTTTTTTTTTTTACATGCGGAAATGCCTACGCATACCCACCCCTGCGGGGGCAAGGGTGGGTTATGTCGGACTCGCACCGACTAAAACCCCAAGGTGTTCCACCTTCGTCGCGTATGGCGGGGCCACGGGAACGCTTTCGCACACCTCCGCGACCCCGCCTGCGCCGGCCGACCAGACGGCCCCTTCTCCGTGGGAGGACATCTCCCTCTCCACCCCTCTCAAGCAAGGCGCGCCGGAACACAGACGCGCCTTCCAACTCGGCCTCCTCTTTAGGTGGTGATAGGCTCCGCCGCCGACCAATGTTCGGCCGCTCCCCTGGGGCCGAACGCATGTGGGTTCCGAACCTCGGTTGAGCAGACAGAGTCCTACGGACAGTGCCCACCTCTCCAGGAACTTCCCCCGCGTATCGCTGGCAGAACAGCCCCAAACGGTGGCCTTTACCCTCTCTTGGGAGGCGCGGTGCAGGCCCTTCCTCCCATCCTGTGGTCGGCCGGTTTTTTGACTGCCACTCCGCAGTGCCCTCCGCTTATTAGAGGGACACGCAGAGCAGCTATCCCCCCCTGTCAGACCATTCGCCACTGGCAACAACGTATAATCACCAGTGCCCAGGGTGCACCGGCCCGGCGTTGCCTTTCCCCCGGATACAATAGTATCAAAAGGGAAATTCAACGACCAGGCACTCGAGCAGGTTTTCTGACGTGGCACCCCACCCCATTAAAACCCCCCCGGTGGTCATCCTCGGTGCATTTAGAGGGGCTCCGGGGTTTGGTGGCCGCGGGGGCCGCTGGCTGCTGGGCCTTTGGCTTTTTGGGCTTTTTGGCCACCTGTGCCCACGATGTGCTTGCGGGCACCTCCATCACGCACACGCGGAAGGTTTCTCCGGCCACAATCCCAAGGGAGGCCGGGTTGCCCTCTCCGGGAAGATCTTGGCCTCAAAGGCGGCCAACCTTGCGTCAATGAGAGCCCCCAACCGCTCCATGATCCCATCGTCCACCCTCCCGGACTTCGGGGTGCTAGGAGCTCTACTAGGTGGAGGAATGGCTGCCTGAGGTTCCCCACTCTTTCGGACGGCACTTAGCTCTTCCGATAGTTTCCCCATCTTGGTCGAGAGCTCGGTCAACTGGGAGCGAAGCTCCGAGTTCTCACGCTCCAACCTCTCGACATTTGGAGGCTGGGAGACCCTCCGCGCCAATTCCGCGGTGGCTGCCTCGACCATCCTGGCCGCCACCCACAGGCTATGCACAAATGTGCCCTTCAAGTTGCCGGACTTATCGGCAACCTTGTCGACCGCCAGTAGACTAGACCGGATGCAAGCATCCAAGTCCATGGTCGACATGCCTTCCATAACTCGCTCCAAATCGGTGGGTTTTGGAAGGCTACCCTTCGCCCTGGTTTTGGACTGGGCAACAGTAGGGTCCCAAATCTCCTCCTCGTCCTCCATCTGCGCCTCCGTGTCCGTGGCTACAGCTGCGACCACCTGATATTTATCAGCCGCCACCGTTGCAGGCTTGGCCCTTCTCTTTCTTCCCGTCTTTGCGGACACCTCCGAAGTTGCGGATATGAGCGACGCATCCGACCTGTTGCCATCACTCTCGCCGCCCAAACTAGCAGGCGTGCTAGGGCGCACGAGTCGCCCCCGCCTGTCTCGTGCCGGGACCACTGGTTCCCTCGACACGGCTACTTCTCCGCTATTTTGGCCCCCAGGTATTAATGGGCCGGCCACTGCAATTACAGACTCAGCGCTCTTCGCCAAGTCTCCTTCTCTCTCTAGGTTTTTTGACTTTTCCATGACAATTCCCACGAGTTAGGACGAAATAAAATGTCGGTCTCCGGGTGACGCCTATTCCAGAGACAAGGCTACTTAATGTGGGGGTCGCCTGGTACCCACAGGTTTTTAAGACTTCGCTGTCTGATTTTTTATAGAGGTTTACTCCTCGCGGGCCGGCCGGTTAAGGCAAGCCCTCCGCTCCGCTGCACTTCGACGTACCCATAATCGTCAATGCTGGGGTCCTTGAAGAGAGGCAATAAACGGTTACGGCGCGCTGGGAAAGCTGACGTAACACCCCAGTTTTGGACGGTTGAGTGCCCGGCGGCAGTATGAGTGCACACCGAGCCCGTCACTCCACTATGAGCATTAGGCACTGGAAACGATATATCGTCACCAGTTCCCAATACCCACCATCATTTGTTGCCTTTCCCCAGGATACTTTGATCAAGGAGAAATGCAACCTCCACCCGCGCATTGGGCACTGAGAACGACGTATCGTCACCAGTTCCCAATGCGCACCCTCATTTTGTTGCCTTTCCCGCGGATACAGAAATCAAGGAGAAATGCAACCTCCCACAACGCTTGACGGTTGAGTGCCCGGCGGCAGTAAAAACGCACACCGAGCCCGTCCCTCCACTATGAGCATTAGGCACCGGAAACGATATATCGTCACCAGTTCCCAATACCCACCATCGTTTGTTGCCTTTCCCCCGGATACAGAAATCAAGGAGAAATGGAACCTCCACCCGCACATTGGGCACTGAGAACGACGTATCGTCACCAGTTCCCAATGCGCACCCTCATTTTGTTGCCTTTCCCCCGGATACAGAAATCAAGGAGAAATGCAACCTCCCACAACACTCGACTTCATGTACCGCCCCACTCTGACTTCAGACTCACCTACTTGGACGCACGAGTCAGGTGGTTCCCTGCTCCGCGGCAGTTTGTGGAACCATAGCGCCTCGGTCTTGTGAGGCGCTACCTCCAGTCCCAACTCGTGGACTTTGGCGACGACGATTTCCGCCCCAAGCTCAGCGAGCTCCTTGGTCCTCTCGAAGGAGTCCCCGCTGGCGACCACCAACGTGTCGTCCGCGTAGCAAACAACAAAAACAGTATTTTAGAAACAAGGAAGAATTTATTAAAAAAATAGGAAGCCATGCAGAACAGCTGGAAAAGAATACTAAGGAGGTGGAAAACTTGAGGGAAGCTCTTAGACAGGCCGAAAACAGAGTAGGACAGGGCACTTACGCGAGCGTCACGGCAGGGCTGACTCAGAGGGCGCCCCTAAGTGCAACGGCCACTCACTCGGTGGTGGTCACGTCCAGCGATGACATGGACATCGGTGATCAGGTCCTAGAAAAAATAAGAAAAGTGGTAAATGCTAAAGAAGAAGGTATAAAAGTTGATAGGGTCAAGAAGGTACGGGACAGGAAAGTGATAGTAGGATGCGGCACAGAGGTGGAGCTGAGCCGTATAAAGGAAAGACTAAAAAAAAAAATACGAGGATATCGTCAGGGCAATCAGGGCACAGAATAAGGAATTATTGAAAGGAGTGGAAGAGAAGGATATGAGAGTAGAGGTCAGATTCCGAAAGCGGGCCAGGAATGTCCACACATCCCATGTGGTTTTGAAAGTATCACCACTATTGTGGAGACGGTTCACGGAAGCTGGGATAGTGCATGTAGACCTTCAGCGGGTCCGAGTGCAGGATCAGTTGCCCCTTGTTCAATGCACGCTTGCGATGCTTGGGGTACGGACACGCCAAGCGATTTTGCACGGAGTCAGTAGACTTCTGTTGTTATTGTGGTGGTCCGCACCTTGGATCGGAGTGCGCCGACCGGCAAGCTGGTAAACCGGCCACCTGCCGAAACTGCGCCTTAGCGAAAATCGACAGGCGGGAGCACACTGCATTCAGTGGAGAATGTCCGGTACGAAGGAAATGGGATTCCCTGGCGAGGTCATCAGTAGCTTATTGCTAAGGTTGCCCCAGGTGTACCCAGCTCTCCTTCTACCGGACGGCCCTTTTATCACGCCGTGCAGGCAAACCTGCAGCAGTCTGAACTCGCCACGGTAGAGGTCATCGTAGAGGCGACGAAGCGTAAGTTAACCTTCGCCCTTGTCCAGAAGCCATACATAGGCAACCGTGGCAAGATGAGGCAGCATCCAGGGACAAGAATAGTGCAATGTGCCAGGAGTCCATCCACCGACGCGGTGGTTAAGGCGGCCATTGTGCTGTTCGACGACACAATAAACGTCTCCCACTGTCCGCACCTCACAATATAATATAGCAGTCGCTAAGCTGAGGACAGTGCCTTGGGAGATGGGTGTGGTGTCCGTCTACCTTGAGCCAGATAAGCCCATCAATCCGTTCCTGGACCAGATGGGCGCTGCCGTGGAGGGTATGGATACCGCAGGTGTGATATTGGGAGGAGATCTGAATGCGTGGAGCACGTGGTGCGGTAGCCGGGAAACAAACAAGAGGGGGATTGAGGTTGCGGACAAACTCGACGAGATGGGTCTATATTTATTGAATGAGGGGTCTGAGCCAACATTCGATGTGGTGAGGGGAGGTGTGCGTTTCTCCAGTTGCGTCGATGTAACGGCCTGCTCGGCCCACTTGCTGGGGAAGATCGTAAACTGGCGTCTTACGGAGGATGTATCTAGTTCGGACCACAGGGAAATTCTGTTCGACATAAACTTGGGCAGATCTAAGCACCAAAATGGTTTCCACCACTCGAAAGTATACTACTAAAAGAGCAGACTGGAGTGAGTTTCGCAAGAGACTCACCCTGCTGTGGGGGAAGGAAAAGATAACAGCGACGGAGATTGGAAAGATAGAGACGAAAGAAAGATTGGAAGGAATGATAGGAAGGTATGTTGATTCCGTGGTGGAGACGTGCGAAGAAGAGCTACCCAAGGTGGTGGGGGGGAAAAGGCGAGCAGGATTGCCTTGGTGGTCCGAAGAGCTCTCGAGACTCAAGACTTCAGTCTTGAGTCTTGAAGAGACGGATCTCCTCCGCAGCGCCAGTCCGTAGGGAGGGGGTTGTTCGGCAATACATCGGGACAAAGGAAAATTACAAACGAGAAATGAAGAGGCTCAGACCCAGAGCTGGAAGAGCTTCTGTGGATGACAGGAACGTGAAACCATGTGGGATGGTTTGCTGTGAGGAAAGATGAAGTCCCTCTCATGACGGATGGGAAGGTGCTGGAGGGGACGGAATCGGCCAGGAGCCTAGCGGAAACCTTCTTCCCGGAGGACCGCGTGGAGGAGGACGATGCGGACCACACAGAGTTAAGAAATGTAGCAAATACGGTAAATGGGGGGTCGTATGAACCATGCGACCCACCATCCACACTAGCCGAGCTTAAGTGCTCCGCATCGAGTTCCAACCCAAAAAAGGAAACAAAAAACAAATAGAATGGGCAAACTAAAGTATCAGCTGATAGACATACGTTTGGTTAAAGAAATGGTTACACATACATTGCTTTATGTTTCTAGTCTGCTATGATTCTCATAATGAAACCTAAAGCTTTGGATGCTCTGCAAACGATGCTATTTATGTGTGTATCAAAGAGAAATTTTGAGTCAAATGTAACACCTAAGTCCTTTATTGTGTATACATCATATATATCATATATCATTGTCATAAAGTTTATAGACATAAAGTTTAAAGGACTAGGTTTTCGAGTAAATGAGCATACGCAACATTTAGATATATTCAAATCTAGCTCATTGGATTTACATTAAATTAAAAATCTGTTAAGATCCTCTTGCAATAGCTCTGTTCTGTTTACCTCCTTCATGATTTTCAAATAATCCGCATATAGAAGCATCTTTGAGTGAATAAAGCAATAGAACGCCCACATAAAAACGGCCCCCCAGGCCAATGCCACAAGTGCCAACTTTATGGCCACTCAGCCCGAAACTGCTTCGGTAAACCCAGGTGTGTCAAATGCATGGGTGACCATGGTACCGTGGACTGTTCGTGACCGAACGACAAGGCCCTTCTGGCTGCTTTCGGACCCCCGCGTGTGTTCTATGCAACACGGAGGGACACACAGCCAACTACCTTGGCTGCCCAAAGCCCCCCAAGCCAAAACGGCTAGTAACAAAAATCGCGCCCAAGGTCGCTATCCCGACCACCGCCCCCGCGCCCATTCTTGCTCCCGTCCGACCTTTTCGCCCCGCATGGCAAACACCGGTCAGCGTACCAACCGTCGCTCAACCTGTGGAGCAGCCCCCGACACCAGCCTGTCGGCCAGTTAATGAAAGCGACCTCGACCTTGTGTGTCGCTTCGCCGCCGTCTTCAACGGCGTCGACGTCTCAGTCCTTGCAAAGGCACTAAGGGACTCGAATGGCAAACCAGAAGTCAGGATTGCCACCACAATGCGCTATCAACACGTAGTGTCCGCGATCGTCAATTTTAACGCTTAGCAGGCCTCTACAACGCGATCCCTCAACGTTGCATTTTTTAACGCGAACGGTTTAAAAAATCAACGCGACGAAGTCTTCAATTTCGTTCGCGATCACCAAGTGGACGTGCTCCTAGTGCAGGAGACATTCCTCAAACCGCACACTCGCAATCCCAACATTGCGAACTATAACATCATTAGGAATGATAGGACTTCCAGCGCTAACGGCGGAACTCTTATCTACTATTATAAAGTCCTTGCACTGCGTGCCCGTCGACACGCCAACACTAACCTTTCTAGAAGCTTCGGTTTGTCAGCTAGCCATGACCGGCCACGCCCCTATCACAATCGCGTTCGTCTATCTCCCTTGCAGATAGGACGCTCAAATTTTACGAAGCGACTTCGTGGCGCACCTGTCCCTTGACAACTCAGTCATTTTAGCAGGAGATTTCAATAGCAAGCACACTCGGAGGAATGCATCTAAAATCAACCCCCGGGGGTCGGTTTTAGACTCGCTTAGCGACGCACTCGACTTCGATGTCGTAGCGCCCTCTACGTCTACCCACTTTCCATACACACTGGGTCACGCACCGGATGTGCTTGATATCGCCATCTGCAAGAACATCAACCTCGCCTTACAAGGGATAGAGATAATCCACGAGCTCGTTTCCGATCATCGCCCCGTTCTTCTTCGGTTAGGGCCTTCAGCTCCAACCTCACCTTCTACCAAAACCATAGTAGACTGGCACCGACTCAGGAACGACCTGAGGGAAGCCACATCACCGCACCTAGATGCTATTCCTATATAACTTCAGTTAACGACACAAACCTCGCAGTTCATGCCCTCACTTGGCACCTCCAGACCGTCGTTGCTCGAGGCGGGTTCCCTCGGAAGATGACCACAGATGGATCCTGTCAAACGACATAAAGGATCTAATGAGACGCAAGAATGCGGCGACTCGTGCCCATGACTTATATCGTACCCTTCAGCGTGAAGTTCGATCACGCATAGCCCAGTACAGGAACGATCGGTGGGATAATCATTTATCCAACATATCTCGCCTTCTGGCGACTTCCCAAGTCCCTAAAAGGAGGCACCGCCCAAACAATGCTTCCCTTAGCACGTCCCAATAAACCACCCGCCTTCTTAGACGAAGAGAAAGCTGAATGTCTGGCTGACAATCTCGAGCTCCAATGCTCACCGAGCACCCCACCGATCGACACCGCTCACCTTGCAATGGTTGACAGCGAGGTCGACCGGAGGACTAAGGAACCACCTCGCGATTCCGTTACTCAAGTTACATGCACCGAAGTTGAGTGTATTATTAAAAACCTGCGACCACGCAAGGCTCCCGGCCCCGACGGCATCACCAACAAGGTGATAAAACTTCTACCCATGTCCATTTTACACCTGCTGGTGATAATCTACAACAAAGCTTTATCCAAAGGCACCTTCCCGAACGCCTGGAAGGAAGCCGACGTCATAGGGATTCTCAAGTCTTCGAAACATCCAACCGATCCATCAACCTATCGACCCATAAGCCTACTCATAGTCTTGGGTAAGGTATATGAAAGGCTCATCCTTGCCCGCCTAAATGACTTCATGCTGTCCCGAGGGCATGAATGAGCATTTCGGGTTTCGAACCCAACACTCATGCACACATCAAGTGCACCGCATCTCGAAGCATATTCTCAATAAATTTTTTCAGGGCTACCAAACTGGGGCACTTTTCCTCGACGTGGCGAAAGCTTTCGACAAGGTCTAGCACAACGGGCTCATATACAAACTATATGAGCTCAGTGTGCCAGATCTACTCGTACTTATCATACGAGATTTTCTCCGAAATCGAACCTTTCGTTACCGCGTCGAGTTAACGCGTTCTGAGGTTCACCCCATTTGTCCCGGAGTACCACAAGGCTCCGTCCTAGGTCTTATTTTATACACACTCTACACCAACGACATACCGTGCACTCGCGGTGTAGAGCTAGCCCTTTTCGCCGATGACACCGGCCTCTGGATTCAAACCAGACGCTATTTGTAAACGCCTCCAATCTACAGCCAACACCTTTGGGAAATGGTTTCGGAAATGGAGGATCGAGTTTAACCCCACCAAAAGTGCAGCCATGTACTTCTCTCGGCGCAACAAAACGCCACATCTCCCAACTATAGAGTTATTTGATCGTCCAATCCCCTGGGAAAAGACAGTCAAATACTTAGGCGTCACATTAGATGAAAGACTCACCTTCGGTCCGCATATCAACCGCGTACGGAATCGAGCAGCGTTCGCCCTAGGTCATTTGCACCCGTTACTCAATAAAAATTGTTAAATGTCCCTGCGTAGTAAAATAACACTATACAAAGCGTGCATTCGACCCATAATGACATATGCAAGCCTCGTTTTTCGCATGCCTTCCCGCGTCATATTCACGTCTTCAGGTTATACAAAATCGTTTCATGCGCAAGGCCACCGGTGCGCCGTTGTTCTTGCGTAATGAAAATCTACACATAGATCTTGAGCTGCCGACAATAGCTGAAGCAGGTATCTCGCCTATATTTCGACTCTGCCGTCACACACCCAAGCCCGTTGATTGTAAGTGCCACCACTTAAAATCCCATCGCGCATCATAGTTTCACCCGCGTCCGAAGGAGACCGAGGCACGCCCTCGACGACCCCGACGACGAGACCACCAGGGCCCAAGCTCTTCATAAAACACTACACACGTATATTGCACCCTCATACCACCCCCGCCGACGGCGAGGGCGACGCAAACAAGGTTATTCGCGATACCGCCATATGACAGGCCGGTTTTCTCCAGTCAATACAGTTAGAAGCGTCGCTGGAGCTTCTTGCCACTTCTTCTCCAGCGCCCACACATTCCGAAGTGGTGGTACATATATCCAATAATAATAATAGAGATATTAATGTAGATAATTCTTAGTCAGAAGCAACTGACCAAGCTGAGGTTCAGCCCTCTCGGGTGCCCTCGATTCAGTCAATCTCGCGGAACAGGGTAACGGTCCAAGCCGAGACTCCCTTTCGGGAGCCCCTGTGCTGGTTACCCACTAATAGAGGTCTCGACTGAGCGGCATAAGCGCTCGGTCACCTCTCAACCCGGCGAAACTGTTAAAGCCATCGGGCTAACAGCGGCCATCAGCCAAAAAAAAAAAAGAAATAAGTGAAGAAAGCAGGTCTATGTCATTGTCAAAAATGTCGAATAATAGAGGTCCTAACAGAGATCCTTGGGGTACTCCAGAGGGAATGGGCAGAGCCGAGAGTGTAAACATTCAGTACCACAGTCTGAAGTATATGACATCAACCTGTGACCGTTGTGATATGGAACATGATATAAAATTGCTACAAACAATGAGATTTGTCGCGGTAGACTGACCTTTTAAAAAACCGTGCTGATGGTCATTGAAATTTAACCTTATAGATGAATAAACTTGTTTGTAAACAATTTTTTCTAGAATTTTGGCTCTCTCTCGCTTTTTTTTAAGTTAGTTTTAGTTCTCTACGCAAGTTTTTGATCCACTTTTATGGATCGGTGTTACATAAGCCGACTTCCTAATAAAGGGGACTATACCAATACCAAGCGATCGCCTAAATTATATTTTAATGGCACGGCAAGGCTTTTACGATGAGAGTTGGTGGTATGCCATCCGTGCCTGCCGATTTATTAAGATCGATACGTTCTAATAATTGTAACTTCTTTGAGAACTTCTATTTGGTGAATGTCGAAGGCAGTAGTGTCAGGCTCGGCAAGATGATATGTATCGATATGAGAATCAGTAAAGGAGCTGAAGTCTGCAAGAAAATTGGAGTGAAAAAAATTACTAAACATTTCACATATTTCTTTACCACTGCTTGAAGTTAGTTGCTCATACTGTAGTACTGATGGATACGTATTTGTTTGCTTACGTAACTTTACATAGCTTCAAAAAGCCCGCGGGTTGCTACTGATGCTTTTTTCAATTTTATTTATATAGTATTGAAATATGTCCTTTTCCAATTGTTTTGTTCACGACGTTCACGCAATAGACTGAAGGTTTGTTTCCGCGTGAAAAGACCTTCCGTAACCTGTTGGCTGCCAAGATACATTGGGCTGATTTAAATCTCCAACGATAATAAATTTATATGTTGAGTGGTAAAGGACAATATCTAATAGAGCATCTGAAACAATGGTCACGTGGGCCGCCCGTGAGCCGCCTCCGTTCTGCCCACAAATATAAACTGCGCATAAGTTTATGTTATATGTTTTTCGGGGTTTATTCACTTATTTTTAGTGTGACCCACAAATCTTCGGGACCTGAGCACCAACCGCTCTGCAGGTTGGTTAGGCGTTCACGTTTCACGGCAATTAGAACCCCCCTAGAAAGACAGTGTATCTTGCGTCAAATATTTAGTTCGAAATGCCATGGATGAGCCAAGTTTCCGTTAAATAAATACGTCAAAGCTATTAATACACACTTTTCTATAAAAAATACCTGATTTCGTTCGTAGTCCACGGACATTCTGGTAAACAATGCTAAAAGGCGCCATCGTAAATCATAAAGAAGAAGAACAAGTACATTCAGCTCAGTGCAGAAACAGACAACGGAGAAAAATTACCCTATTAGCTCAAGCAATCCAATAACGACTCTAGTCCTCTTAGACAAAACACAAAGCAAGAGATATGATAAGCGTTAAAAGAAGTAAAATAAGTCGTGTTTACATTAAAACTTTTCTGCAAGTGCATAAACTTTTGAGCCTTATAAAAGCAATGATAGAGTACCAATTTGCTAAGCGAGACTATTATGAGTGGCAAGCCGAAGGTGATAAGCGAACAAAAGAACTATTGAAAAAAAATGCATTACCTGCGGTTCTCAACTTTTGCGTTGTAAATTAACAAAGGAAGTTGACTCGACAAATTTAGCCAAAAAACTTTTGAATGTCTTGTTCGGTTTTAATGTGATGTACTGGAGATGTTGAGTTTTTTCGGATAAATATTATTATTATTTATAATTGTGCATCCTTTAACCCGTAACCACGTTCCTTAGTTTTATCTAGTAAAATTTTATTTTCTAACGTAAGGTGGTCATTAAGGTATATCTTTTGTCACTAGGTAGCCCGAGGTCACTGGATTTAAGTGTTTTATGTTTTTTAGCAGCGGAAACAAAGTCATTTTTCAAGTAGGTGTTATGTCCTGAACATATAATATTTTTGTTGTTACTGTCATTCTGCACGTCTACACGAGCAATATATTTAATTTGATCCTTTGGAATTTTACTTTAATTTTTTCCCCAATCTTAGCCACAATAGGTCTTCAGAGCAGGAAATATTGATTGATTTCAATGTTATTCATCCTGGATCTCTGCTCGTTCTCTCTATGCAGGCACTCTGTATTAGTTACTCGCTGTTTTAAGAGCAAAATATCTTCTTTTGTTTGTTGTAACATCGAAACTTCTTGTTCAAGAGTTGTTACTTTTCCTGTTAGTGTCTCTATAGAAGTATGGACGAATTCAAGCGATGATTTCATCCCATAAAAATAATTTCTGAAGGTTTTTAATTGCACAAGCTCAAATCGAATAGATTCCACGCTGTCAATTAAGGTCGGTGGTTCCAACTGGCTTTATTTGTTCTGAGATGGATTCGATGTCCACGACGGAGGCAGTTGGATTACTTGTTTGAGTGCTTGCTGCGGCTAGGGATTTGCATTTGCAGCATTTCCAGGTAGCTCTTCGATCTCCAAACTTTCTCCAGTGTCGGGTTCTCCAGTCAATACCCACGCAAGGGTAATCAAACTGCCCCGTACTCAGGGAACACACAGCACCGTCGCTGGCTTCGCTTTGCAACGTTTGGAAGTAAACATTTTAAATGGTTCCTTTCGTCTTAGAGAGTTTGAGAAACACTGTCTTTGTTTATCGGGCTGAGCGGAGTTCCTATGCGCGTGCGGTTGATTTTCAGTTTACCGATTTATTCTAATAATCCATAACTCCATTAAACCAACTCGTCCATCATACAGAGTAATCTTAATCACAAAAGCTACATCCACCCCCAACAAAGATTGATTGGAATCACTGCGTAATTATAATAATCATAATTTGGCTGGTATTCCAAATATGGAGGGCGAGGTCGTTCCGATCGAGCATGAGGCCAGGAGCGAGCTGCTGTTAGTATAGTTCAAATAGTTTCGGTTAAGGTTCAAGAATGTTGCCATTCATATTGCCAATCTGACCAGAGCGACGCGTGGCCGGGGAAGCTGGCGACACGATTAAAGTAGTTACACCATGCGGCGCACATACCGGTGCAATCTGATAAATGAATGTTCAATTTTGCTTTATCAGGAGTTGACGCGAGGACTGTTGAATATTGAACAGATACGAGTTACGTAGTCCTGAAGTAGCCCACGGCACGAGGACAAAGGCAGACCACACATGCCGCGGCAGCAGCGCACGATACGATGGACCTGAAGTTATTTAATGGCGAGGGCTGGCAATGTAACAAAGGCACCTAATGGCCGAGGCAAGATATATTGCGCGAGGCGTAGGCGTTGTGTCGGCAGACATTGCGAGTATAGTATATATTTATGTACATGTTATATGTTATATGGCAACATCAATAACTTGTTTCATTGTTCATGTGTTGTTTATCACTTTCTCTGCGGACCCGCACGACTACAATAATAAAACAAATATAATATATTCGATGACGTGTAAAATAGCGGAATAAGCTCTCCTTCTAGAAAGTAGGTCCACGCCCAGCAATGGTCATATAGATTATTACTTCAGTACTTTTTAAGATAGATGAAGATGCCAACATTACCCAGTTCGCGTAATTGTTTGACGTCCAGCGGCGCGCGGGTGTCGCGTATTAAAGATGTAGACAGTAATTGATACAAGTGGCTGGTGAAAGAGGTCGTTACCTTACGCTAGACCGTAACTTATCTTTTACACAACATCTTTAAAATGTAAGAGCAAGAGCGGCCTTTATTGCAGGTCGTCTTTATAGCATCTTGCAAAAACGCAACAAAATGCCCTTAAGGCACAAGTTGCAAATATATAAAACTTGCATACGACCTGTAATGTCGTATGCAAGCATCATCATTCGCACATATCGGAGGTTAGACTTAAGCGCCTTCAAACGTTACAAAATAAGATTCTACGTAGGAGACAGGCGCTCCTTGGTTTTAATAAGGAACTCGGAACTACACCGAGATCTTAAGATTCCCTCCATTATGAAGTATTTTAAAGAAATATCACTAAGATATTTTGCTTCGATAGAAAATCACCTGAACCCGTTGGTGGTGGCAGCAGGTGAGACTACATCCCAGAGGATACCCCTCCAAATAGAAGACGTCCTAAATTCGTCAAAATAACGCCTGAAAATAACCTGACGGCAAATATTAACTTTAACGTTATCACAGCCCCTTCCGCAACGAGCGGCAGGCGCTTCACCGAGGACCGACCAACGGCACAGACGCGCACACAAACTTCTCATGTACACACTCGTAAATTCAGACACGACCACCGCGCTCGCCGGCGAGCGCGACGTCGTCTTCCTCGTACAGCGGCTTACACGCGATTTAATCGTGTTTTAGACCGCTTCTAAAGTTATCCTCCTTTAGATAGCGATCCGAGGTCGAGGTTTCGTACCTCACTATGAGGGGCCCACTCAGTTGTATTATCACCCCCCTCTGTTGTCGTCGACGTTCTTCGTCCACAGGGGTCGGAGCGCAACGGTGGTGCAGCAGCAGTAGTCGTGCTACGCTTCGCAGCATCGTCGTTGTCTCCTTACGGCGGGCCACCCGCTCGCGGGTCTATTTAGATAAAGCTGTAAAGGTCGCTGGATCAACAGCAATATTCATACACAAAAAAAAAAAAGAGAGGTCGTTACCCTCTCACTCTGTGTGTTTGTTTCCTCGCTCGTTTAAGTGAAATGCGGTGTTGCTCAATACGACCGCCAGGGGCGCCACTCCACACAGTTAACTATAGAAGTTGTTTACTGAATTAGTTCATATAAAGCAAAGGTCGGGGAGGTCCGGCCAGTTCCGCTGGTGCTGCAGGTGCTGCAGATGCTCGCGGGCGCAGGAGATCACTTATTTCCTGATTATTTTCGCGTGTATAGAAGTACACAATATTATAGTATTACCCATATCATGTTTCACTGTAACGTATTAGTAAACGTAAAACCCTTATTTAATATTTTATAACATTTCATCCCGCGGCACACTCGTGGGAGAGAACGATCGGTCTTTGCAGACTAAAGCTGTGAAACCGCTCTGCCATCGTCCTCCCCGGAATCTGTCTCTATTTAAATTATTATTAAGACTTGGAGCTAACTTAACACATCTCAGAGAACATATGTATTGGCGGCCTCTTCTAGTCTCCTCTTGTACAATTCGTGACAGATACCTCTTGCGGTCCGTGCTATCCTAATACTCCAGTTTCTTGTATGTCTGTAAGCGAACCCTTTAGATACTATCTGTCTCACTTCAACCCACCGTCGTTGTCAATGGAACAGCACACGACGACACACACACACGATCACAATTAAAGCTTGTACATGTAGTATTTTAATTTATATAAATTACACTTTATAATGAAAGCTATAAGGTAGTTTTTATAAAGAATCTCGATGAAGAAAAGATACGGGAGAAACGTCCTTCCATGGACGAAAGATACGGGA
>JAGSMU010000164.1:0-62238 GCA_029286865.1 Teinopalpus imperialis
GAAACGTCCTTCCATGGACGGCTAATTAGGAGAGAAAAATTGGGCCGAAGCCTAGAGGCAAAAACATCTGCCAAGAGGTCGAGTGAACCTCTACGACGAACAATACGTCGGCCTAGCGAACGGAAATTAGCATTGGTGGCTAAAGAGCGGAGACGGAATTAGAGGCAGAGGCCGAGATCGCCTCATCATCTCGACAGCTCAATCAAACCTTGTCGAGTCGTCATCGAATGACGGCGACTTCAAGGAGCGTCGGGCTGCGTAAAATCGAAGACAGCGTGGGCCTCATCAATATGGTTTGCCACTAGGTCGTCGAACCTTAAAAGGCGTACATGGGTTCGGAGCACTCTCCAAGGCTGCGCATTCAATAACCGGGTGTCGAGATACTGCAAGCCCGCTGTACCTCCAGATGAAGCAGGGGCTGCGGGCGAGCAACATCCGCCTCCAAGGCGAAATCCTTGCAGTTGCGAAAGAGAGGTGGCGGAAATGCGGGTGTGCATAGACCGGCCCACGGCCAACGGAGGCCGAAGGAAGGAGGAGCTGGTTCGACTGATCATTGGTCAAGTGGGTACCATGATCAGCATAGTTGCGGCGCTTGAGACCGTCTTCTCCAGAGAAGCGCGCCTCCGCCCACTGGCGGCGGACACGAGGGCATATGTCGTGCCGGGTACATTATCTGACCCACGGCCTGCCACGGTCCCTGTTGTCCCTAAGTGCCGGTGAAACGATGGCAAATCGGCTGTGTAGGGGCTTCCGTTGCTGCAAAACACAAAGGGGAAAGCAACAGGCCCAGAAGGAGGCACAAAATCAAGCGGTGCCTCGACCCCTGCCAACAGCGCCGCTGTCTATGGACGTGCCATGGACTAAGGTGGTCAGAAGAGTCGAAAAAATAAGAGGTGGGGAAAGTGGTGAAAGGTCAACAAGCCGCATCGAGGACGATCAAGATCGCCACTCCTCGCACGTCTCTGCTGTGGTGGTGACTCTCGAGCCGGAAGCCGCGGCGGCGAAGTCACGTATGCGGAAGTAATTACCGAGGCGAAAGGGTAAAATAGACTTCTCTGTCCTCGGTATTACGAAGTTGCGTTTCGGAAGTGCGCCACGGGGAAAAACCGAATGTTCGAGATACTGGCGCGGACAGTGCTGAAAAGGCGGACAGCCTCGCTCGTAAATTGAGCGAGTGCTCACAGCGCAGCAGGGAAAGGGTGCGAAAGTATCCAGACCGGCAAAGACAGCGGAAATCAGGTGTCCGGTCTGGACGACTCGGTTACTGCGAAAAAGAAGTGGCGACGGCCGTGGCGAGCCGGTGACTGCCCATAAGATGCGTCAAGTGCAGCGACATCTTACGGTATCCTGCAGGAGTGGGGATGACCTGGGTTCGGTGTCCTGGCGGCCGCCAAAAGGTAGCCGCCAATGGTCGACTAATGGTCTCGTGGGTGGCAGCGGTAAAGAGTTGGTCGACCCTCACCTCTGAAGGTGCTTCCGGTGCTTTGAAACCGGGCGTGAGGGCTCAATGTGACGCCGCAGTCGACCGGGGTGAACTCTGTTATTTTCGCTGTAGTAGCCTGGCCATAAAGCGTACAATATTCTGCACCAGCGCGTTGCGCTGTGTGCGTCGCAGCCAATAAATCGGCCGATCATAAAATGAGGGGCAAGGCCTGCAAGACCGCGCCTCCTAAGAGTGGGGAAAAGGTCAGTCCGCCCAATGCCACCTAGGCAACCGGCCAGCCAGCCACAAAAGGGACGGTAGAGGCGATGGAGGAACCGTCCAATACCCATGGGACTAGTCCGCAGCCACCGCACGGGAGAAATAGGCATACCCGACTTCCCCGAATACGACTCGAGCTATGGGCTCGGGAGTCGTAGCTCAACAACTGGAGTCTGCGAAGGTGAGAGCGTGCCCGATGTTCCCGCGCGCTCTCCATAAAAAGAAACCAAAGGCCGGGGCTGCGTTTGTAAGCCGCCACGGCTGTGCACGCGGAAGAATGCTCACGCGCGCCCGTATGCACAGCACCAGGTGGGCAGAAGGGAACACCGTGGGGTTTTAGTCGGTGCAAGTCCGACATAACCCGCTCTCACGTCCCCGCGAGGGCGGGTATGCGTAGAGCATTTCCCCACGAAAAAAAAAAAAGGGGTTCGGGTTGGGGTGCCACGTCAGAAAACCTCCTCGAGTGCCTGGTCGTTGAATTTCCTTTGATACTATTGTATCGGGGAAAGGCAACGCCGGGCTAATTGCACCCTGGGCACTGGTGATGATACGTTGTTGCCGGTGGCGAATGTTCTGACGGGGGATAAGCTGCTCTGCGTGTCCCTCTGATAAGCGGAGGAGCACAGCGGAGTGGCTGGGGAGTTACATTTCCTCTTGTTCCGTATCCGGAGGAAGGCAACCGACGTGGTGCGCATTGGGAACTGGTGACGATACGTCATTCTCAGTGTCAATGCGCGGGTGGAGTACATTTCTCCTTGATCAAAGTATCGGGGAAGGCAACAAATGATAGTGGGTATTAGGAACTGGTGACGATATATCGTTTCAGTGCCTAATGCTCATAGTGGAGGACGAATCGGTGTGCACTCACACTGCCGCCGGGCATCAACCGTCAAAACACAGGGAGTTACGTCAGCTCTCCCCAGCGCCGTAACCCGCTGTACTCTCTTCAAAGACCTCAGTGTTGACGATTATGGGGTACGTCGAAGATGCAGCGGAGCGGAGGCTTACCTTAACCGGCCGGCCCGCGAGGTAAATCTCTATAAAAAATCAGACAGCGAAGTCTTAAAACCTGTAGTGCCGGACGCGCCCCACAGTATGTAGTCTTGCTTGCCCTCGGAAGGAAGGCGTAACCCGAGGTCGACCGTTTTTCGTCAAATTCGTGGGAACAAATATGAGTACAAGAATCAAATCCAAAATATGTGGTAGATGAGTGACGATGATACGAGCGACTCTATGCTCAATAGAGTCATTCGACGAGAGAAACAAAGGGAGGAAGCGTCAGCTAAGGACGCAATTGACGGCGGTCTGGTAACGGGCCAAATTAGAGGAGGAAGCCAGGGCACAACATCTGCCAGAGGTCGAGGCGGCCTCCAACTACAGGCAGTATGGGGCTTGCGAGGCCAAAATATGGCATTGGTGGAGGCTAGGAGAGAGGAGGAGAGGTTCGAAGGCGGAGGCAGAGATTGCCTCATCGTCTCGTCAGCTCCGCGCCCGGCAGAAGTCAACCCTTTCGGAGTCGTCATCCAACGATGGCGACTTCGAGCCGGCATCGGGCGCAAAGAGGATAGAGGACAGCGTCGGCGTCATCTCCATGGTGGCCACAAGGTCAGAAAAACCTGAAGGGCATCTGGGTGAGCGCTGAAGGGCTGCAGAGAACGTAAGCGAGACCGCAAAGACTCTGCAGCAACGCTGTACCTCTGAGGCAGAAACGGAGCGGACAACGCTCGCCTCCAAGGCGAAGTGTCGCAGTTGAGGAAGGAAGTGGCCTACCTGCGGATGCAGTCGACCGGCTGCCACACAAGCCGAGGAATAGGTAGAGGAAGCTGGCGCGTTCGATCATTGATGACCAGGTGGGGTCAATGATCAACGCCAGGTTCGCTGCGCTGGAAGACCGTCTCCTACCAGAAACGCGTCACCGCCCACCGTGGCGGCGGATAAAGACCGGAAGCGGTGCCCAGTCCATCGTCAGTCCATCGCCTTCACAGGCACCGGCCACCGCAGGGCATGTCAAGGCGCAGAGGTAAACCGGCTGTCGCGGGGTCTTCTGGGGCCCCGAAGCGCGCGCACACACCATGGGAGGACGGGCAGGCCCGCGGAGGGCCAAAGAAAGGTAGCTGAGTCCCGGAAGCCTCTGCCACCATCGCCACAGTCTGTGGAGCAACCATGGACAACGGTGGTGAAGAAGGACTCAAAAAGAAGGGTGGAAGGCGGCAAAAACTCCCGGCGAACCCGCAACGAAGAGGGCAGTCAAGATCGGCGACCCGGGCGATCGTCCCGGTGGTGACACCCGGAGCCGGAAGCTGTGGCAGCGGGCGGTTACGTACGTCGCAAGCATACCGAGGCGAAGGCTAAAATCAATCTTGCCGCCTCGGAATAACTGAGATGCGCTTCCGTTAATTGCGCCATCGGGCTCGCATAAATTGATCCCTGGCGCCGAAAGCGAAGCAAGCGACGCCCCGCCCAGAAACTGGAGGGAAGTTCTCACCGCAGCAGGCAAGCGTCCGGGTCTCCAAGACCGGCAAAGACCGCCGAGATTAAAGTGTCAGGTCTTGACGACTGGTGTCTGGTGGAGTGGTGCCGGCATGGCTGTAGCGTTGGC
Source organism: Teinopalpus imperialis (assembly GCA_029286865.1). Lineage (NCBI taxonomy): Eukaryota > Metazoa > Arthropoda > Insecta > Lepidoptera > Papilionidae > Teinopalpus > Teinopalpus imperialis. The sequence goes on from JAGSMU010000164.1 coordinate 4,302, forward strand.
TGGCGGCTGTCCCAAGGAGAGGTGAAGTGCAGCAGGTCCTGGTGGCATCCCGCAGGCCTTGGGATGGTTTGGTCCGGTGCCCCGTGGCTGCCGCCAAAAGGTGGCTGCCGGGGACGTCTTATGATCTCTGTGGTGGCGGTCGAGGTGAAGCTCATAGAGCCCCCACTCTGAGATAAGCCTGTTTTGAGGCGGGACACGTGAGGGCTCAGTGTGACGCACTGATCGAACTGGGGGAGTTGTGCTGCCGTTGGTCAAATCTGGCCACAGCGGCACACAGTGCTCCGCCGCCCTGCGTTGTGCCGTGCGTCGCCGCAAAGTGAAACCGGCGGGACCAGGATGGAGGCCTGCAAAGCGCCTATATCGCGAAAGGCTTTGTCCGTTGCCACCTCGGCAACCGACCAGCCAGCCGATTGGAGGAGGAAGCGTCCCGGAGACCCCAGGGATCAATTCCACAGCCGCCGCAGGGGGAAAGGTGAGAGCGTAGGCGTACCTAATTCCCCTTACGACCTCGAGGATGGACACGAGGTTTGTCGCTCAACACGAGTCAGCGGTGATGCCCGGTGTTCCTGCGCGCTCTCAACACAGGATCGTTCGCCGGGGCCATTATAACGGCCGCCACCAGCTGTGCAAGCGGAAGAATGCTCACAGCGTAAATTCAAAATGCCAGCACTGGGTGGAGCGATGGAACACCGTGGGTTTAGTCGCGCAGTCCATTGCATAACCTCGTCCGAACTCGCGGGGGCGGTATGCGTGGCATTTCCACGAAAAAAAAAAGGTTAGGTTAGGTTAGTTAGGTTGGTAGTGCCACGTCAGAAAACCTCGAAAGTGCTCTCGTCGTTGAATTTCCCGATACTATTGGTATCCGGGGAAAGGCAATGCCGGACGGTGCACCCCGGGCACCGGTGATGACACGTTGTTGCCAGTGGCGAATGTTCTGACAGGGGGATAGCTGTCGCGTCCCTCTGATAAGCGGAGGGCACTGGTGGAAGTAAGGTGGGTTACCTTGATTTCCATATCCGGAGGAAAGGCAACCAACGATTATACGCATTGGGCACCGGTGACGATACGTCGTTCTCGCGCCTAATAAAGTGTGGAGGTTGCATTTCTCCTGATCGCATCCGGGGAAAGGCAACAAAATGAAGGTGCATTGGGAACTGGTGGCGATACGTCGTTGACAGTGCCTAATGCGCACAAAGTGTGGGACGGCCTGGTGGTGCCTTTTACCGCCGCCGGGCACTCAACCGTCGAGTTGCCAGGGGAGGTTGCATTTCTCCTGATTTCGTATCCGGGGAAAGGCAACAATGATATGGGTATTAGGAACTGGTGACGACATATCGTTTCCAGTGCCTAATGCTCATAGTGCGGGAGGGACGGGCTCTGGTGTAGCACTAACACTTCGCCTCCGGAGCACAACCAGTTCAAAAACTGGGGAGTTACGTCGGTCTAACTAGCGCGTCAGTGGAATCTGCCGTACCTTCAAAGACCCAGCGCTGGATGAGAACGCTGGGGTACGTTGAGGTGCAGTGGATGGAGGTTTGGCCTTAATTGGCCGGCCCGCGAGAAGGACTACCCCATAAAACCAGACATGAAGTCTTTAAAAACCTGTAAGTGCCCAGGCGACCCCCACAGCATGCAGCCTTGTCTCCGGAATAGGCGTCACCCGGGGATCGACCGTTTAATGACCTTTATCGTGGGAATCAAAACGGAAAAACTTCTACTCATGCACAACGGACTGAACCGAACGAGACAGCGATGACGACAATGACTCAATGCCGAGCGTAGAGTCGTGTTTGAAGATCGGTAGACGAAGTGGCGGGAGGAAACGTCCTTCTGTGGACGCACTGCGTGGCTCTGGTCTGCTTACGGCCATGACGGCGGGAAACAGCCTGAGCAATGGCAAGAACATCCGCCAAGAGAGGCTGAGGGCGACCCCATCAGGGGAGTACGTAGGTCTTTGCCCAGGCAAAATGGCGTTGGTGTCAGCACGAGAAGCGGAACTGAGGGTGGGATATGGATAGCGAAGATTGTTGCGGCAACTCGACAGCTCCGCACCGGTAAGTCAATCCCGTCTGAGTCTTCATCAAACGATGGCGACTTCGAGGCAGCGGCGGACCCTGGAGAAGAGGATCGAGGACAGCGTCGAGCCATCAACTTAGCTACTAAGTCCAAGAACTAAAGGGCAACTTTGTTCGTGCGCTTAAGGAGGCAGTGAGACCGTGACAGAGGTTACTCGACTCTGCAGAGACGCTGTACCTCTGATGAACGCGGAACCTGCAGGTCAAACACTCGCCTCCAGACGAAGTTATCGCAGCTGCGGAAGAGGTGGCCACTTGCGTATGCAGGTAAACCGGCCGAGCCAACAAGCTGAGGGAGCTGGCAGGAGGAGTTTGTGCGTTCGATCATTGACCAGGTGGGGTCAACATCAACGCCAGATTCGCTGCACTAGAGGACCGCCTGCCGTTGAAAAGCGCCGCTCCGCCCACCACTGGCGGCAGATAGAGGACTGGTAGCGGAACCCGTTCCTTGTCCGGTCCTCGCCTTCCCAGGCACCTGCAGCCGCAAAGCTGCCTGTCACAGCAGCGGCGCCGCACCAGTTGCCGCTGGGGTTCCAAAATCTGAAACGTCTCCCAAAGGAAAGCGTGAGCGAGCCCGCGAAAGAGAGCCAAACAGGAAGCTGAGTCCGACCACCGGTACCGAAGTCAACGGAGCAACCGTGGACTACGGTGGTGAAGAAGGACTCAAAAGAAGACTGGGAAGCGCGGTAAAGAGTCCCGCAAAACCCGCAAAGAGGCAGTCACGATCGCCACCCGCGATCGTCCGTCGTGGTGGTGACCCTGAGCCGGAGAGGCAGCGGGCATATGTCACTCTATACCGACGTTATTACCGAGGCAAAGGCGAAGATCAATCCCGGCCTCGGTATAACCGAGATAGTGGGGATTCCGCGTCTGGCAACGGAGCTCGAATGTTTGAAACTCGGCGCAGACAGCGCAACAAGGCGGACGCCCCGCTAAAAGATTAAGCGGTGCTTGCAGCAGCGGGCGCGAGTGCGGTATCCAGACCGGCGAAGACGGTGGAGGTCATAAGACCGGTCTGGACGACTCTGCTACAGCGGGAGGACGGTAGCGGTCAGACGAAGGCTGGTGGCTGCACTGAAGAGAAGCCGTTGGCGCAGCGACATTCTGCGATACCCTGCAGGACTCGGAAATGCAATTCGTCATGCCCGTGGCTGCCGCCAAAAGGTACGCCGGCGGGCGACTCATGGTCCTTCGTGGGTGGCAGCCGTGGTCAATAAGCTGGTGGAGCCCTCACCTGTGAGGTGCTCGCTGCTTTCAGAAGCTGGACATGTGAGGGCCTGTGCGTCGCCGCAGTCGATCGTGTATTGTGCTTCCGCTGTGGTGCACCTGGCCATTGCGCGGCACAGTGTTCCGCCAACCCGCGTTGCGCTGCAGGTGTGTGTCGCAGCGCAAACTGGCGGACTGACAAGATGGGGCAAGGCCTGCGCTGCCGCGCGCCCAAGAAAGCGGGGAAAAGGTTATCCGTCTGCCGCCACCTGCGGCACCCGGCCAGTCAGCCGCAAGGACGGTTGGCGATGGAGGAGAAACCGTCCTGTGACCACGGACTAATCCGCAACCGCCGCCGGGGGAAAAGCGTAAGCGCGCTATTCTACTTCCGAATTCGACCTCGAGCTATGGGCCCGGGGAGGTCCGTAATTCAACATGAGTCAGTGAGGCGAGAGCGCGCCCGGTGTTCCCGCGAGCTCTCATATGTGCTGTTGCACCGGCTGGGGCCCTTTGCCAGCGTCGCCACAGCTGTGCACGCGGAAGAATGCTCAGCGCCCCCGTATGCACAGCACTAAGTGGGCAGATGGAACACCGGTGGGGTTTTAGTCGGTGCGAAACCGGACATAACCCGCTTCATCCCCGCGAGGGCGGGCAGGTGTATGCGGCATTTCCAATGAAAAAAAAAAAAAAAAAAAAAAAAAAAGGTTAGGTTGGGTGCCACGTCAGAAAACCCTCGAGCGCCTGGTCGAATCTCTTGATACAATTGTATCCGAGGGAAAGGCAACGCCGGGACGGCGCACCCCGGGCACCGGTGATGATACGTTGTTGCCAGTGGCGAATGTTCCGACAGGGATAGCTGCCTATGCGTCCCTCTGATAAGCGAGGGCAACTGCGGAGTGGCAGGGGTTGCACTTCCTCTGATTTCCACATATCCGGAGGAAAGGCAACCGAACGATGGTGCGCATTGGGAACTGGTGACGATACGTCGTTCTTCAGTGCCCAATGTGCGGGTGGAGGTTGCATTTCTCCTGATCAAAGTATCCGGGGAAAGGCAAACAAAATGAAGGTGTGCATTGGGAACTGGTGGCGATACGTCGTTGACAGTGCTTAATGCGTACAGTGTGGGGACGGGCTCGGTGTGGCCTTTACTGCCGCCGGGCACTCAACCGTCGAGTTGCTGCGGGAGGCTGCATTTCTCCTGATTTGTATCCGGGGAAAGGCAACAATGATGGTGGGTATTAGGAACCGGTGACGATATATCGTTTCCAGTGCCTAATGCTCATAGTGAGGGACGGGCTCGGTGTGCACTCACACTGCCGCCGGGCACTAAACCGTTCAAAAACTGGGGAGTTACGTCGGCTCTCCCAGCGCGCCGTAATCTTCGCCACTTTCGTCAAAATTAACTTTAGTGTTGACGATAATGGGGTACGTCGAAGCAGTGGAGCGGAGGGGCTTTGCCTTAACTGGCCGGCTCCGCGAGGAGTAAACCCTATAAACAATCGACAGCGAATCTTAAAACCTGCGGGTACCAGGCGACCCCCAATAGTATTTAGCCTTGTCCCCGGAATAGGCGTCACCCGGGGACCGACATCTTTATTTCGTCCTAACCGTGGGTATAGTTAAGTGGAAAAATTTAAACAAAACACATGCATGAAGGAAATGGACAGCGATGACGATACGAGCGACTCTATGCCTGCGTAGTATTCTAGGATGATAGAAGACAAGAGGAAGAAAACGTCCTTCTAAGGACGCAGACATCAGCGGCGGTCCGGTAACGGCCAAAACGGAGGACGCAACCAGGCACAACATCTGCCAAAGAGGTCGAGGGAGGCTCCAACTACAGGCGAGTACGTGGACTGGCTTTCAAGGCGAAATGGCAATTGGCTGAAGCCAGGAGGGAGGAGGAGAGGTTGAGTGGCGGAGGCGGACATAAAGCCGCAAATAGTCCGGGTCAGCTCCGCTGGGTGCCGGCAGAGGATAACAACCCTGTCGGAGTCGTCGTGTCGAATGATGGCGACTTCGATTTGGCGTCGGAGCCACAGAAGAGGATTGAGGACAGCGTCGGCGTCATCACAATGGTGGCCCTGTCTAAGAACCTGAAGGGCATCTGGGTGAAGCTGAAGTTGAGGCTTTCGTAGAGACCGTTGGTGAGATCTGACTAAGACTCTGCAGCGCCGCTGTACCTCAGAGGAGACGACGAAGCTGTGGCGGACAACGCTCGCCTCCAAGGCGAGCTGTCGGAACTGAGGAAGGAGGTGGCATACCTGCGGATGCAGATGGATAACACGCGCCAAAGCCAACACATCGAGGAGCGGGCAAGTGAGGAAGCTCGTGCGTTCGATCATTGACCGGTAGGTCAATGATCAGCCGGTGTTCGGCGGCGCTGGAGGATCGCCTCCTGCCCGAGAAGCGCCTTTCGCCTCCACTGGCGGCGGATCGGAGACCGAGACAATGCCCAGTCCCTTTGTCCTGCCCTTCGTTCTGCGGCACCGAAGCCCCGCGTTGCCTGTCACAAGCCTAGCGCTAAGCCGGTTTCTAGTGAGTAGTCTCTAGCCCTTCGAAGTATCCCAAGGGAAGGTTGAGCAAGGCCGCGAAGGAGGGCCAGCGGGTAACTGAGTCCCTTCCTCTGCCACCGTTGCCGCAGTCCGTAGAGCAACCACGGACGACGGTGGTGAAGAAGGGACCAAAAAGAAGGGTGGAAACCGGCGAAGGGTCCCGCAAACCCGCAAGACCGAGACCGGTCAAGATCGCGACTCAATGATCGTCCGCTGTGGTGGTGATGACTAAGCCGAGGCTGTGGCAGCGTGGCGTCACTCATTGAGGTGATCACCACCGAGGCGAAGGCGAAAATAAACCTCGCCACCCCGACAATCGAGATGTGTTTCCGCATCTGCGCCATTAGGTCGGAATGTTCGAGATCCCCGGCGCAGACAGTGGGGACAAGGCAGACGCCCTCGCTCAGAAGTTGAGGAGGTAAATTTCACCGCAGCGGGCAAAGCGGTCCGGTCCCGCGACCGGCAAAGACCGCCGAGATAAAAGTGTCCGGTCTTGATGTGACTCGGTCTCGGTGGAGGAAGTGGTGGCGGCTGTTTGCTGGCCTGGCGACTGTCCCAGGGACACCATTATGTAGCGAGGTCCTGCGGTATCCCGCAGGCCCTCGGGATTGGCCTGGGTTCGCGTCCGTGGTTGCCGCCGTGCTGCGGCCGCCGGGGACGTCTGATGGTCTCGTGGTGGTGGCCGAGAAGCTCGTAGAGCCCTCACCTCTGAGTAAGTGTTTCCGCTGTTTTGAGGCGGGACACGTGAGGGCTCAGTGCGACGCGCACCGATCGACCGGGGATAGCCGCCGCTGCGGCCAGCCTGGCCACAGCAGGCATTGCGTCTGCTCCCGCGTTGCGCCGTGTGCCGCCGCAAAGAAACCGGCGGACCATAGATGGGAAGGCCTGCAAAGCGCCTTCCAAGGTCAGCAAAGCAATTTGTCCGCCCACTGCCACCGGCAAACGACCAGCCAGCCGATGAGGAGGAAGCATCCCACGACCCTGACCACTATTAGCCGCCGCAGGGGAAAGGAGAGAGCGTAGGCGTACCATTTCTACGACTCGAGCGATGGACACGGGGAGGTTCGTCGCTCAATACGCCGAGGTGAGCGCCCGGTGTTCCCGCGCGCTCTCAACACAGGTTGTCCAATCTGCCGGGGACAATAATAACCGGCCGTCACCTGTTGTACGCAAAGAATGCTCATACAGCGTACCCGCACATGCACAGTACTTGGGCGGGGAGCGAAGGAACACCGTGGGTTTTATTTGCGAGTCCGACATAACCTCGCCCACCGCGGGGCGGGTATGCGGCATTTCCCCACGAAAAAAAAGGTTAGGTTAGGCTAGGTTAGGTTAGGCTAGGTTAGTTAGGTTAGGTTAGGTTAGGTTAGGTTAGGTTAGGTTAGGCCAGTTAGTTAGGTTGTGCTTAGGTTGCCAGGTTAGGTTAGGCTGTGGTTTTCCCCGAAGGGTTCTCGCTTTGTCAGCGGGGCTTAGTGTGGCTCTGGTCACCCACGGTGGCTGGTGAACCCAAATGGCCGGCTCATATGCCTGGAGGTTGGTCTCCGAGGCCGCCCGGGTGGCCTGCAACGAGCTCGCCTCGGAAGCGCGTTTCAGGCTGCGGGTGCGGATGGACGGAGTGAGGCCAATCTAACGCACCATCTGCATGAGGCGGAGTCGCGGAGGAGTGGCAGTGTATCTCCTTATCCTCCGCGACTCAAGCGGGGTCGCACCCGATGCGGCCGCAGGGCCGCGGGTTCAGTGGGAGTGTGGTTGATCCTGCCGTTTCCCTGTCCTCGCGGCCGAACATTGGTTGGCGCGGCGGAGCCTATCACCAGAGATCCGCCGTAGGCTGGCCTGGCCCTCATGGTTTCGGGAGGCGGACTCGGGGAGTCCGTTTCACCCAGAGAGGCCGAGATGGAAGGCGCGTCCGTGTTCCGGCGCCTTGCAGGAGAGGGGTGAGAGGGGGATGTCCTCCCTCGAAGGAGGGGCTTACTTGCCGGGCCAGCGCAGGCGGGGTCGCGGAGTGTGCGAAAGCGTTCCCGTAACCCCGCCATACGCGACGAAGGTGGAACACCATGGGTTTTAGTCGGTGCGAACTGACATAACTCCATTCCGTTCTCGCAGGTGGGTGGCGTGGCATTTCCCCGCTGCAAAAAAAAAGGTTAGGTTGTGTTGTGTTGTAATAGGTTGTGGGTTAGGTTAGGTTAGGTTAGGTTAGTTAGGTTAGGCTTGCCGCTAGGTTCTCGAAGGTTCTCGCTTTGTCGTAGCGGGGGGCTTAGTAACGGTGGCTTGGTCACCAATGCAGAAGCTGGTGAGGAACCCAAATGGCCGGCCTGTCATGCCTGGAGGCTGGCCCGCCAGGGCTGCCCGTGGGCCTCTTATGAGCCAACCTTGATGCGTGTCGGTGGGACCGCTGGGGCGGATGTGGCGGAGCGAGGCCTTCCCCGCCCCTCGTGCAGTCGAGGCGGAGTCGCGGAGAGGGAGAGGAGTGTCGGTGTTGCGTATTGCCGCCTCTATCCTCCGCGACTCAAGCGGGGGTCGCACCGCATGATGCGGCTGTGGTGGGGCCGCGGGGAAGAGGGAGTGCTGCGTTCGCTGTCGCTCCCGTCCTCCGCGGGTCGAACATCGGTCGGCGGTGGAGCCGCAGACCAGATCCGCCGCAGGGGCCAGTTGGGCTTAGCGCTCTGGCCCCCATGGCTTCTGGGGCGGGCTCGGGGGTCCGTTTCCGCCCACAGAGGGAGTGTTGAGATGAAGGCGCGTCCGGTGTTCCGGCGCGCCTGCATGTGAGAGGGGTGGAGAGGGTATGTCCTCGAAGCTGAGGGCCGGCTTTGCCGGGCCAGCGCAGGCGGGTCGCGGAGGTGTGGCGAAAGCGTTCCCGTAACCCCGCCATACGCGACATTTAGCGCGAGGAACACCATGGGGTTTTAGTCGGCGCGAGTCCGACATAACCCACCCCGTTCCCCGCAGGTGGGGTATGCGTATTTCCATGTAAAAAAAAAAAAAAAGGTTAGGTTAGGTTAGGTTAGGTTAGGTTAGGTTGTGGGTTAGGGTTAGTTAGTTGAAGAAGAAGCTAGGTTGAAGTTAGGTTAGCTAGGTTAGGTTAGGCTGGGGTGCCACGTCAGAAAACCTCGAGTGCCTGGTCGTTGAATTTCCCTGATACCATTGTATCCGGGGAAAGGCAACGCCGGGACGGTGCACCTGGGCAACTGGTGATGACACGTTGTTGCCAGTGGCGAATGTCTCCGACAGGGGATAGCTGCTCTGCGTGTCCCTCTGATAAAGCGGAGGGCACAGGAGGGTAGGTTGCATTTCCTTTGATTTCGTATCCGGAGGAAAGGTAACTGAACTATGGTGCGCATTGACACTGGTGACGATACGTCGTTCTCAGTGCCCACCGTGAGGGTGGAGGTTGCATTTCCGATCGCTTAACTGGGGAAAGGCAACAAAATGAGGGTGCATTGGGGAATTGGTGTGGCGATACGTCGTTGGCAGTGCCTAATGTTCACAGTGTGGGGACGGCTCAGGTGCGCTTTACCGCCACCGGGCACTCAACCGTCGAGCAAGCCAGGGAGGTTGCATTTCCTGATTTCTGTATCCGGGGAAAGGCAACAATGATGGTGGTATTAGGAACTGGGTGACGATATCGTTTCCAGTGCCTAATGCTCATAGTGGAGGGACGGCCTGGTGTGCACTCACACCGCCGCCGTAAGTATCTTCAACCGTTCAAAACTGGGGAGTTACGTCGGCTCTCCCAGCGTGCGTCGTAACCTGCCAGTACTTTCGTCAAAGACCCCAGTGTTGACGATAATGGGGTAACGTCGAAGTGCAGCGGAGCGGAGGGCTTTGCCTTAATTACCGTCTGGCGAGGAGTAAACCTCTATAAAATAATCAGACAGCCAGTCTTTGAAAACCTGTGGGTACCAGGCGACCCCCACAGTATGTAAGGCCTGCTCCTCGGAATGGCGTAACCCGGGGCCGACTTTATATTTCCTGTCCACAATCGTGGGGAACAGTTATGAGTAATCTAAAACAAAAACGTGAGGGTAGACAGTGACGATCTATCACGAGCGACTCTATGCTCATGCAGAGTCATTCGATGGGAGAAGGAGTGTAGTATGGAAGAAAACGTCCTTCTATGACGCAGAGATTGATGTTGGTCTGGCCATGGGTCAGGAGGGAAAGATCGGCAGTGGCATGGTTGTGACGTTAAGAGGGTCGAGGGCGACCTCCAACAATCAGGGAATACGTCGGCCCTTGCACAGGCCAAATGGCGTTGGTGGCCGCTGCTGCAGTTAGCGGAGATGAGGGCAGAGGCGAGGCGGAGCAAGACGTCGTCTCGTCAGCCCGGGCCGGCAGGATAACCCCGTCGGAGTCGTCGTCCAACGATTTATGACTTCCGGAGCCGGCATCGAGCCAGAAAGAGGATCGAGGACAGCGTCGGCGTCATCGCCATGGTGGGCCCAAAGTCGAAACCTGAAGGGGCATCTGCGAAGGCGCTGAAGGAGGCTGCAGAGAACGCAAGCGAGACCGCTAAGACTCTGCAGCGTCGCTGGGTACCCTCGGAAGAGACACGAAAAACTGCAGGCGGACAACGCTCGCCTCCGTGAAGTGTCGCAGTTGAGAAGGAAGGGCTTCACCGCGATGCACGACTGGCCAAACACAAGTCGAGGGAGTAGAGGAATGGCGTTCGATCATCGACCAGGTGGGGCCAATGATCAACGCCAGGTCTGCTGCGCTGGAAGACCGCCTCCTACCAGAAAAGGCCCCGCCCACCATTGGCGGCAGATAAGATCGGAAGTGGTGCCCGGTCCTCTGGTCCAGCCCTTTCGTCTTCCAAGGCATCGGCTGTCGCTACGCCTGTTAAGGCGACTATCGTTGCCGGCTGCCGCAGGGTCTTCTTAAGGCCCCAAAAGCATCCTAAGGGAGGGCGGAGGAGCCCGCGAAGGGAGGTCCAAAGACGTCGACTGAGTCCCAAACCGCCACCGGTGCAGTCTATGGAGCAACCATGAGTACGGCTGTGAAGAAGGGACTCAAGAAGAAGGGTGGAAGGCGGGTAAAGAGTCCCGGCGAACGCAACGAGGGAGGGCAGTCAAGATCAAGGACTCCGCGATCGTCCGCCGTGGTGGTAACACTGAGCCGAGGCTGTAAGAAAGCGGGCGTCACGTACGTCGCAGTTATTACCGAGGCGAAGGGCTAAAATTAATCTTGCCGCCCTCGGAATAACTGGAGATAAGCTCGCATCTGCGCCACGGAGCTCGCATAACTGGAAATCCCAGGCGCAGAAAGGAGCAAAGCAGGACGCCCCAGCCCAGAAATTGAGGGAAGTGCTCACCGCAGCGGCGTGCTGGTCCGGCATCAAGACCGGCAAAGACCGCCGAGATTAAAGTGTCCGGTCTTGATGACTCGGTCTCTGTGGAGGAAGTGGTGGCGGCTACTCTATTGGCGGCTGTCCCAAGGAGGATGTAGCGCAATGAGGTCCTTATGGTATCCCTGCAGGCCTTTGGGATGTTCTGGTCCGGCGCCCCGTGGCTGCCGCCAAAAGGTGGGCCGCCGGGGACGCCTTATGGTTCCCGTGGTGGCGCCGAGGAAGCCTGTAGAGCCCCTCAACCTGAGATGTTTCCGCTGCTTTGAGGCGGGGACACGCGAGGCCCAGTAAGACGCACCGATCGACCAGTTGTGCTGTCGTTGTGGCCAACCTGGCCATTGGCGGCACAGTGCTCCGCTACTCCCTGCCAGCCGTGCGTCGCTGCAAAGAAAACCGGCGACCGATAGAATGGGGAAGGCCTGCAAAGCGCCTTCCAGTCGCGAAAAAGGCCGGTCCGCCCGTTGCTACCTCGGCAAACCGACCAGCCAGCTGATGGAAGAGTGAAGAGTCCCACGACCTGGGACCACCCGCCAACAGCCGCCGCAGGGGGTAAGGTGAGAGCGTAGGCGTACTCATTTCCCCTACGACTCGAGCGATGGACAATGGGGAGGTCTGTCGCTCCATACAAGCCAAGCGAGGTGAGAGCGCGCCTGGTGTTCCTGCGCTCTCAACACAGGCCAAGTCTGCCGGGGCTGGCCAATAACTGGCCGCCACCCGCTGTGCACGCGGAAGAACGCTCAGCGTACCCGCATGCACAGTACTCTGGGTGAGCGAAGGAACACCGCGGGTTTTAGTCGGTGCGTCCGGACATAACCCGCCCTCGGCACTGCGGGGCGGCATGCGTAGGCATTCCCACGAAAAAAAAAAAAAAAAAAAGGTTAGGGGTTAGGGTTAGGCTGGGGTGCCACGTCAGAAACCTCCTCGAGTGCCTGGTTGTTGAATTTCCCTTTGATACCATTGTATCCGGGGAAAGGCAACGCCGGGACGGTGCACCCGGGCACCGGTGATGACACGCTGTTGCCAGTGGCGAATGTTCTGACAGGGGATAGCTGCCTGCGCGTCCCTCTGGATAAGCGGGAGGGCACTGCGGGAGTGGCAGGGGGTTGCATTTCTTTATTTCATATCCGGAGGAAAGGCAACTCGAATGCATTGGCACTGGTGACGATACGTCGCTCTCAGTGCCCAATGCGAGGGTGGAGGTTGCATTCCGATCAAAGCGACCGGGGAAAGGCAACAATGATGTTGCGCATTGGGCACTGGTGACGATACGTCGTTCTCAGTGCTCATCGGTGAGGGTGGCGGAGGTTGCATTTCCTGATCAAAGTATCCGGGGAAAGGCAACAAATGATGGTGGGTATTAGGAACTGGTGACGATATATCGTTTCCAGTGCCTAATGCACATAGCGGGAGGGACGGCCTGCGTGCACCTCACACTGCCGCCGGGCACTCAACCGTCCAAACTGGGAGTTGGTCGGCTCTCCCAGCATCGCTGTAACCCGGGTTGTACTTTCTTCAAAGACCCCGGCAGCGTTGACGATTATGGGTAATGTCGAAGTGTAGCGGAGCGAGTAATGGCCTTAATTACCGGCCCGCGAGGAGTAAATCTCTATAAAAAATCAGACAAAGGAAGTCTTAAAACCTGTGGGTACCGGACGCTCCCCACAGCATGTAGTCTTGCCCCCGGAAAGGCGTGCAACCCGGGTCGACCGTTTTTCGTCCAAACTCGTGGGTACCAATAAGGAGCAAACAAATTTCAAGATGGTGGGTGGATATGACGACACGAGCGACTCGATGCTTAGCGTGGAGTCACTCGATGAGAGAAGGAGCATAGCAGGGAGAAAAACGTCCTTCTAAGGACGCTGAGATCGGTGTTGGTCCGGCGATGGGCCAAGATGGGAAGTGGTCGGGGAAAGGCAACAACATTCGCCAACGAGGTCGAGGACGTCCCCCAACGACTGGGGAGTACGTCGGCCCTTTGCCCAGGCCAAAATGGCGCGTTAGTGGAAGCAGGGAGAGAGGAGAGGTTGAGGCGGAGGCAGAGATCGCCTCATCGTCCGTCAGCCCCGTGCCGGCAGGAAGTCAACCCCGTCGAGCTCGCCGTCCAACGATGGCGACTGAGCCGGCATCGGAGTTGCAAAGAGGATCGATACTGGAAGCGTCGGCGTCATTCCATGGTGGCCCAAAGGTCGAAGAACCTTAGCGTGGGTGAAGGCGTTGAAGCTGCAGAGAATGCGAGACCGCAAAGACTCTGCAGCGACGCTAAAATTCTCAGAGGAGACGAGGAAGTTGCAGGCCGATAATGCTCGCCTGTGAAGACGAAGCTATGCAGCTGCGAAAGAAAGTGGCCCATTTAAAGATGCAAGTAGATCGGCCCAGCCAGCAAGCCGAGGGAGCGGGACAAGTGAGGAGTTGTGCGTCTGATCATTGACCAGGTAGGGTCACGGATCAGCGGCCAGGTTCGCGGCGTTGAGGACCGCCTTCTACCGGAGAAGCGCCTCCGTCCCCATCAGCGTCGGATAAGACCGGATGCGGTGCCCGGTCCTACTTCCAGCTGTTCGCCTTCAGGCACCGGTCGCTGCAGCCACCCGCCAAGGCGGCCAGCAAGCAACCGGTTGTCGCGGGTCTCTTGCGGTCCCAAAACAACTTGGCGGGAGGGCGGAGGAGCCTGCGGAGGGCCGAACGAAGACGGTAACTGAAACCCCGGCTCACCACCTGCATCTGAGTCTGTAGAACTCTGGACTACGGTGGTGAAGAAGGGACTCAAGAAGAAGGGATGGGAAGGCGGCGGTGAAGAGTCCCGGTGAACCCGCAAGGAGGGCGGTCAAGATCGCAACTCCGCGATCCTCTGCTGTGGTTGTGACCCCAGAGCCCGGTAAGCCAGGCGGCAAAGGGCGTCACTTAATATCGAGTAATTACCGAGGCGAAGAAAATAAACCTAGCCTCCTCGGTATAACTGAGATAAGCTTCCAGATCTGCGCCAATGGGGCTCGAAATGTTCGAGATCCCCGGCGCAGACAGCGAAGCAAGCAGCGGACCGCCCTGGCTCAAAATTGAGCGAGTGCCTGCAGCAGCGCAAAGGTAAGCAGCAATGAGTGTCCAGACCGGTGAAACTGCCATGAAGGTGTCCGGTCTGGATGACTCGCCACAGCAGAGGACGTCGTTGCGGCGGTGACGGCTGGCGGCCGTCCTAAGGACGTCGTCAACGCAGCGAAGTCTCCAGGTATCCCGCAGTAACGGATGGCTCGCTAACCAGGCCCCGTGGCTGCCGCCAAAAGGTATTGCCAGCGGCGCCTTATGGTCTCGTGGCGGCGGCTGAGGTGAAGCTCGTGGAGCCTCACCTCTTTAGGTGCTCCGCTGTTTCGAGAAAGTGGGCATCGAGGGCTCAGTGCGACGCACCGATCGACCGGGGAAAGTTGTGCTGCCGATGTGGCCAGCTCCGGCCATTGGCGGCAACATGCTCCGCCACCCTGCGTTGAAAAGCCGTGCGTCGCCGCAAAGAAACCGGTGACAGAACATACCTGCAGCGCCTTCCAGCCGGAAAAAGGCTGGTCCGCCCGTTGCCACCCTCGGCAATCGACCAGCCAGCCGATGAGGAGGAAGCGTCCCACGACCCCAGACCATCTATTGCGCCGCCGCAGGGGGAAAGGTGAGAGCGTAGGCGCATCATTTCCCCCTACGACTCCGAGCGCGATGGACACGGGGGAGGTCTGTTGCCCAACATGAGTCAGCGAGGAGAGCGCGCCCGGTGTTCCCGCGCTCTCAAAACAGGACAAAGTCCGCCGGGGCCACAATCACGGCCCCCGCCAGCACGCGGAAGAATGCCTACAGCGTACCCGCAATACCGTACTTGGGTGGAGCGAAGGAACACCGTGGGGTTTTAGTCGGTGCGAGTCCGACATAACCCGCCCTTCGCGGGGGCGGGTATGCAGGCATTTCCAATGAAAAAAAAAAAGGTTAGGTTAGTTAGGTTGGGGTGCCACGTCAGAAAAACCTCCGAGTGCCTGGTTGCTGAATCTCGATACCATTGCATCCGGGGAAAGGCAACGCCGGGACGGCGCACCCGGCACTGGTGATGACACGCTGTTGCCAGTGGCGAATGTTCGGACAGGGGATAGCTGCCTGCGCGTCCTGATAAGTGAGGGCAATTTTGCGATAAAATACTTCCCTATTTCCATATCCGAGGAAAGGCAACTGGGATCGATGAGGCGCATTTCGGGCACTGGGTGACGATAATGTTCTCAGTGCCCAATGCGAGGCGGAGGTTGCATTCCCGATCAAAGCATCCGGGGAAAGGCAACAGATGCTGTTATGCATTGGGCACCGGGTGACGATACGTCGCTCCTGTGCGCCCACGCGAGGGTGGAGGTTGCATTCTCCCGATCAAAGCATCCGGGGAAGGCAACAATGATGGTGGGTATTAGGAACTGGTGACGATATATCGTTTCCAGTGCCTTAATGCACATAGTGGGAGGGACGTAAATTGGTGTGCACTTACACCGCCGGGCACCAACCGTCCGTAAACTGGGAGCTGTCGGTTCCCAGCACGCCGTAACCCGCTGTAATTTCTTCAAAGACCCCAGCGTTGACGATTATGGGGTACGTCGCGCAGCGGAGCGGGAGGGTTTGCCTTTAATTACCGGGTCATCTGGCGAGAGTAAATCTCTATAAAAATCAGACAGAAGCCTTTAAAACCTGTGGGTACTGGACGCCCCCACAGTATGTAGTCTGCCCCGGAAAGGCGTAACTCAACACCCGTTTTTCGTCCAAACTCGTGGGTACTAATATGAGCAAACAAATTTCAAGATGCAGGTGGATATGACGACGACACGAGCGACTCGATGCTTGGCGTGGAGTCACCTGATGAGAGAAGGAAGCATAGCAGGAGAAAACGTCCTTCTAAGGACGCAGCTTTCGAGATCGGTGCTTGGTCCGGCGATGGGCCAAGATGTGGGAAGTGGTCAGAAAGGCAACAACATCTGCCAACGAGGTCGAGGACGTCCCCAACGACTGGGGAGTACGTCGGCCCTGCCCAGGCCAAAATGGCGTTAGTGGAAGCTAGAGAGAGGAGGAGAGGTTGAGGCGGAGGCAGAGATCGCCTCATCGTCTCGTCAGCTCCGCGCCGGCAGGAAGTCAACCTGCCGGAGTCGCCGTCCAATGATGGCGACTTCATCGGCATCGGAGCTGCAAAAGAGGATCGAGGACAGCGTCGGCGTCATCTCCATGGTGGCCCAAAGGTCGAAGAACCTGGAAGGGCGTGGGTGAAGGCGCTGGCTGAGGTTGCAGAGAATGTAAGCGAGACCGCAGCACTCTGCAGCGACGCTGTACCTCAGAGGAGACAGGAAGCTGCAGGCCGATAATGCTCTGCCTGGTAAGACGAAGTGCAGCTGCGAAAGGAGGTGGGTCGCATTTAAAGATGCAAGTAGATCGGCCCAGCCAGCAAGTTGAGGGAGTGGACAAGGAGGAGCTCTCGTGCGTTCGATCATTGACCAGGTAGGGTCAATGATCAGCGCCAGGTTCGCGGCGTTGGAGTGACCGTCTTTACCGGAGAAGCGCCTGTCCCCTTACCAGCGTCGGATAAGAGACTTCGATGCGGTGCCCGGTCCTCCATTCTCCAGCTGTTCGCCTCTCATATAATCGGTCGCTTAATACCTGCCAAGGCGGCCAGCGTTAAACCGGCTGTCGCGGGTCTGTGGCCCCAAAACACCCTGGTAGTGGCGGAGTGAGCCTGCGAGGGCCGGAACGAAGATGGCACCGAGGTTCCGGCCTCTTCCGCCAATCTGCATCTGAGTCTGTGTGGAACAACCCTGGACTACGGTGGTGAAGAAGGGACTCAAGAAGAAGGGATGGGAAGGCGGCGGTGATATCCTGCAAACCCGCAAGGGTGGCGGTCAAGATCGCAACCGCGATCCTTTGCTGTGGTTGTGACCCTAGAGCCTGAGTACGCAGCAAGCATGTCACTTACATCGAGGTAATTACCGAGGCGAAGGCGAAAATAAACCTAGCCTCGGTATAACTGAGATGCTCCGCGACGGCGCCATTGGGAAATTGAATGTTCGAGATCCCCGGCGTGACAGCGAAGCAGCAGGACGCCCTGGTTCGTAATTACGCTGAGGTGCTTGCAGCAGCGGGCAAGCAAGTACGCGAGTGTCCATAACGCGAAACTGCTGAAGTGAAGGTGTCCGGATGACTCCGCCACAGCAGAGACGCCGTTGCGGCGGTATATCATAGCTACCGGCGGCTGTCCCAAGGACGTCGTCAATCGCAGCAGTCCCGAGGCATCCCGCAGGCCTTGGGATGGTTCTGGGTCTGGTGCCCCCGTGGTCGCCGCCAAAAGGTGGCTGCCAGCGGGCGCCTTATGGTCTCGCTGGTGGCGGCTGAGGTGCTCGTGGAGCCCTCACCCTTTAGGTGCTTCCGCTGTTTGAGTATGGGCATCGTGGAGGGCTCAGCGCGACGCACCGATCGACTGGGGAGTTGCGTTGCCGATGTGGCCAGCTCCGGCGGCGGCAACATGTCTGCTGACACCGGCGCGCCGTGCGTCGCCGCGCAAAGAAACCTATGGACCACGAATCGGGGAAGGCCTGCAAAGCGCCTTCCAAGCCGGTGTTGCCGGTCCGCCTGTTGCCACCCTCGGCAATCGACCAGCCAGCCGAGGATGGAGGAGGAAGCGTCCCACGACCACCCACAGCCGCCGCAGGAAAGGTGAGAGCGTAGGCGTACCATTTCCCTACGACTCCGGAGCGATGGACACGGGGAGGTCTGTCGCTCAACATGTGAGTCAGCGAGGTGAGAGCGCGCCCGGTGTTCCCGCGCTTCCTCAAAACAGGACAGCCTGCCGGGGGCCACTAACTGGCCGCCCCCGCCAGCACGCGGAAGAATGCCTGCAATCTGCATGCACAGTAATTTGGGTGATGAAGGAACACCGGGGTTTAGTCGGTGCGAACTGACATAACCCGCCCTCAAGGGGCGGGTATGCAGGCATCTCACGAAAAAAAAAAAAAAAGGTTAGGCTAGGTTAGGCTAGGTTAGGTTAGGTTAGGTTAGTTGAAGCCAGGTTAGGTTGAAGTTAGGTTAGTTGTGCTGAAGAAGTTGTTGGGGTGCCAACGTCAGAAAACTCGAGTGCCTGGTCGTTGAATTTTGATAATTGCATCCGGGGAAAGCAACGCCGGGCCGGTGCACCCTGGGCACTGGTGATGATACGTTGGTTGCCAGTGGCGAATGTCTCTGACAGGGGAATAGGCTGCCTTGCGTCCCTCTGGATAAGCGGGAGGGCGGAGTGGCAGGGTTGTGATTTCCTGATTGCCGCCAACCGAGGAAAGTAAAGATGGTACGCATTGGGAACTGTTGACGATAATACGCTCTTCAGGGCCCAATGCGTGGCGGATGCCAGATTTCGATCAAAGCATCCGGGAAAGGTAACAATGATGGTGGGTGGCCAGGAACTGGCGACGATATATCGCTTCCAGTGCCTAATGCTCATAGTGCGGGAGGGACGGGCTCGGTGTTCAACACTGCCTCCGGGCACAAACTGTCCAAAACTGGGAGCATGTCGGTTCCACCAGCGCGCCGTAACCCGGCTGTGGCTCTCTTCAAAGACCCCAGCGCTGACGATCAAGGGTACCGTTGAGGTGCAGGAGCGGGAGGGTTTGCCTTAATTGGCCGGCCCGCGAGAAGCATTCACCTATAAAACCAGACAGCGAAGTCTTAAAACTCCGTGGGTACCAGGCGACCCCTAATAGCATGCAGCCTTGTTCCGAATAGGCGTCACCCGGATCGACCGTTTATATCGACCTTATCGTGGGAATCAAATGAAAACCGAACTTGTAAACGGACTGAACAAGATAAGGACGACGACAGTGACTCCATGCTGAGCGTAGAGTCGCTTGAAGATGGAAGACGAAGTGGCGGGCGAAAACGTCCTCTATGGACATACTATGTAGCTCTGGCCTGCTTTACGGGCTACATGGAAAAGCTCATATCGGCAAGAACATCTGCCAAGAGAGGCCGAGGGCGACCCCAACAGGGGAGTACGCAGGCCTTGCCCAGGCAAAATGGCGTTGGTAAGTCAGCAAGAGAAGCGGAGCTTCGAGGTTGAGGCGGAGGAAAAGATTGTTGGTGTATGACACGACAGTTCGTACCGGCAAATCAACCTGTCTGAGTCATCATCTAATGATGGAGACTTCGATAGCAGCGACGGACCTGGATGAAGATCGAGGACAAGCGTCGGCGGCCATCAACTTAGTTGCCAATTAAGTCGAAGAACCTAAAGGGCAACTTTGTTCGTGCGCTTAAGGAGGCAGCGCATCCGCAACCGAGGTAACCCGGACTCTGCAGACGCTGTACCTCTGATGAAATCGCGGAACTGCAGGCTGCAAACACTCGCCTCCAAGACGAAGTCGCAGCTGGTGGAAGAGGTGGCCTGACCTGCGACGCAGGTAAACCAGCCGAGTCAACGCTGCGGAGCTGGCAGCGAGGAGCCAGCGATCGATCATTGACCAGGCGGGGGTCAATGATCAACGCCAGATTCGCCGCACCAGAGGACCGTCTGCTGCCAGAAAAGCGCCTCCGGCCCACCATTGGCGGCAGATAGAAGACTGCAAGCGAATCCGGTCTTTGTCCGGTCCCTCGCCTTCCAGGCACCGGCAGCTGCAAAGCCGCCTGTCAAGGCAGTAGCGCCGCACCGGCCGCCGCTGGGGTTCCGTGGCCCCGAAACGCCCTAAAGGAAAGCGGTGGGCAAGACCGCTAAAGAGGGCCAACCGAGGGAAGCTGAGTTCCACACACTTATGCCGCAAGTCACGGAGCAAAACTATGGACTCGGTGGTGAAGAAGGGACCGTGGCAGGCCAAAGGCGGCGGCAATGCAATCCTGTAACCCGCAAAGAGGGCAGCCACGATCGCCACCCGCGATCGTCCGCTGGTGGTGACCCTGAGCCGGAGGCCTACGCAGGCGTCACATTGATGTCATCACCGAGGCGAAGGCGAAGATAAACCCTACGCCCTCGGCATAACCGGGAGATGGGTTTCCGCGTCTGCGCCACAGGCCTCGCATAAGCCGAGATTCCGGCGCGGACAGCGCGATAAGGCGGACGCCCCCGCTCGTAACTGGCGAGGTGCTCGCAGCGGCGGGAAAGCGGTGCGGGGTGTCCAGACCGGCGAAGACCGTATGTCAAGGTGTCCGGTCTGGACGACTCTGCCACAGTGGAGTGACGTGGTGACGGTCGTGACGAAGCGCGGGTGGCTGTCCTAAGGAGGCTGTGAAATGCAGTGAGGTCGTGGCGGTATCCCGCGCGGCCTTGGGATGGTCTGGTCCGCGTCCCGGCAGCTGCCGCTAGGTAGCCGCCAATGGGCGACTTATGGTCTCGTGGGTGGCAGCCGTATCATGGTGAGCTCACCCGTGAGGGTGTTTCCGCCGTTGTGAAGCTGGACATGTGAGGGCCTCAGCGCGCCGCAGTCGATCGCGGGGAGCCAGGCTTCCGGCTGTGGCACCTGGCCACAAGGCGGCATTGTGCTCCGCCAACCTGCGCGTTGTTGTGTGTGTCGCAGCCAGCAAAACCGGCGGACTGACAAGATGGGGGCAAGCGTCTGCAAGGCCGCGCGCCCAAGAGTGGAAAAGGTTGGTCCGCCTGCTGCCACCCAGGCACCCGGCCAGTCACCGCAAGGGACGGTTGAAGCGATGGAGGAACCGTCCCGTGACCACGGGACTAGTCCGCAGCCGCCGCCGGGGAAAAGCGTAAGCGCAAGCATACCCTACTGAATCGACTCAGCGAGCTATGGGCCCGGGGAGGTCCGTAGTTCAACATGAGTCAGTGGTGGAGAGCGCGCCCGGTGTTCCCGCGCGCTCTCATAAAAAGGTTGTCGGCTTCGGGGCCTGTGTTTACAAGCCGCCACAGCTGTGCACGCGGAAGAATGCTCACGCGCCCCCGTACGTAACAGCACTAAGGTGATGGAATAATCGTGGGTTTAGCCCGGTGCGATCCGACATAACTCAGCTCACCGCGAGGGCGGGTATGCGTAGTCATTTCCCACGAAAAAAAAGGTTAGGTTAGTTGGTGGGTGCCACGTCAGAAAACCTCCGAGTGCCTGTCGTTGAATTTCCCCTTGATACTATTGTATCCGGGGAAAGGCAACGCCGGGCCGGTGCACCCTGGCACTGGTGGTGATGATACGTTGCTGCTAAAGTGGCGAACGTTCTGGGACAGGGGGATAGCTGCTCATGCGTCCCTCTGATGCTGGAGGGCACAGCGGGAGTATTGGGGTTGCATTTCCTCTTGATTTCGTGATCCGGAGGAAAGGCACCGATTGATGGTGCGCATTGGGGAACTGGTGACGATACGTCGCTCAGTGTCCAATGCAAAGTGGAGGTTGCATTTCTCCCGATCAAAGTATCCGGGGAAAGGCAACAAATGATGGTGGGTATTAGGAACTGGTGACGATATATCGCTCTAAGTGCCTAATGCTCATAGTGGTGGACGGCTCGGTGTGCACTCACACCGCCGCCGGCACCAAATCGTCCAAAACTGGAAAGTTACGTCGGCTCTCCTAGCGCCAAAATCGCCGTACTTTCGTCAAAGACCCCAGTGTTGACGATAATGGGGTACGTCGAAGTGCAGCGGAAGGGAGGGTTTGCCTTAATTGCCGGCCCGCGAGGAAAATCTCTCATAAAAATCGTGACAGCGAAGTCTTTAAAACCCAGGGTACCGGACGCCCCTCAGTATGTAGTCTCTGGTTCCCGAAAGGCGTAACCTGGGGTCGACCGTTTTCGTCCAAACTCGGGAATAACAATGAGCAAAACAATTTCAAGATGCAGTGGGTGATAGTGATCGACACACGAGCTGACCTGATGCTTAGGCGTGGAGTCACCGGATGAGAAGGAGATAGCAGGAGAAACGTCCTTCTGGCGACGCAGAGATCGGTGTTGGTCCGGACGATGGGCCAAGAAGGGGAAGTGGTCGGGGAAAGGCAACAACATCTGCCAACGAGTGTCGAGGACGACCCCCAACGATCAGAGTACCAGCCCTCGCCCAGGCTGTATCGGCGTTGGTGGCCGTATAAAATAGCGGAAATGAGGGCAGAGGCGGAGGCGGAATTAACATCGTCGTCTCGTCAGCTCCGGGCCGGCAGGCGGATAACAACCTCTGTCGGAGTCGTCGTCCAACGATGGCACTTCATCGGCGTCGGAGTCGTGAAAGAGGATCGAGGACAAGGCGCCGGCGTTGACTTCCATGGTGTCCAAAAGGTCAAAGAACCTAAGGGCGTGTAAGGAAGGCGCTGAAGGAGGCTGTAGAGAACGTTATGGCGACCGCAAAGACTCTGCAGCGACGCTGTACCTCAGAGGAGCATATAAAGCCGCAGGCGACAACGCTCGACTCCAGAGCGAAGTGCGTCACAACCGAGGAAGGAGGTGGCCTACTTGCGCATGCAGGTAGACGGCCCAGCCAGCGAACCGAGGGAGAGGAGAAGGAGGAGCTGGCGGTTCGGATCATTGACCGTGTAGGGTCAATGATCAGCGCAAGTTCGGCGGCGTTATAATCGCCCTTACCGGAGAAGGACCTGTCCCCACTGGCGTCGGATATGAGATCGATGGTGCCCGGTCCTACATCCAGCTCTTCGCACCCGGTCGCTCGCGCGGCCAGCGTTAAACCGGCTGCGGCAGGGTCTTCTGTGGCCCCAAAACACCCTAAGGGAGGGCGGAGTGAACCTGCGGGAGGCCGAACGAAGACGGCAACTGAGTCCCGGCCTTCACCACCGGCACCTGAGTCTGTAGAACAACCCTGGACTACGGTGGTGAAGAAGGGACTCAAGAAAAAGGGATGTAGCGCGGCAGCGAAGAGTCCCGGCGAACCCGCAAGGAGGGCGGTCAGACGTAACTCCGCGATCCTCTGCTGTGGTTGTGACCCTGGAGCCTGAGGCTGTGGCAAAGGGCGTCACTTATATCGAGGTAATAACCGAGGCAGAAGGCGAAAATAAACCTTAGCCTGGCAATTGAGATAAAGCCTGTATCTGCGCTAATGGGGCTCGAATGTTCGAGATCCCCGGCGCAGACAGCGAAGCCAAGGCGGACGCCCTGGCTCAAAATTGAGCGAGGTGCTTGCAGCAAGCGGGCAAGCGCGCGAGCAGTCCAGACCGATGAAGACCGCTGAAGTGAAGGTGTCCGGTCTGGACGACTCCACCACAGCAGAGTGATGTAGCGGCGGTGACGAAGGCTGGCGGTCAGTCCCAAGCGACACCATTGGGCGTAGCGAGGTCCTGCGGATATCCCGCAGTATTCAGGGATGGCCTGGGTCCGGTGTCCCGTGGCTGCCGCCAAAAGGTACAGCGGGCGCCTTATGGTCTCATGGGTGGCAGCCGAGGTGAGCTCGTGGAGCCCCCACCTCTTAGGTGCTTCCCGCTGTTTCGAGTATGGGCACGTGAGGCCTGCGCGACGCACCGATCGACTGGGAGCTGTGCTGCCGATGCGTCAACCTGGCCACAAGGCGGCAAACATGCTCCGCTACCCCGCGTTGTGCCGTGTGCGTCGCCGCAAAGAAACCGGCGTGGACTGACAGGATGGGGAAGGCCTGCAACGCGCCTTCCAAGGCGAGAGGAAAAGGCCGGTCCGCCCGTTGCCACCTCGGCAATGACCAGCCAGCCGATGGAGGAGGAAGCGTCCCGAGACCCCGGGACCACTCCACAGCCGCCGCAGGGGATGAGGAGAGCGTAGGCAAAACCTCGACTTTACGACCTGAGCGGGGATGGACCTGCGGAAGTCTGTCGCTCGTATGAGTCAGCGAGGTGAGAGCGCGCCCGGTGTTCCCGCGCGCTCTCAACACAGGGCAAAGTCTGCCGGGGCTACACAATCCGCCGCCACCCGCTGTGCACGCGGAAGAATGCTCACAGCGTACCCGCATGCACACAGTACTTGGGTGGAGCGAAGGAACACCGTGGGTTTTAGTCGGTGCGAGTCCGACATAACCTCGCCTCGTTCGCGGGGCGGGCGTAGGCATTTCAATGAAAAAAAAAAAAGGTTGGTTGGGGTGCCACGTCAGAAAACCTCCTCGAGTGCCTGGTCGTTGAATTTCCCTTTGATACTATTGTATTCGAGGGAAAGGCAACGCCGGGACGGTGCACCCTGGCACTGGTGATGACACGTTGTTGCCAGTGGCGAATGTTCTGACAGGGGGATAGCTGCTCTGCGTGTCCCTCTGATAAGCGGAGGGCACAGTGGAGGGATAGGTTGCATTTCCTCTTGATTTCCGTATCCGGAGGAAAGGCAACCGACCGATGCGCATTGGGAACTGGTGACGATATCGGTTCCCCAGTGCCCAATGCGCGGGTGGAGGTTGCATTTCTCCTGATCAGCATCCGGGGAAAGGCAACAAAATGAAGGTGTGCATTAACCGGTGGCGATACGTTGTTGGCAGTGCCCACGTTCGCTGGTGCGTGGGGACGGGCTCGGTGTGCGCTTTACTGCCGCCGGGCACTCAACCGTCGAGCGTTAGGGAGGTTGCATTTCTCCCGATTTCTGTATCCGGGGAAAGGCAACAAATGGCTGGTGGGTATTAGGAACCGCGACGATATATCGCTTCCAGTGCCCAATGCCGCTCATAGTGGAGGACGGCACTCACACTGCCGCCGGGCATCCAACCGTTCAAAACTGGGGAGTTACGTCGGCTCTCCCAGCGCCGTAACCCGCTGTACTTTCGTCAAAGACCCCAGTGTTGACGATAATGGGGTACGTCGAAGTGCAGCGGAGCGGAGGGTTTACCCACTGGCCGGCCCGCGAGGAGTAAACCTCTATAAAATAATCAGACAGCGAAGTCTTGAAAACCTGTGGGTACCAGGCGACCCCCACAGTATGTAGCCTTGCCCCTCGGAATGGCGTAACCCGGGGCCGACCTTATATTTCGTCCACAATCGTGGGAACAAAGGCGAGTAATTCAAAACAAAAGCGTGAGGGTAGACAGTGACGACGATTACCGAAAGCGACCTATGCTCAGCGTAGAGTCATTCGATGGGAGAAGGAGTGTAGCAGGAAGAAAACGTCCTTCAAGGACGCAGAGATTGATGTTGGTCTGGCTACGGTCAGAGGGAAAGATCGGGCAGGGCATGGTTGCGACTGCCAAGAGGGGTCGAGGGCGACCTCCAACAACTGGAATACGTCGGCCCGGTATTGCGCTTTCAAAATGGCGTTGGTACGCTAAAGAAGCGGAGATGAGGGCAGAGGTGAGGCGGGAAGAAGACCGTCGTCTCGGTCAGTTCCGGGCCGGCAGATAACAACCCTGTCGGAGCCGTCGTCCAACGATGGCGACTTCGAGCCGGCATCGGAAAGCCGCAAAGAGGATCGAGGACAGCGTCGGCGTCATCTCCATGGTGGCCCAAAGGTCGAAAACCTGAAGGGCATCTGGGTGAAGGCGCTGAAGGAGTATTGCAGAGAACGTTGAGATCACTGCTAAGACTCTGCAGCGTCGCTGCACCCTCGAAGAGACACGAACTGCAGGAGGACAACGCTCGCCTCCAAGGTGAAGTGTCGCAGTTGAGGAAGCTGAGCGGCCTACCCGCGGATGCAGGTCGACCGGCCAAACACACAAGTCGAGGGATAGGTAGAGAGATGCGCGTTCGATCATTGACCAGGTGGGGTCAATGATCAACGCCAGGTTCGCTGCGCTGGAAGACCGCCTCCTACCAGAAAAGCGTCTTCCGCCCAACATTGGCGGCAGATAAGAGACCGGAAGCGGTGCCCGGTCCTCTGTCCAGCTCCCTTCGCCTCCAAGGTACCGGTCATCGCAAGGCCGCCTGTTAAGGCGACTATCGTTGCCGGCTGCCGCAGGGCTCCTAAGGCCCCAAAGCATCCCAAGGGAGGGCGGAGGAGCCCGCGAAGGAGGTCCAAAGACGTCGACTGAGTCCCCAAACTTCGCCACCGGTGCAGCAGTCTATGGAGCAACCAGTGGGAGTGATGGTTGTGAAGAAGGACTCAAGAAGAAGGAAGGGGAAGGCGGCAAAGAGTCCCGGCGAACCCGCAACGAGGAGGGCGGTCAAGAGATCGCGACCCGCGATCGTCCGCTGTGGTGGTAACACTGGAGCCGGAGGCTGTGGCAGCGGGCGTCACGGGTACGTCGCGGTTATTACCGAGGCGAAGGCTAAAATTAATCTTGCCCTCGGAATAACTGAGATGCGCTTCCGCATCTGCGCCACGGGGCTCGTATGTTCGAAATCCCAGGCGCAGAAAGCGGGGATAAAGGCGGACGCCCCGCTCGCAAAGCTGAGCGAGGTGCTCGAAGGAAAAAGTGTGCGAGCGTCCAGACCGGCAAAGACTGCAGAAGTCAAAGTGTCCGGTCTGGACGACTCCACCACAGCGGAGGACGTAATTGCAGGTAACGAAGGCTGGCGATCAACCCAGGGACACTATTGGCGTAGCGAGGTCTCAGTGGCATCCCGCAGGCCTCGGGATAGCCTGGGTTCGGTGTCCCGTGGCTGCTGCCAAAAGGTGGCTGCCGCAGGACGTCTGATGGTCTCTGGCGGTGG
The DNA here is from genome assembly GCA_029286865.1 of Teinopalpus imperialis. Taxonomy (NCBI): domain Eukaryota; kingdom Metazoa; phylum Arthropoda; class Insecta; order Lepidoptera; family Papilionidae; genus Teinopalpus; species Teinopalpus imperialis. Next base: position 30,979 of record JAGSMU010000164.1, read on the forward strand.
TCAGGTGGTCAGATTCCTCACCCTGAGGTGTTTCCGCTGTTTTGAGGCGGGACACGTGAGGGCTCAGTGCGACGCACCGATCGACCGGGGAGCTGTGCTGCCGCTGTGGCCAGCCCGCCATATGGCGCAGCGCTCCGCTACCCGCGTTGTGCCGTGTGCGTCGCCGCAAAGAAACCGGCGGACCACAGAATGGGGAAGGCCTGCAACGCGCCTTCCATACGTGGGGAAAAGCTGCCGGTCCGCCTGCTGGCTCCTCGGCAACCGACCAGCCAGCCGATGGAGGAGGAAGCGTCCCGCGACCTGGGACCACTCCTCAGCCGCCGCAGGGGGAAAGGTGAGAGCGTAAGCGTACTCGATTTCCCCTTACGACTCGGAGCGATGGACACGGGGAGGTCTGTCGCTCAACATGAGTCAGCGAGGTGAGAGCGCGCCCGGTGTTCCGCGCTCTCAACACAGTGGCCCAATCTGCCACATTGCGTCGCCACCCGCTGTGCACGCGGAAGAATGCTCACAGCGTACCCGCATGCAATAAAGCTTGGGTGAGCGAAGGAACACCGTGGGGTTTTAGTCGGTGCAAGTCCGACATAACCGCCCGTTCCCGCGGGGTGGGTGGTATGCCAGGCATTTCCCCACGAAAAAAAAAAGGTTAGGTTAGGTTAGGTTAGGTTGGGTTAGGTTAGGTTAGGTTAGGTTAGGTTCCCCGAAGGGTTCTCGCTTTGTCGTAAGTAGCTTAGTAACCGTGGCTTGGTCACCCACGGTGAAGCTAAGAGGGAACCCGTAATGGCCCAAGGCGCTCTGTGGTCGGCCCGGAGGAGGCCGTCTGGTGGCTTTCGTAACGAGCTCGCCTCGAAGCGTGTCGGTGGACTGCTGGGGCGGAAGTGGCGGAGCGAGGCCGCCTTCCCCGCCCTCAGTAGCCGAGGCGGAGTCGCGGAGGAGAGGAGTGTCGGTGTTGCGTTGCCGCTCTCCTATCCTCCGTGACTCAAGCGGGGTCGCACCGCATGATGCGGCTGTGGTGGGGCCGCGGGGGAAGAGGAGTGTCGGTGTTTCGTTGCCGCTCTCCTGTCCTCCGCGGCCGAACATCGGTCGGCGGTGGAGCCGCAGACCAGATCCACCGCAGGCTGGGCTCTGCTTTAGTGCTTCTGGCCCCATGGTTCTGGGGCGGACCGTGAGTCCGTTTCCCACCTACAGAGGAGGCCGATTGGTGGGCGTCCGTGTTCCGGCGCGCCCTGCCTGGAGGGGTGGAGAGGGGATGTCCTCCCCGGAGGAGGGGCCGGCTTGCCGGCCAGCGCAGGCGGGGTCGCGGGAGGCGAAAGCGTTCCCGTAACCCCGCCATACGCGACGAAGGTGGAACACCATGGGGTTTTAGTCGGTGCGAGTCCGACATAACCCACTTTGCCCCCGCAGGGTGGGTAGCGCAGGCATTTCCCCTGGCAAAAAAAAGGTTAGGTTAGGTTGGGGTGCCACGTCAGAAAACCTCCTCGAGTGCCTGGTCGTTGAATTTCCCTTTGATACTATTGTATCCGGGGGAAAGGCAACGCCGGGACGGTGCACCCTGGGCGCTGGTGATGACACGTTGTTGCCAGTGGCGAATGTTCTGACAGGGGGGGATGGCTGCTCTGCGTGTCCCTCTGATAAGCGGAGGGCACAGTGGAGTGGCAGGGGGGTTGCATTTCCTTTTGATTTCCGTATCCGGAGGAAAGGCAACTGAACGATGGTGCGCATTGACACTGGTGACGATACGTCGTTCTCAGTGCCCAATGCGAGGGTGGAGGTTGCATTTCCTTGATCAAAGTATCCGGGGAAAGGCAACAAAATGAGGGTAGCATTGGGAACTGGTGGCGATACGTCGTTGGCAGTGCCTAATGTTCACAGTGCGGGGACGGGCTCGGTGTGCGCTTTACTGCCGCCGGGCACTCAACCGTCGAGCGTTGGTGGGGAGGCTACTCTGGATTTCTGTATCCGGGGAAAGGCAACAAATGATGGTGGGTATTAGGAACTGGTGACGATATATCGTTTCCAGTGCCTAATGCTCATAGTGGAGGACGGGCTCGGTGTGCACTCACACTGCCGCCGGGCATCCAACCGTCCAAACTGGGGAGTTACGTCGGCTCTCCCAGCGCGCCGTAACCCGCTGTACTTTCGTCAAAGACCCCAGTGCTGACGATAATGGGGTACGTCGAAGTGCAGCGGAGCGGAGGGTCGCCTTCACTGGCCGGCCCGCGAGGAGTAAACCTCTATAAAATAATCAGACAGCGAAGTCTTGAAAACCTGTGGGTACCAGGTGACTCTACAGTATGTAGCGCCTTGCCCTCGAATGGGAACTCGGGGCCGACCTTTTATTTCGTCCGTTAAATCGTGGGGAACCAATATGAGTAAACCTAAAACAAAATACATGTCGGCAGATAGTGATGATGACAGTGACTCTATGCTAAGCGTGGAGTCCTTGACGAGGGAGAAGAAGTGTGGGAGGAAACGTCCGTCTATGGACGAAGGATGCGGCTCTGGTTCGGTAACGGGCCAGCAAGAAAAATCCAGCTTGGTATGGCAACGTTCGCCAAGAGAGGCCGGGAGGCCCCCAACTACGGCAATACGTCGGCTCCGCTCAGGCTAAAATGGAGTTAGTGGCCGCTAAGGAAGCGGAATTGAGGGTGGCGGCGGAGGCGGAAGTCGTTTTAGCGTCTCGTCAGCTCCGCGCCGGCAGGACAACAATCAACCCTGTCGGAGTCGTCGTCCAACGATGGCGACTTCGAGACGGCGGCGGAGCTAGAAAAGAGGGTAGAGGACAGCGTGGGCGTCATCACCATGGTTGCAACAAGGTCGAAGAACCTGAAGGGCATCTGGGTGAAGGCGCTCAAAGAGGCTTTCGCAGAGAACGTCAGCGAGTAAGTTACCAAGACCTGCAGCGACGTTGTACCTCGACGAGACGCGGAAGCTGCAGGCAGATAATGCTCGCCTACAAGGTGAAGTGTCGCAGCTGAGGAAGGAGGTGGCTGACCTGCGGATGCAAACGAACCGGCCCAGCCAACAAACCGAGGGGCAGGCGGGAGGAGCTCGTGCGCTCGATCATTGACCAGGTGGGGTCAATGATCAACGCCAGATTTGCCGCCCTGGAGGACCGCCTCCTGCCGGAGAAGCGCCTCCGCCCCCATTGGCGACCGACAAGAGGCCGGAAAACGTGCCCGGTATCTCGTCCAGCTCTTCGCCTTCCCAGACACCGGCTAAGCCGTACATTAAAGGGCGCTGGCGTCAAATCGGTTGTCGCTGGGGTCGCTGTATTTGAAGCGCCCCAAGGAAACGAAGTGAGCCTGTAAAGGAGGTCCAAAGAAGGCGGCAGGTCCCAGCCCTGCCACCTGCTGAGTCCATGGAACAACCCTGGACTACGGTGGCCAGGAAGGGCTCAAAAACAAGGGAGGGAAGACGAAGCAAATTGTTAGCAAACCAAGGGCGGTTAAAATTGCGACTCCGCGATCCTCTGCTGTGGTTGTGACCCTGGAGCCTGAGGCTGCGGCAAAGGGCATAACATATATTGACGTAATTACCGAGGCGAAGGCGAAAATAAACCTAGCCTCCCTCGGTATAACTGAGATGCGCTTCCGCATCTGCGCCACGGGGGCTCGAATGTTCGAAATCCCTGGCGCAGACAGCAACTAAGGCGGACGCCCTGGCTCAAAGCTGACGAATTACTTGCAGCAGCGGGCAAACAAGTGCGAGTGTCCAGACCGGCGAAGACTGCAGAAGTCAAGGTATCCGGTCTGGATGACTCCACCACAGCAGAGGACTGTAATAATTGCGGCGGTAACGAAGGCTGGCGGCTGTCCCAAGGACGCTGTAAAGTGCAGCGAGGTCCTGCGATATCCCGGAGGCCTTGGGATGGCCTGGGTCCGGTGCCCCGTGGCTGCCGCCAAAAAGGTGGCTGCCAGCGGGCGCCTAACGATTTCATGGGTGGCGGCCGAGGTGAAGCTCGTGGAGCCCTCACCTCTTAGGTGTTTCCGCTGTTTCGAGGCGGGACACGTGAGGGCTCAGTGCGACGCACCGATCGACCGAAGAAGCCGCCGCCGTGGTCGCACCTGGCTAATAGGCGGCACAGTGCTCCGCTACCCGCGTTGTGCCGTGTGCGTCGCCGCTAAGAAACCGGCGGACCATAGGATGGGGGAAGGCCTGCAAAGCGCCTTCCAAAGCCGTGGAAAAGGTTTATCCGCTCGTTGCCTCCTCGGCAACTGACCAGCCAGCCGATGGAGGAGGAAGGTCTCATCGACCCTGATTCACCTAACAGCCGCCGCAGGGGAAAGGTGAGAGCGTAGGCGTAGTCAATTTCTACGATCGGAGCGATGACAATGGGGAGGTCTGCCGCTCAACACGAGTCAGCGAGGTGAGAGCGCGCCCGGTGTTCCCGCGCGCTCTCAACACAGGTCAATAACTGCCGGGGCCACAGAACTGGCCGCCACCCGTTGTGCATCGCGGAAGAATGCTCACAGCGTACCCGCATGCACAGTACTTGGGTGGAGCGAAGGAACACCGTGGGGTTTTAGTCGGTGCAAAGTCCGACATAACCCGCCCCGACTTCGCGGGGCGGGTATGCGTAGGCATTTCCCCACGAAAAAAAAAAAAAGGTTAGGTTAGGTTGGGGTGCCAAGTCAGAAAACCTCCTCCGAGTGCCTGGTCGTTGAATTTCCCCCAGATAATTATTGTATCCGGGGAAAGGCAACGCCGGACGGTGCACCCTGGGCACTGGTGATGATACGTTGTTGCCAGTGGCGAATGTTCTGACAGGGGATAGCTGCTCTGCGTGTCCCTCTGATAAGCGGAGGGCACAGCGGAGTGGCAGGGGGTTGCATTCCCTTTGATTTCATATCCGGAGTGAAAGGCAACCGAATGATGATGCGCATTGGGCACTGGTGACGATACGTCGTTCTCGCGCCCAATGCGAGGGTGGGAGGCTGCATTTCTCCCCATCAAAGCGCATCCGGGGAAAGGCAACAAAATGAGGGTGTGCATTTGGAACTGGTGGCGATACGTCGCCGGCAGCGCCTAATGCCTGCGTGGGGACTGGCCTGGTAAAAGGCTTTTACTGCCGCCCGGGCACTCAACCGTCGAGTGCCGTGGGAGGTTGCATTTCTCCTTGATTTCTGTATCCGGGGAAAGGCAACAATGATTTGCGGGTATTAGGAACTGGTGACGATATATCGTTTCCAGTGCCTAATGCTCATAGTGGTGGGACGGTCCGGTGTGCACCTCACACCGCCGCCGGGCATTCAACCGTCAAAAACTGGGGAGTTACGTCGGCTCTCCCAGCGCGCCAAAATCCCGCTGCAATTTCGTCGTTAACTTGCCGGGACGATAATGGGGTACGTCGAAGTGCAGTGGAGCGGAGGGCTTGCCTTAACTGGCTGGCCCGCGAGGAGTAAATCTCTGGCAAAAATCAGACAGCGAAGTCTTAAAACCTGTGGGTACCAGGCGACTTCAGCAGTATGTAGCCTTGTCACCGGAATAGGCGTCACCCGGGACCGACATTTTATTTCGTCCTATAATCGTGGAACAAATATGGAAACTGTAAAACAAACAAAACAAATGGCGGAACAAGATAGTGATGAGGTGAGTGACTCTATGCTGAGCGTAGAGTCTCTGGAAGAGGAAAGGTTTGGTGCGGGGAGAAAGCGACCACTTCACGGATGTAGGTTGCGGTTCTGGTCCAATAGCGGGCCACGATGAAGAGATTGGAAGAATAGCGGCAAGAACATCTGCCAAAAGAGGTCGAGGCGACCTCCAACAACGGGGAATATGTGGGCCTTGCTAAGGCTAAAACAGGCGGCGATCGCTGCAAAAGGAGTGAGATGAGATTAGAGGCGGAGGTTGAGGTTGCAGCGTCAGCCCGACGACTCCGCGCCGACTGGACAGCAAACCCGCCGAGTCATCGTCAAATGACGACGACTTCCAGGCGGCGTCAGTGCTAGGAAGAAAATTGAGGAGAGCATCAACGTTATTAGCCAGGTCGCTGCGAAGTCTAAGAACACCGCGGCACCTTAGTTCGATCGCTGAAAGATTCCCCTGTAGATACGATCAGAGAAGTCACCCAGATCCTGCAGAGTCGGTGCACATCAGAAGAAACAAGGGGCCGCAGGCGAGCAACAACCGTCTGCAAGCTGAGGTTGCGCAGTTACGCCAGGAAGTGGCGGAGATGCGACTGCGCATGGAGCAGTCAAGCAAACGTGGACCAATCACAACAGAGGGCAACGAGGATCTGGTACGTTCAATCATCTGTCAAGTGGGGACAATGATGAACGCCAGATTCGCGGCTTTGGAGGACCGCCTTCTCCCAGAAAAGCGCGTCCGTCCTCCGTTGGCGGCAGACGCGAGGGCAAGTGCGGTGCCTAGCACTTCGGTCGGTCCATCGCCTCCCCGGCTCCCTGCCGCCCTGAAGCCACCCGTCATCACTACTCTGGCGACCGGGCAGTTATCGTAGGGTTCCGTGGTCTGTCACGCACTAAGGGGGAAGGGTAAGCGGAGCGAGCCCGCTAAAGAGAAAGGCGCGAAGGATACAGAGTCCCGATCTTTGCCACCGGCACAACAGTCCATGGAGGAACCGTGGACTACGGTGGTAAGAAAGGGGCTCAGGAATAAGAGCGGCAAGGTTGTCAAGAGTCCTGGCAATCCTGCACCGAGGCCGGCAAAGATTGCCGCCCCCAGATCGGCCGCTGTCGTGGTGACACTGGCGCCGGAAGCGGCGGCGGCTGGTGTTACTTATGCGGAGGTTATCACCGAGGCGAAGAGGAAAGTCGACCTCTGCCCTCGATAACAGACCTGGTTCGCACATGCGCCACAAGCGTAAGGTTTGAAATCCCCGGTGCAGATATGGCGACAGGGCGGACCGCCTTGCCGAAAAGTTGAGGGAGGCGCTCGCGTCAAAGGGGTGCGGATAACTAGACCAGCAAAGACAGTGGAGGTCAGAATTGTTATCTAGATGACTCCACCACTGTGGAGGAGGTGGTGACAGCCGTGGCGAAGGCCGGTGGCTGCCCTGAGGCAGTCAAATGCAGCCAGATCCTACGGGATGTTGCAGGACATGGGGTGGCCTGGGTCCGATGTCCCGTGGCGGCTGCCAAAAGGTCGCCGACGGCGGAAGGCTGATGATCTCGTGGGTCTCAGCCGTGGCGAAGGCCGGTGGCTGCCCTGAGAGGCAGTCAAATGCAGCCAGATCCTACGGGATGTTGCAGGACATGGGGTGGCCTGGGTCCGATGTCCGTGGCGGCTGCCAAAAGGTCGCCGACGGCGGAAGGCTGATGATCTCGTGGGTCTCAGCCGTGGCGAAGCTTGTCGAGCCCACACCTCTGAGTGCTTCCGCTGCCTGGAGTCGGGACATGAGGGCCCAATGCGACGCCGCAGTCGACCGGGGAGCTGTGCTTCCGTTGTGGTCAGTCTGGCCACAAGGCAGCGCAGTGTTCCATAACTGCGTTGCGCTGTGTGTGTCGCAGCCAAAACCGGCCGACCACAGGATGGGAGGAAGGGCCTGCACCGCGCCTCCCAAGAGAGGGAAAAGGCCAGTTCGCACGTTGCCACCGAAGCAACCGGCCAGCCAGCAACCACAGGTGGAGGCAATGGAGGAGGATCCGAAACCGGCCTCGCAATGAGCTACGGCCTTCACGTAGTTCAGGCGAACGTCAACCACTGTGCTAGAGCACAAGATCTGCTCTTTCAGGTATGGCGCAGTGGTTGACCCACGACGTGGCTGCCGTTTCGGAACCCTACCTGGTTCCGGACAGGGATGGATGGGCGGGAGACGTGGATGGCTCGGTCGCGGTAGTTGCTCGAATGACTGCTGGTGCCCCACCCATGGATTGGGTGGAGAAGGGTCGTGATCTGTTGCGGCGCTGGTGGGGGATAGTCATTATTGGCATTTATTGTCCCCAGCAGAAGCCGCTCCGAGTTCGAGGACTCTTGGGCGAGGTCGGAGTTTCATTGGCAGGGAGTCAAATTTCATCCTATTTTGGTGATGGGTGACTTCAACGCTAAGAACACCGTTTGGGGCTGTTCTGCCAGCGATACGCGGGGGACGTTCCTGGAGGGGTGGGCACTGTCCGTAGGACTCTGTCTGCTCAACCGTGGTTCGGAACCCACTTGCGTTCGGCCCCAGGGGAGCTCCGTTGTGGACCTGTCCTTCGCCAGCACATCCATGGCGCGCCGGGTTCACGGGTGGGAAGTCGTGTCCGGTGTGGAGACGCTGTCGGATCATTTGTATATCCGCTTCAGCGTCTCCGATTCCGACGCGGCTCCGGTCCGATCCGGGCGAGCGGTCGTCCGTGGCGACGGCCCGCGATGGGCACTCAAGCACCTCGACGGGGAAGTTCTCATCGAGGCTTCCCTGGTGGAATCGTGGGTTTCCCCGAGGTGCAGCAACCACTGCGTGGAAGACGAAGCGGTGGCGCTTCGCGCGTCGATGACTCGCGTCTGCGATGCGTCGATGCCACGGTTGGGGCCTCGACCGCCGAAAAGGCAGGTGTACTGGTGGTCCGCCGACATCGCTGTGCTGCGCACTGCGTGCGTGGTCGCGAGACGCCAGTACACGAGGCAACGCCGGAGGAGACGCCGTGACGATGCGGCCGAGTCATCGTTGCGCAACGCTTACGGGAGGGCCAAGCTTCGTCTTCAAATCGCCATTGGCGAGGCCAAGGCTGGTGCGAGAATCGAGCTGCTGGAGACTCTGAACCGTGATCCGTGGGGTCGCCCATACCGCATGGTGCGGGGGAAACTTCGCCCATGGGCACCCCCTCTGACGCGAAGTCTCCAGCCCCAGTTCGTGGACGCAGTGGTTGCAGCCCTGTTCCCCGAGAGGGAGGAACACACGCCGCCGAACATGGCTCCGACTGCGCTGGTTGCGGTTGCTGGCGGGGACGAGGTGGTACCGCCGGTAACCCCGGAGAGCTCAGCCGCGATTCTTCGACTCCGTTCAGGAATACGGCCCCAGGACCCGACGGTGTACCTGGCCGTGCGTGGGTCCTAGCATCCGGCGCACTCGAGGGCAAACTCAGAGGACTCGCCCGACGTTCGCCTAACGCAGGGCCGTTTTCCGCGGGTGTGGAAGGCGGGCACGATGGTCCTCTTGAGGAAGCTGAGGGCGCCCGAGGGATCAGTCCTCCTGCGTACCGGGCCTTATAGTGCTGTTAGACGAGGTGGCAAAGCTCTTTGAGCGTGTCATTGCCGGTCGCCCCGTACGGCATCTGGTGGGGGTCGTGAACTGGATTTGATGATAGCCACCTGGATTTCGCGAGGGCAGGTCCACGATACATGCGATCATGCGAGTGAAGAGGACGGCGGAGGAAGCAGTCGCCCGGGTGTGAGGCTCGTCTATGGTACCCTTGACATCGCCAACGCCTTCAACACCTTGCCCTGAGTTGCATCAGGGAGGCACTCCGGTATCACCGGTGCCGAACTACCTCCAGCGTATGATCGCATCCTATCTCGGGCAGGTCGGTGGCGTACAGGTGTCGGAACGAGTGGCATAGTCGCGTAGTGTCGTGCGGTGTCCCACAGGGTTCGGTTCGACCGCTCCTGTGGAACATCGGCTACGACTGCGCTTCGCGGATCCCTACTGCGAGGCCTCTGCGTGACTTGCTACGCCGACGACACCTTGGTGACGGCAAAGGCACCGGCAGGGAAAGTGCACCATACGTTACAGCGGGAGGGTTCACGTAGTGGTCGACCGAAGCGTTGGTCCGAGGTGGCCCTCAACAAGTCTGAGGCCTTGTGTTTTCACGGGCCTCGAACGCGCCACCCTCGGGACTGCACATCGTAGTGGGCGGAGTTCGCATCGGCATCAAGTCCCAGATGAAATATCTGGACTCACTTTGGACGGCCGATGGAACTTCGAGGTGCACTTTAGGCCTATTGCCCAGGCTGTTGCGTGCGGCGGCCGCAGTCGGCAGCTTGCCGCCGAATATCGGGGAGGTCTGGAATGCGTGTTTCGCCGGCGCCTGTACCTGGGCATGGTGCGCTCCATGGCGCTGTACGTAAGTAACTCCGTGGAGTGACGCCTGAATAGCCGGACAATCGCTCTTCTGCAAAGGCCCCAGAGGGCGATGGCGATCAGAGCGATCCGGGGTACCACACGGTGTCCCACGAGGCGGCGTGTGTGCTGGCGGCGTCCCCTCCTGGGAACTGGAGGCGAAAGTTCTCGCGTCCGTCTTCTTTGGCGTGAGAGCTTGATCGCGGTGCGCCAGTTCCCACCCACGAGGGAGGAGGTTGATGCGGCGAGGGCGGAGCGTCGAAGGTCATGGTGCGGAGGTGGCAGCATGCACTTCAACAGCCCTGGCCGGAACCACGACCGTAGAGGCAGTACGTCCAGTCCTCGTGCAGTGGCTGAATAGACGTCACGGGTGCTCACCTTCCGGTTGTCGCAGGTGCTTTCGGGGCATGGATGCTTCGAAGTACCTGCACTTGATCGGAAGGGGAGCCAAACGAGGGCTGTCACCACTGTGACGGCTGCCTCCAAGACACGGCCCAGCACACGCTGGAGAGGTGTCCCCGATGGGCGGAACAGCGCCGGGCACTCCAGTGCCGTAGTCGGAGGACTTCACGCCGGCCGTGGTTCGCGCTATGGTCGACAGCCGAGAGGCATGGGCAGCAGTGCGCATCTACTGCGAGGCAGTGATGTCCACCCGCGAGGAGGCGGAGCGAGGGCGTCAGAGTCAGCCGCCCGGATCCAGTCCGCAGACGCCGCATCGGGCGAAGACGCAGAGCGTATGCGCTCGCCATTCCGCCCTGATACGACTCGGTTTATGGACCCGGGAGGTCCGTATTCTCAAAAATGAGTCAAGGAGGTGAGAGCGCGCCACGTGTTCCCGCGCGCGCTCTCCATAAAGGTTACTTCAACGGCCGGGGCCTCGGGTAAGAAAGGAGCCGCCACCGCTGTGCATCGCGGACCAAATCGCGCAAGCGTACCCGTATGCACAGCACTCGGTGGGCAGAAGGAACACCGTGGGGTTTTAGTCGGTGCGAGTCCGATGATAACCTGGGCTCGCTGTCCTCGCGAGGGCGGGTATGCGTAGGCATTTCCCACGCTAAGAAAAAAAAAAGGTTAGGTTAGGTTGGGGTGCCACGTCAGAAAACCTCCTCGAGTGCCTGGTCGTTGAATTTCCTTTTGATACTATTGTATCGGAGGAAAGGCAACGCCGGGACGGTGCACCCTGGGCACTGGTGATGACACGTTGTTGCCAGTGGCGAATGTTCTGACAGGGGGATAGCTGCTCTGCGTGTCCCTCCATGCTGGAGGGCATAGTGAGTATTGGGGCTGCATTTCTCTTGATTTCGTATCCGGAGGAAAGGCAACCGACCGATGGTGCGCATTGGGAACTGGTGACGATACGTCGTTCTCAGCGTCCACGTGGTGGAGGTTGCATTTCCCTTGATCAAAGTATCCGGGGAAAGGCAACAAAATGAGGGTGTGCATTAAACTGGTACATACGTCGTTGCGCCTAATGTTCACAGGTAAAGGACGGGCTCGGTGTGCGCTTTTACTGCCGCCGGGCACTCAACCGTCGAGCGTTGTGGGAGGTTGCATTTCTCCTTGATTTCTGTATCCGGGGAAAGGCAACAGCGATAGGGTAATAGGAACTGGTGACGATATCGTTTCCAGTGCCTAATGCTCATAGTGGTGGGACGGCCTGGTGCGCACCTCACACCGCCGCCGGCATTCAACCGTTCAAAACTGGGGAGTTACGTCGGCTCTCCCAGCGCGCCGTAACCCGCTGTACTTTCGTCAAAGACCCCAGTGTTGACGATAATGGGTACGTCGAAGCGTAGCGGAGCGAGGGAATTTGCCTTTAATTACCGGCCCGGGCGAGGAGTAAACCCTTACAAAAATACCAGACAGCGAAGTCTTGAAAACCTGTGGGTACCCAGGCGACCCCCACAGTATGTAGCCTTGCCCTCGGAATGGCGTAACCCGGGGTCGACCTTATTTCGTCCACAATCGTGGGAATAGTACGGAAAGAAAACAAACAAACATATGACGCAATGGATAGTGATGATTTATCATCGAGTGACTCTATGCTCAGCGTAGAGTCATTCAACGAACGGAGAACAAAACAAGAAAACGTCCTTCTAAGGACGCGGTAATCGGCGGAGGTCCGGTAACGGGCCAAAATGGAGGAAACAGCCAGGGCAACGACATCTGCCAAAAGAGGTCGAGGAGGCCTCCGACAACTGGCGAGTACGTGGACTGGCCCAGGCTAAAATGGCGTTGGTGGAGGCCAGAAGGGAGGAGGAGAGGTTGGAGGCGGAGGCGACATCGCCGCGTCGTCTCGTCAGCTCCGTGCCGGCAGGATATCAACCCTGTCGGAGTCGACATCGAACGATGACGACTTCGAGCCGGCATCGGAGCTAAAGAGGATTGAGGACAGCGTCGGCGTCATCTCCATGGTGGCCACAAGGTCTAAGAACCTGAAGGGCATCTGGGTGAAGGCGCTGAAGGAGGCTGCAGAGACCGTTAGTGAGACCACTAAGACTCTGCAGCGCCGCTGTACCTCAGAGGAGACGACGAAGGCAGGCGGACAACGCTCGCCTCCAAGGCGAGGTGTCGGAACTGAGGAAGGAAGTGGCATACCTGCGGATGCAGGTGGACACGCGCCCAAGCCAAATAATATCGAGGGAGCGGGCAAGGAGGAGTTGTGCGTTCGATCATTGACCAGGTAGTCACGATCAGCGCCAGGTTCGCGGCGCTGGAGGATCGTCTCCTGCTCCGAGAAGCGCCTTCGCCCTCCACTGGCGGCGGATAGGAGACCAGAGGCAGTGCCCTGTCCCCACGTCCTGCCCTGCACCTGCCCAGGCACCGGTTGTCGCAAAACCGCCCGTCAAGGCGGTTAGTGTAAAACTGGCTGCTTCGCTGCATGTTAATGGGCCTGAAACGCCCTAAGGAAAGAGGAGCGAGCCCGCTAACCAGGGCAAGAAGAAGGAAGAGGCCCGACTCGCCGCCAGCACCTCAGTCCATGGACGAGCCCTGGACCACGGTAGTTGGGAAGGGACATAAAGGCAAGGGAGGAAGGCAACGAAGAGTGTTGGTGCCGAAGGCGGTCAAGATCGCGACTCCGCGAAGCTCTGCTGTGGTGGTGACCCTGGAGCCGGAGGCAGCGGCTGCAGGAGTCACCTACATCGAAGTTATTACCGAGGCGAAGGCGAAGATTAACCTCGCCGCCCTCGGTATAACTGGAGATGATTCGCATCTGCGCCACGGGGGCTCAGATGTTCGAGATCCCTGGCGCAGACAGCGACAAAAGGCGGACGCCCTCGCTAAAAACTGAGCGAAGTGCTAGCAGCGGCGGGCAAAGCGAGAGCAGTGGGTATCCAGACCGGCGAAGACTGCTGAGATCAAGGTCTCCGGTCTGGATGACTCAGCCACAGCAGAGGAAGTAGTGGCGGCTGTGACAAAGGCTGGCGGCCGTCCCAAGCGAAGCCGTAGCGCAGCGAGATCCTGCGGTATCCCGCAGGCCTTGGGATGGTTCGGTCTGAGTTCCGTGGCTGCCGCCGTGCTGCGTGGCAGCCGACGGGCGCCTTATGGTATCCTGGGTGGCGTCCGCGGTCAAGCTGGTGGAGCCCTCACCTCTGAGGTGCTTCCGATGCCTTGAAGCGGGCCATGTGAGGGGCTCAGTGCGGCGCCGCAGTCGACCGGGGGGCTCTGCTTCCGCTGTGGTCAGCCTGGCCACAAAGCGGCGCAGTGCTCCGCTGCCCCGCGTTGTGCTGCGTGTGCGTCGCCGCGAAGAAACCAGCGGACCACAGGATGGGAGGAAGGCCTGCTCTGCGCAGTCAAAGAGCGGGAAAAGGCCGGTCCTCGCTCCGTTAGTTACCTCGGCAACCGACCAGCCAGCCGATGGAGGAGGAACCGTCCCACGACCCGGGACCTCCACAGCCGCCGCAGGGGATGAGAGCGTAGGCATGCTCGATTCCCCGCCCACGACTCAGTGATGGACTCGGGAAGTCTGTCGCTCGTATGAGTCAGCGAGGTGAGAGCGCGCCCGGTGTTGCGCACTCTCAGCACAGGAGTCAAATCTGCCGAGGCCACACAACTGGCCGCCACCAGCAATGCGGAAGAATGCTCACAGCGTACCCGCATGCACAGCACTGGGTGGAGCGATGGAACACCGTGGGGTTTTAGTCGGTGCGAGTCCGACATAACCCGCCCTCGTCCCCGCAGGGCAGCAGGTATGCGTAAAGCATTTCCCCACGAAAAAAAAAAAAAAGGTTAGGTTAGGTTAGGTTAGGTTGGGTTTTGAATGCTGCGCGTTCCCCTGACGAGTCATTGTCAGGGATGGCCCTCCAGAGCTTTTGTTTGTTTTAACTTTTGTTAATTACAATTCGTAATAGAATAGGTTTACATTTCACTTCTTTTGTTATTCTATTTCAGTTCTTTGTTGTCTTTCTTTTTTATTTTACATTTACACTTGTTCTTTAACATTCGATCTCTTTCATTTCATTATCCAAAATATACTATTATATTCGATTTATTTATTTCTTAGATTTACTTTTCTTATTATTTCAATACAGTATTCTATAAAATCATGTTTAGTTTCTTTTTGACAAATAAGTTGACTTAATTTTGTGGCTTCTATTTTAATTCCGGTTTTTAACTCTACATCCAGTCGATCCCTACAATGCACTGGGCACTCTGTGATTAGGTGGATAACTGTTTCCGGAACATCCGGGTCGCAAATACACGACGGGCTCTCTTTGCGAAGCAGTTCAGGGTACTCGAGAACCCATAAGTGCCCAGTGGTAGTTGCGTGAGGTGCATGTTTGTAGTTACCGATAGTTAGAGTTGGGATTAGGTTAGGTTAAGGTTGGGATTGGGTTAGGTTGGGATTAGGTTAGAGTTAGGTTAGGTTAGAGTTAGGTTAGGTTAGGTTAGGTTAGGTTAGGTTGGGATTAGGTTAGAGTTAGGTTAGGTTAGGTTAGAGTTAGGTTAGGATTAGGTTAGGTTAGGTTAGGTTAAGGTTGGGATTGGGTTAGGTTAGGTTGGGTTAGGTTGAGTTGGGTTAGGTTGGGTTGGAGTTAGGTTAGGTTGGAGTTAGGTTAGGGTTAGGTTGGGTTGGGTTAGGTTGGGTTGGGTTAGGTTAGGTTAGGTTAGGTTAGGTTAGGTTGGGTTAGGTTAGGTTAGGTTAGGTTGGGTTAGGTTGGGATTGCAGTTGATTTAGGTTAGGTTAGGTTAAGGTTGGGATTGGGTTAGGTTGGGTTGGGGTTAGAGTTAGGTTAGAGTTTAGGTTGGGTTGGGTTAGGTTAGGTTGGGATTGGGTTAGGTTAGGTTGGGATTTAGGTTGGGTTAGGTTAGGTTGGAGTTAGGTTAGGTTAGGTTGGGTTAGGTTAGGTTAGGTTAGGTTAGGTTAGGTTAGGTTGGGTTGGAGTTAGGTTAGGTTAGGTTAGGTTAAGTTAAGGTTAGGTTAGGTTGAGTTGGTGCAGGTTAGGTTAGAGTTGGAGTTAGGTTAGGTTAGGTTAGGTTAGGTTTTTTTTTTTTTTTTTTATTAAGTGACACCCATTTTTGGGAGTCTGGCATGTTGTTCCCCTGACATGTGAACTCAGGGACTTTATTGCGCTTTTTACAATTATTATCTATGTACTTAATTTTACTTTAAAAAAAAATATACGTTGCTTCATTATTGCGTGTTATATTTAAAATTACAAATATCCATTTGACCTTAATATCTACGTACTTATCATTCATATATCTATGTCTTATCTACCTTAGTTCTACAGTTATGGTAGCTGTTTTTGGTTGGGACCAGGTTAGGATTAGGTTAGGTTAAGGTTAGGATTAGGTTAGGTTAGGTTAGGTTAGGTTAGAGTTAGGTTAAGGTTAGGTTAGGTTAAGTTAGGTTAGGTTAGGTTAGGTTAGGTTAGGTTAGGTTAGGTTAGGTTAGGTTAGGTTAGGTTAGGTTGGGATTGGGATTGGAGTTAGGTTAGGTTAGGTTAGGTTAGAGTTTAAGTTAGGTTAGGTTAGGTTAGGTTGGGATTAGAGTTAGGTTAGGTTAAGTTAGGTTAGGTTAGGTTAGGTTAGGTTAGGTTAGGTTAGGTTAGGTTAAGGTTAGGTTAGAGTTTTTGAATACTGCGCATTCCCTGACGAGTCATTGTCAGGGATATTTTCAGGCTGTTTGTTTGTTTTAACTTTGTTAATTACAATTCGTAATAATAGAGGTTTACATTTCACTTCTTTGTTATTCTATTTCAGTTCTTTGTTCTCTTTCTTTTTTTATTTTACATTTACACTTGTTCTTTAACATTCTATCTCTTTCATTTCATTTTCCAAAATATACTATTATATTCGATTTATTTATTTCTTAGATTTACTTTTCTTATTATTTCAATACAGTATTCTATAAAATCATGTTTAGTTTCTTTTGACAAATAAGTTGACTTAATTTTGTGGCTTCTATTTTAATTCGGTTTTAACTCTATATCCAGTCGATCCCTACAATGCACTGGGCACTCTGTGATTAGGTGGATGCTGTTCCAGGAACATCCGGGTCACCAAATACACGACAGACTCTCTTGCACCGAAGCGATTCAGGTACTCGAGAACCCGCCATTGCCCAGTGAGTAGTTGCGTGATGTGCATGTTTGTAGTTACCGATCTTATGAATTCCTGGGCTATAGATGTTGGGCAAAAATATTTTGTACCAGATGCCGTGGCTTCCTCCGTGTACCTCCGGTTCCATTCATGAAGAGTGTCCTCTCAGTTGTCTCTTCGAGATGAAATAAACACTAATCGTAGACAGGTTTAGTTTTTTATTGTGTAGCGCTGCGTGTTTCTTGAGCTCTGCATCTCTCGAACACTATCCCGTAAGGCCTTCACCCAGTACAGGGAGACGGATTTTCCCAGTATTGCCTGTGTGGTGTTTTGTGCCTGAATTGCTAAAAGGTTTATCTCACCTGAAATTGCATAAAAGTATCCTAGGGAATTACGGCCCTAGAATCACTGAATATTCAAATGAATATCCAGCTCTTTCCAGGGCCTCCACCGTTGCATTTCCGGAGAGCCAGAAGCTCGGCTTGGTATACTGTGCAATGGGACGACAGCTTAAACTTTTGGACTTGGTTTCGACGCCGTCTTTCCCGCAAAGGCGCAGCCCCCGACCTCAAAACCCCGCTGCCGTCCGTGTATATTTTATATTCAAGTTCGCAGAGGTGTTAATCTGCTCCTGGCTCTCGGGTGTTTGTATAGATGTAGTTTACATGCAGGGTGTGTGGATTTGGTGTATAATACTTCCTTCTCGACCTCCCTATCTCCGTATGCATGCTCCTTTTTCCTTTTCTTATCTCAAAGACTGTGGCAGCCTCTTTGATACGAAGGTCGAGAGGCAGTATTCCTGACAGTGCGAGTGCGGAGTTAAGCGAAACCGTTCACCTTGTGCTCGGCATATTTTCTGGCGAAACCTCTTTGCACGGCATTGAGCTGTTTTCTGAAACTAGCTTTGCTGCGTTCCCCAGGCTCCAGCCGCATACGTAATGATCGGTTCCACTGCTGCCGTGTATATTATTTTTACTATTTCGGGGTTTAGCCCCATGTTATTTTGGCCGCTCTGGTTAGATGTTTGTGTATGTTGAGTGCTTTTCTGCATGTGAGGGTGATGTGTTTGTTGAAGGTTAGTTTTCTGTCAATGTTTAAACCTAGCAGTTTCTTAGTCCATGTCGATTGGGATCCCTCCATGCTCCAGGCGTGGTATGTCATATTTTAACCTGTTTGTTATGACCATTGCTTTTGTTTTTATGTGGTGCAAACTTGAGTTTGTTTTGACACCCCACCCTGAACATAATCGAGTGCCTCCTAGCACTGGTGTTAATGCTCGACGTCTCCCGCTAAATACAGGCAGCACGACGTCGTCGGCAAATCACCTGTGCGTGGTGCCTATCTGCTCCAGATCTTTTAATAAGGGGTCAATCAGGAGGTTCCGCCAAAATGGGTCCCCTATCGAACCCTGTACGCACCCCTGGCTAGTACTTTTGATGTCTCCTCTCCCGCATACCTCACTCTGACCTTTCTGTCTGTCAGGTAACTGTCAGTATTCTACGGATGTTAATAGGGCACTTCTCCTTCGCTAATCTCATTCTGATGGCGGGCCACCATGCATCAAAGGCTCCCTCTATGTCTAATGAAACAATGGTGACAATTAGTTTTTGTTCAGCTTATCGCGTACGTGTTCCATCAGATCATAGAGGAGTCTTCCGTACTCTTCACCAGTACCAGCCATGCTGTCGCGAGCTCAGTCTGGGGACCAGATGCCATGAGACGGCCAACAATCATCCTCGAGTAGTTTTCCCATCACCGGGAGGAGGCCAATGGGTCTATAGGACTTTGGTGTGGTATAAGTTTCCTTATCCGGCTTTCTTATTACTACTACTGTGGCCTCCTTTGGATGGTGGGGAAAAGACTCAGTTCTAGGCATCTGTTGGCCATCATCAAATGGAAGTCCGTGTCGCCTTCGACCAGCGCCCGAACAATATCCGCGGTCCTCCGCCCCCCGGTGCGCTTCTTCGGGTTAAAGGCTCTCGCGGCATTTAGCAGCTCCTCCTTACTAAAGGAGGGTCTGTTCCTCTTCCTGATCTGACCGTTTATTTGTTCCACTGCTCTTCTTATATCCCGATGATGTTCTAAATCGGTTTGGCGGTCGTCGTTTGGGAAGAATGTGTCCGCGATCTCTACCACCGATTCTTTTGGAACAGCACTTTATCGCCTTTCACCATCAATTCATCCTCCTGCCTCCTAGTCGCCTTCCTTAAGATCCTGTATATCCCATCCCACATCCTTCCTTTTCTTGCTACGAACTCCTTCCAACTACTTGTCTTAGCCTCCTCACCTCATTTTCATACTCTTCTTTTTGTTTCAGATACCTGGCTACGACGATGTTTCTCCTGCAGGGTGCTGCGCAGCGGATTCGGCGCTTTAAGGTAAGTGTTTTCTTCTTCTTTTCCTCAACTCCTTGGTCCACCAGGAATCTTGGGTTTGGTTTTGCACTTTATTTTTTAGAGACACCTCCTCACGTAAGCTTCGATCACAGCTGCATCGCGTCTCGTTTATGGTGTTCTCTAATTCTTCCTTTAATGTTTGTCCTTTTAATCTTTGGGTGTCAAGATTTTTGTCCCTCTTGAATTGAGATACCTTTTCAATAAAAAGATTGCCAATTCGCATTCCTGGTGTTGTATTTTCTTGTTGTACTCGCCTTTGGCTCGTCTCTTAATCCTCCTTCCTTAGAGTAAACGTGATACAGTTGTGATCGGAGCTGACGACGTCTTCGATCACCTTCCACTCCCCAACCTGCTTAGCATGTCGGGGAGCAGAAAATTGACGTCGACCACACTGCTAAACACTCTGTTTCCTCTCACAGTCTGGAACGTTGGTACACCGCCGCATTCCAGTATCTCCAACCTGTGCTGATTTGCGAAGCCCAATATGGCTTCTCTCACTGTCTGTGGTTTGCTACCCCACCAGATACTTTTGGCATTTATGTCGCCTCCCACTATAATAGATTTGGCCCAGAAGCTCCTGATTGCGCGATAATTGGTAGAGGTAATCGTCAACCGGTTGGTCTGGTTCAAAGTACACGGATATGAGTGTGGTTTTCCAGTCCTTGCCTCCGACTTCCACCACGGCGATGTTATTTGTGGTGTGCCAAGAGATTGGAGGCTCTGGCATCTGTATCTCCTGGGTTTGAGTACCATTATCGCCGACTTTACTACTGTCTTTGCCATTTCCTGGAAGACTCTCACACCCCAGTAATTCTTTACCACTCTTTTGCCACCCGTATGGTTCTTGTGTTAACACGAAATCGTATTTCCTTTTATTGGCTTCTAGTACGATTTCGTTGTCATAAGTTCTTTACGTAGGTTGACTTAGGCCAATTTGTATGTTTTGGTCTCTGTTTCTGGGGTTTGGCTGCTGGATAGTGTGCCATGCTGTCCACTGTGGCTGCCCGCATAGCAATACGCCGTTGCAGCCCTGGCTAGCGCATCCCACTTCCGTCGCACTGGGCACTCGGCACTGAATGCGTTATGCTCGGCATTTCCCAGCTTGGCGGATGCGCAATTTCACCATGCTGGGGCTGCACCGGCGCCCCACTCCGGGCACTCGGTCTTTCTATGTGGGCCTGCGCAATGACTGCATGTCTCCTTCTCTTCTTTGCAGAGGCGTTTGGTGTGGCCATACCTTAGACACTGGGAGCATTGGACCAGTGGAGATTGGTCCGATACATGAATCCTCTGCATATCGATTTGACGGTCCCTCTCCACCAGTCTATTCCACAGCCTCAGGGAGACTCGGGACTATATGATTCGTGATGGCGTTTCTCGATTTTCTTTTATATTTTATCTCCATCCTGTCCTCGTCTCCTGTCAGCCCCTCGAAGATTTTGTGGTTCTGTTTCCTCAGTGCCCCCATCACCTCTTCTTCCGTATTGTAGAAGAACATCCTTCAACATAACCAGCGGGTCCTTATTTTTAATTTCTTCTGCATGTAGTTTCCCTCCTGCTTTGTCCAGTTTATCTTTTACTTTATTCCTGTCCGCTTCACTTCTACATCCTATAATTACTTTCCTGTCCCTGGCTTTCCGAACTCTATCTATCTTCCTCCTCCTTCCTTAGCATTTATAACTTCCCTTATCTTATTTAGAACCTCTTCCCCTGACTCTTGTTCGTCGCTGGAGGTGACTACAACCGAGTGGAACGTTTCCCTGTTTGGGTGTTTCCCTTGTGAGGCCCGCCGCTACGCTCGCGTATGTTTCCCCTTTCAGTGATTTCTTATGTTCCACTAGCATTTCCTTTAACTCTTCCATCTTTTCATTGTTTCTTTAACCAATCTTGTTTGTTCTTCCATCCTTTTAATCAGTTCTGTGTCCTGTCCATGTGTCGGGGAGGGGCTAGGAGGGGTCAGGGGTGTAAAGAGCCCACCTCACCAATCCTGCTACTCTCTTCTCCTCTTTCTGTTTTTGTGACTCTCCATTTCTTTGTCCAGTGTTTTAACTGTTGGTACAGTCTATCTACTGCGTTCAATACTCCGTCCTTTATATCTGTCCTCAAGTTTCTGGAGTTGGCCAGATAAGTCTTCGCCTTACATAGGCAGGCTTTTGCTTCGAGCTAGGTTAGGTATTTCTCCTTATTGGCGGTGATGTCGCCAAGTCTATTTTCCTGGTCGCCTCCTTCTGACTTGATTTGATCGCCTGGATCCTTTTTTGTGACGGTTGGACCTCTGTCTCTGCTGCCTCCAGGCTTACTTCAATGTATTCTATACTCCATACTGGCAGCTTGTCCATTTTGCTCCAGATCTTGCGGGCTAGTGTTATTAGTTTGGGACATCACAAAGTGTCGCTGTCTTTTAATGAGGGGTGTGTACCAGGTTGTAATACGGGTTGTGAACCGGAGCTGACCGGCCGAGGGTAAAAACAGAACGAAAAAAGAAGAATAAAGAAAAAGTTCTATGGCTGGGTCAGAGTCTACCTAAGCAATGAAAACTGGGAGGGTGGGCGGGCGATTTTGCTATTTCTGTGCGTTTTCTTACAGGTTTTGCCTGATTCGATGGTTGCGGGCCAGGACTGACCGGCCAAAAGGCAAAACAGGCAGAAAGGAAGAAACAAAAATTTTAGAATGCGATTAAAATTACGTAAGTATGAAAACAAAAGGTGAGTGATTAAAACTAGAAATAGCCACAGATACGGCTTTGAGAACGGTGTCTAATGATTAGACTACACAAATACTACAAAAACAAATTGGAGATGCTATGAACTTAAAACGCGAGGATATGGGTGGGTTAGGTTGGGATTGGGATTGGGATTAGGTTAGGTTAGAGTTAGGTTAGGTTAAGGTTAGGTTAAGGTTAGGTTGGGATTGGGATTGGGTTAGGTTAGGTTAGAGTTAGGTTAAGGATTGGGATTAGGTTGGAGTTAGGTTAGAGTTGGGTTAGGTTGGGTTAGGTTGGAGTTAGGTTAGGTTAAGGTTAGGTTAGGTTGGGTTAGGTTAGGTTGGGATTGGGTTAGGTTGGGTTGGAGTTGGGATTGGGTTAGGTTAGGTTAGGTTAGGTTGGAGTTAGGTTAGGTTAGGTTGGGTTAGGTTAGGTTAGGCCAGGTTAGGTTAGGTTAGGTTAGGTTAGGTTGGGTTAAGGTTAGGTTGGGATTGGGATTAGGTTAGGTTAGGTTAGAGTTAGGTTAGGTTAGGTTAGGTTAGGTTAGGTTGGGATTAGGTTAGAGTTAGGTTAGGTTAGGTTAGGTTAGGTTAGGTTAGGTTAGGTTAGGTTAGGTTAGAGTTAGGTTAGGTTGGGTTAGGTTAGGCCAGGTTAGGTTAGGTTAGGATTAGGTTAGAGTTAGGTTAGGTTAGGTTAGGTTAGGTTGGGTTTTTTTTTTTTTTTCTTAATCTTATGTTTAATCATATTGGAACATTTTTAATTCTTATTGGATAATATGTGTATATGTGATATTAACTAATTACTTCGCTTATTTGGGAGTATGTTTTTCTGGCAGAACGCTATTTGATACGTTTCTGCCTAGGTTATATCCCCATATATTCCACCAGGGATTTTATTTTCCCCGATGGCCGTTAATTGACTAATTTTTACGTGTATAATAAAAGTTGACTTTACAGTAATTACATAAAAATAATATCTTAACTATTAATTCTTGGAGACGTAGGATGTACAACTGCTAATGGATACAGGTTGTACAACCTAGACTCATACCCTTAAACCATACAGAAGTACTGTACAGTTAAGAATTAATTATTGAATAAGTAAGTATATTTGCCATTGTGTCCCGAATAAAGTAACTAATGTATCGCTAAATTGAGGAATACGTCTTCTATTGAAGCCGCATTTCTCGAATTCTCGAGTCTCGAGGCGCTCGACTAAATAATCTTATTACTAACACAGAAAGTTTCATATCTTAAATATTGATTACATTACAAATATTAAATCAAATGTTTTAACCTATTCTTACACTATAATTTTACTTAGAATGAATAATTTTACATGAAAGATGTATACACGCAACGAATAATATAAACAATACTCCTTATACAAAAAATTAAACGCACACATGCATGCGCTTAACCGTGGCTAAAAATAGAACCGGCGTGACAAGGCCACGCTTTCTCCGCCGCCGGCGCACGCTCGGGGAGCGAGGCACGGCGCGGGGGGCGCGGTGCGCTGTCGGTTTGTGGGAACAAGAATTTAATTAAATTTAAAGGATCGACGAATGAAATCGAACTGTGCCGAGACCACTCCCGCATGCTCAGCGGTGCTCGCCGTTAGATACGATGCACCGTTCGCAATCCGGGAAGGCCGTCGGCATATGCTTAAACACAAATTAACATAATTAATTAATTGCGGTATTTACAGAGCTGGCGTACTACAAATTAGTAAATGATAAATAGCATGATCGCAACGATAAACATGAGTATATGACAGCGTTATATAAAGCAAAGAACAATCATTTTATATACAGGTATCTCTACTATATTAATGCTAGTTTCTTAAAGCTAGACCTATTTTAAGGATTATGAAACAGAACTAGAGAAATAATAACTGCGTTAATTTAAACAATTGAACCGCGTCGCCGCATTTAAAGATAAACACCGCTTGAGGCCCCGGTCCCTTCGCAGAATGCGCGGGGGCAGGGCCAGGTCTGAGGGTGCAACGCTATCAGTTTGTGGGAATAAGATTTGAAATAATTTGTAAAAAGCGATGAACAATTTAAACCATGCCACTGCCACTCCCGAGCGGCGATGCTCGCAGTTAATTACGGGCATCGTTCGCAGCCCAGGAATATCGGCGGCATGTGCCATATCTTAAACACGAGTTTGACATAATTAAACAATTGAGGTATTTACAAAGCTGGCCTACTACAATTTAATTAATGGTAAATAACATGATAAAAATAAAAATGAATATAAACATAAATATATGACGACATTGGAAAGATGTGTACGCGCAACGAATAACATAATACAATACTCTTTATACAAAATTAAACGCACACATGCAACCGCTTCACCGTGGCTAAAAATAGACCCGGCGTGGCGAGGCCACGCCTTCTCCGCCGCCGGCACACGCTCGGGGAGCGAGGTGCGGCGCGGGGGGCGCGGTGCTCTGTCAGTTTGTGGACACAAGAATTTAAACAAATTAAAATTTTAAAATGTGCCGAGGCCGCTCCCGAGTGCTCAGCGGTGCTCGCAGTCAGATGCGATGCACCGTTCGCAACCAGGAAGGGCGGCGGCACGTGCTTGAACACTAATTTAACATGCTCAATTGATTGAGTATTTACAAAGATGGCCTACTATAGTTTAATAAATGATAGATTGTATAATCGTAAAATAAACATAAGTATATAACAACATTATATAATGCAAAAGAGCAGTTATATGTATACAAGTATATATTCTAAATTAGTGCTAATTTCTTAATGCTAGACCTATCTTAGGATTTTGTAAAGGTATTACAAAAAAAGGAAAAGAAATAATTATTACTTTAACTTAGACAATTGAACTACGTCGCCGTATCTAAAATTAAACGCCGCTTGAAGGTCACGGTCCCGACGCGTCATGCGCGAGGCAGGACGAGAACGCAGGAGGCGCAGTGCGCTAACGGTCACAGCAATAACAAGTTGTAAGGAGCGATGTACAATTTAAACCATGCCACGGCCACTCCCGAGGCGGCGATGCTCGCAATAAAATACGGGCGTCGTTCGGCCGGGAATGTCGGCGGCATGTGCCGTATGCTTAACCACTAATTTGACGTAATTAAATAATTGAGGTATTTACAAAGCTGGCCTACTGCAATTTAATAAATGGTAAATAGTATGATCGTAAAAGAAAAATAAACATAAACATATAACGACATTAAATAATGCAAAAACAACAATTATTTATCTATATACAAGTATCTATTTTAAATTAGTGCTAAATTCTTAAAACTAGACCTATCTTAGGATTTTGTAAAGGTATTACAAAAAAAGGAAAAAGAAATAATAAATACGATAACATAAACAATTGGACTGCGTCGCCGCATCTAAAAATAGACATCGCTTGGGGCGCCGGTCCCTTAGCGGGCATGAGGCAGGAGGGCGAAGACGGGGGCAGGCCTGGCGCACTGATCGGTTGTAAAAGTAAAAATAAACAAATTAAGACGGGCGATAAAAGTTTAAACTGTGCCGTGGCCGATCCCGCAATGCTCAGCGGTGCTCGCCATGGGATACGATGCACCGTTCGCAACCGGGAAGGGCGGCGGCACGTAATTAGATACAAATTTAACTTGATTAATTAATCGAATGCTTGCAAAGCTGGCCTAATATAATTTAATAAAAGAAAAATAGCATGATCGTGAAAATAAACATAAATATATGACGACATTATATAATGCAAAACAACAATTATTTATCTATATACAAGTATCTATTCTAAATTGAGTGCTAATTTCTTAATGCTAGACCTATCTTAAAGATTTTGTAAAGGAATTACAAAGAGGAAAAGAAATAATAAATACGATACTTATAAACAATTGAACTGCGTCGCCGCATCTAAAAATAGACATCGCTTGGGGCCCCGGTCCCCATCGCGGCGGGCGCGGGGAGCAGGGCGAACGAGGGGCGACGCAGCGCGCCGTCGGTTGTGCAAGTAAAATATAAACAAATTAAGACGGAGCGATTAAAGTTTAAACTGTGCCGTGGCCGATCCCGCATGCTCAGCGGTGCTCGCAGACAGATACGATGCACCGTTCGCAACCGGGAAGGGCGGCGGCGCATTGCCCAAACACAAATTTGTCGTACTTAATTAATTAAGGTATTTCCAAAGCTTGTCTACAATAATTTAATGAATGATAGATAGCATGATCGTGAAAATAAACATAAATATATGATAACATTATATACTGCAGAAAGAACAATAACAATTATTTTGTATACAAGTATCTATACTATTTTAGTATTAAATTCTTAAAGCTAGACTTATCTTATGAAGTTGAAAAATAATTACAAAAATAAATAAAGAAATTATTACTACGATAACATAAACAATTGAACCGCGTCGCCGCATCTAAAAATAGACACCGCTTGAGGCCCCGGTCCCTTCGCGGAAGGCGCGGGGAGCGGGGCGGGGCGGGGGCGACGCAGCGCGCCGTCGGTTGTGCAAGTAAAAATGTAAACAATTAAATATTTAAACGGTGCCGTGGCCGCTCCCGCATGCTCAGCGGTGCTAGCCGTTAGATACGGTGCACCGTTCGCATCCCGGGAAGGGCGGCGGCGTAATTGAACACAAATTTGACGTGATTAGTTAATTGAATGCTTGCAAAGCTGGCTAATATAATTTAATAAAAGAAAAATAGCAAGATTGTAAAGAAAATAAACATAAATATATGACAACATTATATGCAGCAAAAGATCAACAACAATTCTTTTGTATACAAATATCTATTCTATATTAGTACTAATTTCTTGAGGCTAGACCTATCATAAGGATTTTGAGAAGTAATTACAAAAAGAAAGAAATTATTACTAAGATTGCATAAGCAATTGAACTGCGTCGCCGCATCTAAAATAGACACCGCTTGAGGCCCCGGTCCCTTCGCGGAATGCGCGGGGGCAGGGCGAGAACAGGCGCAATCGGTTTAATAAAAGCATAAACAATTAAAATTTTTAAACGGTGCCGTGGCCGCTCCCGCATGCTCAGCGGTGCTAGCCGTTAGATACGGTGCACCGTTCGCAACCGGGAAGGGCGGCGGCACGTACATATTTCGTTAACATGGTTAATTGAGGCAATTTAATGTATGATGAATGACATGACTTGTAGATATAAAAATAGTATATGACAGTATATTAAAATGGTAATAAATTAAGAATTAAAGAAATAGAAAAACAGCTCCAATCGTCGCTGACCGTGAGAGAGAGGAGCTACGCTCCGTAGTCTACTCTGTTGTCGACTCTCTCTCTCATGGCTCGCAAGCGTGGGCAGGACATTGAGTTCGCGGTGTGTTTAATGTCATTTTTTGTTTTAAATTTATCATTATGCGCAACACAATTAAAACACTTCGCTGGTTTGACGTCTTTGCTTGGGCACTCAGCAACTTGATGTTCAGTGCTAGCACAGTGGGAGACAGGGCTCGCAGTCGCTGTGCAGTGGGAACGCATATGCCCAGATTGCAGGCATTTATGGCACTGGAGGAATGGAGAGAAGCTGGCAACGTGGATCTTCTGATGGTCTACGGCAATCCTTGCCATATCCACCATTTTTCTGTACACCTTCGGTTCCGCTGATAGAACAGCGTTGTATAAATTTTGGTTCTTATTGTTTCGCTTAAAGCGTAGTTTTAAATTGTCCTGTTCGCTGCCGATTATCTCGCCGAGTTCAGTGTTTTGAACCTTTATGATGGCGACGAGATCTTCTGCAGGAGTGTCTTTTGAGATGCCTTTCATTATTATCATGGGCCTAAGTCTGCGGACAGGTTCAGCCTTAATTTCTGAACGCTCTTTTAACCGCTGTAACGTATCATCCCTCTGGGTTGTAGTATCAAATTCGATCCGCAATTTGTTATTTGACACAGCTTGAATCCGTGCCGGTGCGTATGAGGATTCGCGGTACGTAATGCTTTTCTTAAAGGCTTGTATCACCTCTTGCCTGGTCTTAGTTTCTGTCACCGTGCTAACAATGATAGCTGGCTTGGTCGCAGGTGGTGGAGCAGGCGTGGCTGAAGCTGTGGCGCCACCGCCCTGAGTCGCTGGAGTGCGGCCGGTCATTGCTGCCTGAGCGTATGACGTGGTCCGTGTCTGCTGGAGCTGCGCTGAAATCTTACCCGCTGAATTTAGCCCATCGTCGCGTACGCGAGCCACGATGTCAGCCTTTAAGTCGCTGTCAATTGGTGTGAGCGCAGGTGTGGTTTCTGTAGGAGTGATGCTAGCCAACTTTGTGGCCATCGACGAATCTCGTCGCGGCCAAAGTAATGAGCCGCTTGTTCGCTGCCGTGACCGATTTACCCTCAGTCACGGCTTTGTTTATCATTCGGTGAGTTTGTAGACAGCGGCAAAACGTGTCACCATCGCTGACTTCCTCCACCCCGCCGGTAGGGCGGGGAAGATTATCCGCTGCTGTCGTCTTACTCGACATCGCAAGCGGCAGCGATGGTACGGGGGAGAGCGGCCCCTGATGCTTAAAAGTTTTATAATACAAACTATTTTTAGTGTCAGCACTGCACTTTAAAACTAAAATTAAACACTAATATTAATAAACAAAAAGTCTTACGAAGATTTAAAATTACGTAAACAGTAGGGGTCCTAATGGCGAAAAATGATCTGCTTGAAAGCAAAACTATTGTTCAGAAAAATCTGAGATTTGGCACAGAAGGATAGGTAGGTGGTCTATCCAAAACACAAAAATATAGGGTCATCGCGACAAATCAGGTACCGCACGCGGTGGAGATTGAAACAACTCCGCACAATTATTGTATTAAAACAGTTTTCACCCAAAATGGGTTTTAAAGAAGAAAATAAATTGTTAATAAAAACTACACCATCACATTGTTACACTTCTGCGTCTTTGATATATAATACGTCTGTTTTCTGGAACTGCCCTTTCGTGATTTTTTAAACACGGAGCCTTCAGTAACGCTGCGTACGGGGCGAGCGCAGGCACTTGAGGACTAGTTGGTTAAGGTTAGGTTAGGTTAGGTTAAGGTTAGGTTGGGTTAGGTTAGGTTGGGTTAGGTTGGGATTGGGATTGGGTTAGGTTAGGATTTAGGTTAGGTTAAGGTTAGGTTAGTTAGGTTAGGTTAGGTTAGGTTAGGTTAGGTTGGGTTAGGTTAGGTTGGGATTAGGTTAGGTTAGGTTAGGTTAGGTTAGGTTAGGTTGGGTTAGGTTAGGTTGGGTTAGGTTAGGTTAGGTTAGGTTGGGTTAGGTTAGGTTAGGTTAAGGTTAGGTTAGGTTAGGTTAGGTTAGGTTAGGTTAGGTTAGGTTGGGTTAGGTTGGGTTAGGTTAGGTTAGGTTGGGTTAGGTTAGGTTAGGTTGGGTTAGGTTAGGTTAGGTTAAGGTTAGGTTGGGTTAGGTTGGGTTAGGTTAGGTTAGGTTAGGTTAGGTTAGGTTAGGTTGGGTTAGGTTGGGTTAGGTTAGGTTAGGTTAGGTTAGGTTAGGTTAGGTTAGGTTGGGTTAGGTTGGAGTTAGGTTAGGTTAGGTTAGGTTAGGATTGGGTTAGGTTAAGGTTAGGTTGAGTTAGGTTAGGTTAGGTTAGGTTAAGGTTAGGTTAGGTTGGGTTAGGTTGGGTTAGGTTAGGTTGGGTTGGGTTGGGTTAGGTTAGGTTAGGTTGGTTAGGTTAGGTTAGGTTAGGTTGGGATTAGGTTAGGTTGGTTAGGTTAGGTTAGGTTAGGTTAGAGTTGGGTTAGGTTAGGTTAAGGTTAGGTTAGGTTTTTTTTTTTTTTTTTTTTTATATTAGTGACACCCATTTTGGAGTCTGGCATGTTGTTCCCCTGACATATGACAGGGACTTTATTGCTTTATTATCTATGTACTTAATTTTTACTTTAAAAATATACGTTGCTTCATTATTGCGTGTTATATTTACATTACAAATATCCATTTGGCCTTAATATCACGTACTTATTGTCATATATCTACGTCTTATCTACCTTAGTTCTACAGTTATATTACAAACTGATATTTTTTCTAACTTTTTTTTTTTTTTTTTTTTTTTTTTTTTTTCAGATTACCTAATGTATATTGTATAACTGAATAAAATAAAATATAATAACACAATACATACAATAAATATAGAATACCATATACATATAGTAGTATATGTTTAAATGAACATAATTACTAGAAACATACATAGTAAATCTGGCTATTTTATTGTACATATTTATTTTGATGTATTTATAACTTTCTTTGCTATATATTTACAGTAACTTATAAACTTATTCCTAGATTCCTTACAACTTATAATTTCAGTATATTGTTTTTGTTATTTCTACTTGTAGCTGTATTTAAATCATTTCTTTCTCTGCATGTATTGCATTCTGTGATAAGGTGGATCACACTTTCCTGCTATCATCGCCACTGAGCACATGGGAATACTGCTGAATCTGTGCAAGTACTCGGAGAACCCGCCGTGCCCTGTCATTATTTCAATACTAACGTTGGGTCCAGCTCTATTTCCGTACTATGGGATACGCGTTAATCATCCGGAAAGAATATTTTGCTCATTAAGGCTGTGTCACCTTCTTTAAAGCGCGATTCCACTCGTCGAGAACTGACTCCATTCGGATTTGCCGCTTGACAGAAATCGGACACCTTCATAATCCGGCTTTCTGCCATTTTTGATTGAAGCTTCTTTTGCAAATTGATCTGCTCCTCTCGTTTCCTCCAATCCTGCATGGGCTTTGATCCAGTAGAGTTTTAAAGCTTCCTTGTTTATGTATTTGGTGATGTTTCTCTAGCTCACCGCCAGGGGATGAAGGGAAACGTCCTGGACTACTGTCTGGAGAGCAGACTGGAGTCATAGTATATACTACAGCTCCGTGCAGAATTTTTTGGAGCACGTATTTGGTGGCTTCAAGCAGAGCCAACAGTTCCGCCTGATGAACGGTGCAGAAGTGTCCCAGCTTTAGCTTTCGGGTGCTCGTCTCACGGAATCTCTCCATATTGATAGAGCCACCGACATTATTCTCTATCCTGCTTCCCGTCAGTGAATATTTTGACTTCCGTACTAAGCTGGTCCACCCGTGCACCAAATCATCCCAGACACTTAAGAACTGCAGGCTCCCCTGATGCGTGGGATGTGGCATCTCCACATAGTCTGCTTTGATCTCAAATCTCAGTCCCACTACCCGCTGGGAGTATCCTTTCTTTATTTCGTAAAGGGAGGCTGCTTCCTCACCCTCCAGATCCAGAGAGCAGCCCAGCGAGCAGTAGGCCAGACCTTGACACTGTTTTTGTACGCCTTTATAATCTTCTGCACGAAGCCGCGCGCCGCATTTAGGTATTTCTAGTCTAGTTGGCAATCAGTTATTTTTTAGTTTTCACTAATTACGCAATTTTATTCCATTTGTATAAATTTTCATGTGTCTTCGTTTTTCGTGCTGATTTTTGTAGCCTAAACTAACCTAACCTAACCACCTAAATCTTTGTGTATTAGAGTCTTAAGCATTCCAAATTGGTTTTTTATTTGTGGCATTTGTTCAGTGTAATCGTTAGACAGTCATCCTGCGCCGCATTTAGGCCATTTCTAGTCTAGTTGCTTAATCAGTTATTTTAGTTTCATGGTATTTCTAGT
>JAGSMU010000165.1:0-70628 GCA_029286865.1 Teinopalpus imperialis
CTAGTTGTAATCAGTTATTTTTAGTTTCATAATTACGTAATTTTATTCCATTTGTATAAATTTTCATGTCTTCGTTTTTCGTGCTGATTTTGTAACCTAAACTAACCTAACCCTAACCACCTAAATCTTTGTGTATTAGAGTCTTAAGCATTCCAAATTGGTTTTTTGTTGTAGCATTTGTTCAGTGTAATCGTTAGACAGTCATCCTGCGCCGCATTTAGGCCATTTCTAGTCTAGTTGTAATCAGTTATTTTTAGTTTCATAATTACGTAATTTTATTCCATTTGTAAAAATTTTCATGTCTTCGTTTTTCGTGCTGATTTTGTAACCTTTTTTTTTTTTTAGCGTGGGGAAATGCCTACGCATACCCGCCCGCGAAACGAGGGCGGGTTATGTCGGACTCGCACCGACTAAAACCCACGGTGGTCGCCACCAACGCTCGCGAGGGTCGCGGGATCTCCGTTAGGAACGCAACCGCAACCCCTGCGCTTCGCTGGGATAGCCCGTCCGGGGGCGTGCGTGAAGATCGCACCCCAGAACCCTCACGGAACTATCACGACGACACGGTACCACGTCGTGCCGTCGTCCTCCTCGGGGTCGCTCATACTGGACGGTCAGGCCCCACTCCGATCGTCAGCGACCCGTAGGGCCCGTTTACGGTAGGGGATCACCGATAGGAGGGCCGTGACGAGGCGCGCGAGCGCCGCGTCGGCCCTGTCTCCGAGCAGGATCGGTCCTCTCTGTCCCGCTCGGCAGCCTCCTTTCGGACCATTACGGTCTCGCAGAAGGAGGCTACGGCCCTCCACGCCGATTCCCCGCGCAGCATCGCCGACACGACTGCTGGCGGGGACAGGTTCCGTCGATGTGACCGACCAAGACCCGCCGCTCGGCTTCCCACGCCGGGCAAGCGGCGAGCGTGTGCGATGCGGAGTCTTGGTCGTTGCCGCCACAGTGGAAGCAATTCGCCGTCGCCTCGCGACCGATCCTACAGGTAATCACCGAAGCAACCGTGCCCGGTGATCACCTGCGTAAGTCTGTAGGTGAGTCTTCCTCCTCGTCGCTGCATCCAGGCTTCGAAGACCGGCAGGAATGCTCCGACTACGCGTTTGCGCGCATACTGCTCCTCGCGGAGCCTTGCGCGCCACGTCGCGAATGCGATACGTCGTTCCTGCCGTTTTACCGCCTCGAGCGCCTCTTCTGGCTCGCCACCACCGCTCTGGCGTAGGACGCGAATCGGTGATACACCCTCGCGTCCATGTCCGCCAGTATATCCAGAGGTGGAAAGCGAGCCAGGATCATCGCCGCCTCAAACGATACCGTGCGGTATCCTCGTACGACCGTATGGCCATCCTCCTCTGGACGCTGTAGATTTTCGTCCTACAGCGTCGGATGGCAACCTCTTCGCCAGATGGGCGCCCGTACAAGGCTACGGATCGTACGACCCCAGCGTAGAGGCGGCGGACTTCCTCACTCGGTCCCCGAGATTGGGCAGCAGTCTGTGCATAGCACCGCTACCCTCTCGATCCGGGGACCAGGCGCTCGAAATGCTCTTCGAAGCCCCAGCGACTGTCAGAGTGAGGCCTGGGTACTTCATGTACCGCCCACTCTGACTTCAGACTCACCTACTCGGACGCACGAGTCGGGTGGTTCCCTGCTGCGCGGCAGCTTGTGGAACCATAGCGCCTCGGTCTTGTGAGGCGCTACCTCCAGTCCCAACTCGTGGACTTTGGCGACGACGATTTCCGCCCCAAGCTCGGCGAGCTCCTTGGTCCTCTCGAAGGAGTCCCCGCTGGCGACCACCAACGTGTCGTCAGCATAACGAACGACATTAACGCCAGCGGGAGCTCGACTCGCAGAACAGAGTCGTAGGCGAGATTCCACAGTAACGGGCCCAAAACCGACCCCTGTGGAACCCCACACTGGATCTCCTCCGGATCCTCGTACCGTCTCGGTCCATGTACAAGATGTACCTGTCGCGCAAGTAGTCCGCGATCACGCCTTGCAGGTAGGGGAACACCATGGTGTACGAGTCCCCTAATCGCGTCCCAGGGCAGGAGTTAAAGGCGTTGACGATGTCAAGACTTATCGCCAACGCCACTCCGCCCGGGACACAGCCTGCTCCGACAGGGAGCGGACGCGCAGGACCGCGTCGATGGTTGAACGCTCCGTCGGAAACCGAACTGGTTTTCGGCGAGATCGGGACCGACACGCGACAGATGCCCGTTGAGACGGGCGGCAAAATTCTCTCGAATAACTTGCCAGCCTCGTCCAACAGGCATATGGGACGGTACGCAGAGGAGAATCTGCGACTCTGTCTGCCTTCTTCAAGAGGACCATTCGGGCCTCCTTCCGAACCCTAGGGAACGAGGAGTAACGGAGGCAGCTGGTGAACAGCTGCCTCAGCCTGTTCCCGAGGGTAGCCAGACTCAACACCCAGACCCGGCCGGGAATTCCGTCAGGTCCCGGCGCGGTGTTCCGGCCTCTCAAGCGGCCCACGGCTCGGTCCAGCTCCTGTGCGGTCACCCCCATTTCTTCACTCCAATGACACGAAGATTGGGGTAGACTGAGAGGACTTGACCGACCCTCCGGAAAGAGCGAGCTAATCACTCTTCCCAAGAGGGCCGGATCGAGAGTTTCCGTCACCAGGGGCGTCAAGGACGGAGCTTTCCTAGCACCATCCTGTACGGACGCCCCCACGGATCCTCGTTGAGTCCCTCCAGGAGCTCTCTCAGGACCGAGACCTGGCGTTGCAGATAACTGCCTGCAACGCCTTCGTGGCCGCTCGATACGCCTCGTAGAGTCTGGCTATCTCCTCACTCGGAGCTCGCCTTCGCCTCCTTCGGGCTCTGGTGTACTGGCGGCGGCTCCGCAAGCAGATCGCTCGCAGCTCCGCGATCTCTGCCGACCACCAGTACACCGCCCCGCGCTTGGGGCGACCGGTCAGGGCATCGACGCGTCACAAATACGCGTCATCGTGTCCCGGAACCAGTTCGCTTCCACTTCCGGATCGGACGGAACCTCTTCGGCGCTTTCTGGCCATATTGCAACGTTGGCGGCGGCCCCGAGCAAGTCTCGGTCTAGCCGCTTGAGACACCAACGTCGCGTGTGACTGCCTTCTCGGCGGCTGGTGACAGCGTCGGGGCGGCGGATTGCAAGATCGAATAAAATATGGCGGTGGTCGGATAACGTGACCACCTCCTCTGCAACCCGCCAGCCCGACAACATGCGCATCGCAGCGGGAGTCGCCCATGTAAGATCCACGACCGACTCCCCCTGCCACCGCACGCACGTGCTTACGGACCCCGATTTGCCAATCGGAGGTCAATCAACCGCCCATTCCATCACCGTCTCTCCTTCGGACTGTCGCTGGGATTCCCCACACCCTGGAGTGGGCGTTGAAGTCTCCCAGGACAATCAACGGACGAGGGAGGCACCTGCGAACGCAGAGTGCCACCTCGTCCAGGTACACCTCGTAGTCGGCGAGGACCTCATGGGAGAACCCCAGCAACCAACCTGGCCAGAGGTGCCCCATTACTTTTCTGCTTGAAGCCCTGACCCCTTCCCAATAGGGAGCAGGGTGGGACACCCTCTCCACCCCAGTAGATCGCTACGGAACCCAGCTCATCGCCGAACCAGTGAGGGTGGTCCGGCACGGCATAGGGCTCCGCCACTACTGCCAGAGCAACCCGGCACTCCGCAATGGTCTGCATAAACAAATGCTGAGCACTGCGGCAGTGGTTCAGGTTGCTCTGAAGGACCTGAGGGGTGCGAAGAGGCCTACGCGACCTCCATCCCGAGCTGGTGCCGGGGTTGCGGCTGGTACCGCTGGGACTGCTGCTGCGCTTGTGGGGCAGGAGGAGATGGTTTTCTCCCGCTCTTCTTTGATGGTGGGGCGCACCTCTTACCAAGACGATGGTTAGAGGGCAGCCCCAGGTCAACACAGTGGACATTTGAGTGCAAGAGCTTTGCACTCTCTGGCCCTGTGCCCGGTTTCCCACAAGCGTAGCAGCGCGTGCTCCAGTTCGCCTGGTTAGGGCACCTGCTACCAACGTGCCTTCTCCAGGCACCGGAAGCAGTGCATGGGCCTGGGGTCCAAGAGTTCCACCCCAGCAGATCCCCAGCCCACGCGTACGCGCCCAGCGGTCACCAATTTACGCAGCGCCGCTGCGGGCACCACGCAGCACGTGCCCATACGCATGGGTGTTCGGTGGACTTCTCCGACCTTCACGTCGTCCACCGAACACCCTCCAGCCTCAGCCACCGCCGCCGCGACATCGCTCGGGCTGACGGCATCGTCGAGGTCCTTCACCCGAATGTCACCCGACTTGACCGGGCGGCCAATTCGGACGTCCATCTCGGAAAGGACCTCCCGCATTTTAGTCGCGAGACCATCCGCCCTCGAGCTGCAATCAGGACCGCTGATCTCCCGATTTTGTAACCTAACCTTTTTTTTTTTTTTACATGGGAAATGCCTACGCATACCCACCCCTGCGGGGGCAAGGGTGGGTTATGTCGGACTCGCACCGACTAAAACCCCATGGTGTTCCACCTTCGTCGCGTATGGCGGGGCCACGGGAACGCTTTCGCACACCTTCGCGACCCCGCCTGCGCTGGCCGGCAAAACGGCCCCTCCTTCGGGGGGAGGACATCCCCCTCTCCACCCCTCTCCTGCAAGGCGCGCCGGAACACGGACGCGCCTTCCATCGGCCTCCTCTGTAGGTGGGAAACGGACTCCCCGAGTCCGCCTCCCAGAAGGCCATGGGGGCCAGGAAAGCACTAAGCCAACCCAGCCCCCTGCGGCGGATCTGGTCTTAGGCTCCACCGCCGACCGATGTTCGGCCGCGGAGGACAGGGAGAGCGGCAACGAAACACCGACACTCCTCTTCCCCCGCGGCCCCACCACAGCCGCATCATGCGGTGCGACCCCGCTTGAGTCACGGAGGATAGGGAGAGCGGCAACGCAACACCGACACTCCTCTCCTCCGCGACTCCGCCTCGGCTACTGAGGGCGGGAAGGCGGCCTCGCTCCGCCACTTCCGCCCCCAGCAGTCCACCGACACGCTTCCGAGGCGAGCTCGTTACGAGCCCACCCGGAGCGGCCTCCTCGGGCCGGCCACAGAGCACCTTAGGCCGGCCATTTGGGTTCCTCTTAGCTTCACCGTGGGTGACCAAGCCACGGTTACTAAGCCCCCCCGCTACGACAAAGCGAGAACCCTTCGGGGGGGAACCTAACCTAACCTATCCTAACCTAACCCTAACCACCTTTATCTTTGTGCATTAGAGTCTTAGGCATTCCAAATTGGTTTTTTGTTGTAGCATTCGTTCAGTGTAATCGTTAGGCAGTCATCCTGCCCCGCATTTAGGCCATTTCTAGTCTAGTTGTAATCCAGTTATTTTTAGTTTCATAATTACGTAATTTTATTCCATTTATAAAATTTTCATGTCTTCGTTTTTCGTGCTGATTTTGTAACCTAACCTAACCTAACCTAACCTAACCTAACCACCTATATCTTTGTGTATTAGAGTCTTAAGCATTCCAAATTGGTTTTTTGTTGTAGCATTTGTTCAGTGTAATCGTTAGACAGTCATCCTGCGCCGCATTTAGGCCATTTCTAGTCTAGTTGTAATCAGTTATTTTTAGTTTCATAATTACGTAATTTTATTCCATTTGTAAAAATTTTCATGTCTTCGTTTTTCGTGCTGATTTTGTAACCTAACCTTTTTTTTTTTTTTTTTTTTTACATGGGGAAATGCCTACGCATACCCACCCCTGCGGGGGCAAGGGTGGGTTATGTCGGACTCGCACCGACTAAAACCCCATGGTGTTCCACCTTCGTCGCGTATGGCGGGGCCACGGGAACGCTTTCGCACACCTCCGCGACCCCGCCTGCGCCGGCCGACCAGGCGGCCCTTCTCCGGGGAGGACATCTCCTCTCCACCCCTCCTGGCAGGGCGCGCCGGAACACGGACGCGCCTTCCATCGGCCTCCTCTGTAGGTGGGAAGCGGACTCCCCCGAGTCCGCCCCCCAGAGGCCATGGGGGCCAGGAAAGCCCCAGCCCCCTGCGGCGGATCTGGTGTTAGGCTCCGCCGCCGACCAATGTTCGGCCGCGGAGGACAGGGAGAGCGGCAGGATCAACCACACTCCACTGAACCCGCGGCCCCACCACAGCCGCATCATGCGGTGCGACCCCGCTTGAGTCGCGGAGGATAGGGAGATACACTACCCTCCCTCCGCGACTCCGTCTCGGATGCGGAGGGTGGGGGCGACGATGCGCGGTACCGGTGCTAACAGTCCTCGCACCGCCACCCCATTCCCCCGACTCCGCCTCGGCTGCGGATGGTGCGTAAGACGGCCTCACTCCGTCCATCCGCACCCCGCAGCCCACCGACACGCATCCAGGATGGGCCCAGCTCCAGCCCACCCGGAGCGGCCTCCTCGGGCCGGCCACAGAGCACCTTAGGCCGGCCATTTGGGTTCCTCTTAGCTTCACCGTGGTTAACTCCACACCACGGTTACTAAGCCCCGCTACGACAAAGCGGGAACCCTTCGGGGGAACCTAACCTAACCTTATCTAACCTAACCTATCCTAACATAACCCTAACCACCTATATCTTTGTGTATAAGAGTCTTAAGCATTCCAAATTGGTTTTGTTGTAGCATTTGTTCAGTGTAATCGTTAGACGGTCATCCTGCGCCGCATTTAGGCCATTTGTAGTCTAGTTGTAATCAGTTATTTTTAGTTTCATAATTACGTAATTTTATTCCATTTGTAAAATTTTCATGTCTTCGTTTTTCGTGCTGATTTTGTAACCTAACCTTATCTAACCTAACCTAACCTTTTTTTTTTTTTTTTTTTTTTTTACATGGGAAATGCCTACGCATACCCACCTGCGGGGCAAGGGTGGAGTTATGTCGGACTCGCACCGACTAAAACCCCATGGTGTTCCACCTTCGTCGCGTATGACGGGGCCACGGGAACGCTTTCGCACACCTCCGCGACCCCGCCTGCGCTGGCCGGCAAGCCGGCCCCTCCTTCGGGGGGAGGACATCCCCTCTCCACCCCTCCTGGCAGGGCGCGCCGGAACACGGACGCGCCTTCCATCGGCCTCCTCTGTAGGTGGGAAGCGGACTCCCCCGAGTCCGCCCCCCAGAGGCCATGGGGGCCAGGAAAGCCCCAGCCCCCTGCGGCGGATCTGGTGTTAGGCTCCGCCGCCGACCAATGTTCGGCCGCGGAGGACAGGGAGAGCGGCAGGATCAACCACACTCCACTGAACCCGCGGCCCCACCACGGCCGCATCAGCGGTGCGACCCCCGCTTGAGTCGCGGAGGATAGGGAGATACACTACCCTCCCTCCGCGACTCCGTCTCGGATGCGGAGGGTGGGGGCGACGATGCGCGGTACCGGTGCTAACAGTCCTCGCACCGCCACCCCATTCCCCCGACTCCGCCTCGGCTGCGGATGGTGCGTAAGACGGCCTCACTCCGTCCATCCGCACCCCGCAGCCCACCGACACGCATCCAGGATGGGCCCAGCTCCAGCCCACCCGGAGCGGCCTCCTCGGGCCGGCCTTAGAGCGCCTTAGGCCGGCCATTTGGGTTCCTCTTAGCTTCACCGTGGTTAACTCCACACCACGGTTACTAAGCCCCCCCGCTACGACAAAGCGGGAACCCTTCGGGGGGGTTGTAACCTAACCTTATCTAACCTAACCTATCCTAACATAACCCTAACCACCTATATCTTTGTGTATAAGAGTCTTAAGCATTCCAAATTGGTTTTTTGTTGTAGCATTTGTTCAGTGTAATCGTTAGACGGTCATCCTGCGCCGCATTTAGGCCATTTGTAGTCTAGTTGTAATCAGTTATTTTTAGTTTCATAATTACGTAATTTTATTCCATTTGTAAAATTTTCATGTCTTCGTTTTCGTGCTGATTTTGTAACCTAACCTTAACCTAACCTTTTTTTTTTTTTTTTTTTTTTTTTACATGGGGAAATGCCTACGCATACCCACCCCTGCGGGGCAAGGGTGGAGTTATGTCGGACTCGCACCGACTAAAACCCCATGGTGTTCCACCTTCGTCGCGTATGGCGGGGCCACGGGAACGCTTTCGCACACCTCCGCGACCCCGCCTGCGCTGGCCGGCAAGCCGGCCCCTCCTTCGGGGAGGACATCCCCTCTCCACCCCTCCTGGCAGGGCGCGCCGGAACACGGACGCGCCTTCCATCGGCCTCCTCTGTGGGTGGGAAACGGACTCCCCGAGTCCGCCTCCCAGAGGCCATGGGGGCCAGGAAAGCACTAAGCCAACCCAGCCCCTGCGGCGGATCTGGTCTGCGGCTCCACCGCCGACCGATGTTCGGCCGCGGAGGACAGGAGAGCGGCAACGAAACACCGACACTCCTCTTCCCCGCGGCCCCACCACAGCCGCATCATGCGGTGCGACCCCGCTTGAGTCGCGGAGGATAGGGAGAGCGTCAACGAAACACCGACACTCCTCTCCCTCCGCGACTCCGCCTCGGCTACTGAGGGCGGGGAAGGCGGCCTCGCTCCGCCACTTCCACCCCCAGCAGTCCACCGACACGCTTCCGAGGTGAGCTCATAATGAGCCCTCCGGGCAGCCACCTCAGGCCGGCCATAGAGCGCCTTAGGCCGGCCATTTGGGTTCCTCTTAGCTTCACCGTGGGTGACCAAGCCACGGTTACTAAGCCCCCCCGCTACGACAAAGCGAAAACCCTCCGGGGGGGTCGGGGGGGAACCTAACCTAACCTAACCTAACCTAACCACCTATATCTTTGTGTATAAGAGTCTTAAGCATTCCAAATTGGTTTTTTGTTGTAGCATTTGTTCAGTGTAATCGTTAGACAGCCATCCTGCACCGCATTTAGGCCATTTCTCGTCTAGTTGTAATCAGTTATTTTTAGTTTCATAATTACGTAATTTTATTCCATTTGTAAAAATTTTCATGTCTTCGTTTTTCGTGCTGGATTTTGTAACCTAACCTAACCTAACCTAACCTAACTCTAACCTAACCCTAACCACCTATATCTTTGTGTATAAGAGTCTTAAGCATTCCAAATTGGTTTTTTGTTGTAGCATTTGTTCAGTGTAATCGTTAGACAGTCATCCTGCGCCGCATTTAGGCCATTTCTAGTCTAGTTATAATCAGTTATTTTTAGTTTCATAATTACGTAATTTTATTCCATTTGTAAAAATTTTCATGTCTTCGTTTTTCGTGCTGATTTTGTAACCTAACCTAACCTAACCTTAACCTAACCTAACCCTAACCACCTATATCTTTGTGTATAAGAGTCTTAAGCATTCCAAATTGGTTTTGTTGTCGCATTTGTTCAGTGTAATCGTTAGACGGTCATCCTGCGCCGCATTTAGGCCATTTCTGAATCTAGTTGTAATCAGTTATTTTTAGTTTCATAATTACGTAATTTTATTCCATTTGTAAAATTTTCATGTCTTCGTTTTTCGTGCTGATTTTGTATCCTAACCTAACCTCACCTAACCTATCCTAACCTAACCCTAACCACCTTTATCTTTGTGTATTAGAGTCTTAGGCATTCCAAATTGGTTTTTTGTTGTAGCATTTGTTCAGTGTAATCGTTAGACAGTCATCCTGTGCCGAATTTAGGCCATTTCTAGTCTAGTTGTAATCAGTTATTTTTAGTTTCATAATTACGTAATTTTATTCCATTTGTAAAAATTTTCATGTCTTCGTTTTTCGTGCTGATTTTGTAACCTAACCTAACCTTATCTAACCTAACCTATCCTAACCTAACCTAACCACCTATATCTTTGTGTATAGAGTCTTAAGCATTCCAAATTGGTTTTGTTGTAGCATTTGTTCAGTGTAATCGTTAGACGGTCATCCTGCGCCGCATTTAGGCCATTTGTAGTCTAGTTGTAATCAGTTATTTTTAGTTTCATAATTACGTAATTTTATTCCATTTGTAAAATTTCCATGTCTTCGTTTTTCGTGCTGATTTTGTAACCTAACCTAACCTAACCTAACCTAACCTAACCTAACCTAACCTATCCTTATCTAACCCTAACCACCTTTATCTTTGTGTATAAGAGTCTTAAGCATTCCAAATTGGTTTTGTTGTAGCATTTTGTTCCAGTGTAATCGTTAGACAGCCATCCTGCACCGCATTTAGGCCATTTCTAGTCTAGTTGTAATCAGTTATTTTTAGTTTCATAATTACGTAATTTTATTCCATTTGTAAAAATTTTCATGTCTTCGTTTTTCGTGCTGATTTTGTAACCTAACCTAACCTAACCTAACCTATCCTAACATAACCCTAACCACCTATATCTTTGTGTATTAGAGTCTTAAGCATTCCAAATTGGTTTTTTGTTGTAGCATTTGTTCAGTGTAATCGTTGAACCAGTCATCCTGTGCCGAATTTAGGCCATTTCTGAATCTAGTTGTAATCAGTTATTTTTAGTTTCATAATTACGTAATTTTATTCCATTTGTAAAAATTTTCATGTCTTCGTTTTTCGTGCTGATTTTGTAACCTAACCTAACCTAACCTATCTAACCCTAACCACCTATATCTTGTGTATTAGAGTCTTAAGCATTCCAAATTGGTTTTTGTTGTAGCATTTTGTTCCAGTGTAATCGTTAGACAGTCATCCTGCGCCGCATTTAGGCCATTTCTGAATCTAGTTGTAATCAGTTATTTTTAGTTTCATAATTACGTAATTTTATTCCATTTGTAAAAATTTTCATGTCTTCGTTTTTCGTGCTGATTTTGTAACCTAACCTAACCTCACCTAACCTATCCTAACCTAACCCTAACCACCTTTATCTTTGTGTATTAGAGTCTTAGGCATTCCAAATTGGTTTTTTGTTGTAGCATTTGTTCAGTGTAATCGTTAGACAGTCATCCTGTGCCGCATTTAGGCCATTTCTAGTCTGGATTGTAATCAGTTATTTTTAGTTTCGCCAATTACGTAATTTTATTCCATTTGTAAAAATTTTCATGTCTTCGTTTTTCGTGCTGATTTTGTAACCTAACCTAACCTAACCTAACCTATCTAACCTAACCTAACCTAACCTAACCTAACCTAAACACCTATATCTTTGTATTAGAGTCTTAAGCATTCAAATTGGTTTTTGTTGTAGCATTTGTTCAGTGTAATCGTTAGGCAGTCATCCTGCCCGCATTTAGGCCATTTCTAGTCTAGTTGTAATCAGTAATTTTTAGTTTCATAATTGCGTAATTTTATTCCATTTGTAAAAATTTTCATGTCTTCGTTTTTCGTGCTGATTTTGTAACCTTACCTAACCTAACCTATCCTAACCTAACCTAACCTAACCTAAACACCTATATCTTTTGTGTGTATTAGAGTCTTAAGCATTCCAAATTGGTTTTTGTTGTAGCATTTGTTCAGTGTAATCGTTAGACAGTCATCCTGCGCCGCAATTAGGCCATTTCTAGTCTAGTTGTAATCAGTAATTTTTAGTTTCATAATTACGTAATTTTATTCTATTTGTAAAAATTTTCATGTTTTCGTTTTTCGTGCTGATTTTTTTAACCTAACCTAACCTAACCCTAACCACCTATATCTTTGTGTATTAGAGTCTTAAGCATTCCAAATTGGTTTTTTGTTGTAGCATTTGTTCAGTGTAATCGTTAGACAGTCATCCTGTGCCGAATTTAGGCCATTTCTAGTCTAGTTGTAATCAGTTATTTTTAGTTTCATAATTACGTAATTTTATTCCATTTGTAAAAATTTTCATGTCTTCGTTTTTCGTGCTGATTTTGTATCCTAACCTAACCTAACCTAACCTATCCTAACCTAACCCTAAACACCTATATCTTTGTGTATTAGAGTCTTAAGCATTCCAAATTGGTTTTTGTTGTAGCATTTGTTCAGTGTAATCGTTAGACAGCCATCCTGCACCGCATTTAGGCCATTTCTAGTCTAGTTGTAATCAGTTATTTTTGGTTTCATAATTACGTAATTTTATTCTATTTGTAAAAATTTTCATGTTTTGGTTTCATAATTACGTAATTTTATTCCATTTTGTAAGAATTTTCATGTTTTCGTTTTTCGTGCTGATTTTGTAACCTAACCTAACCTAACCCTAACCACCTATATCTTTGTGTATTAGAGTCTTAAGCATTCAAATTGGTTTTTGTTGTAGCATTTGTTCAGTGTAATCGTTAGACAGTCATCCTGCGCCGCATTTAGGCCATTTCTAGTCTAGTTGTAATCAGTTATTTTTAGTTTCATAATTGCGTAATTTTATTCCATTTGTAAAAATTTTCATGTTTTGGTTTTCGTGCTGATTTTGTAACCTAAACTAACCTAACCCTAACCACCTATATCTTTGTGTATTAGAGTCTTAAGCATTCCAAATTGGTTTTTGTTGTAGCATTTGTTCAATTAATAATCGTTAGACAGTCATCCTGCGCCGCATTTAGGCCATTTCTAGTCTAGTTGTAATCAGTTATTTTTAGTTTCATAATTACGTAATTTTGTTCCATTTGTATAAATTTTCATGTCTTCGTTTTTCGTGCTGATTTTGTAACCTTACCTAACCTAACCTAACCACCTAAATCTTTGTGTGTATTAGAGTCTTAAGCATTCAAATTGGTTTTTGTTGTAGCATTTGTTCAATTAATCGTTAGACAGTCATCCTGTGCCGAATTTAGGCCATTTCTAGTCTAGTTGTAATCAGTTATTTTTAGTTTCATAATTACGTAATTTTATTCCATTTGTAAAAATTTTCATGTCTTCGTTTTTCGTGCTGATTTTGTAACCTAACCTAACCTAACCTAACCTAACCTAACCTAACCTAACCCTAACCACCTATATCTTTGTGTATTAGAGTCTTAAGCATTCCAAATTGGTTTTTGTTGTAGCATTTGTTCAGTGTGTAATCGTTAGGCAGTCATCCTGCCCCGCATTTAGGCCATTTCTAGTCTAGTTGTAATCAGTTATTTTTAGTTTCATAATTACGTAATTTTATTCCATTTGTAAAAATTTTCA
This sequence comes from Teinopalpus imperialis, assembly GCA_029286865.1. Classification (NCBI taxonomy): domain Eukaryota; kingdom Metazoa; phylum Arthropoda; class Insecta; order Lepidoptera; family Papilionidae; genus Teinopalpus; species Teinopalpus imperialis. Next base: position 13,012 of record JAGSMU010000165.1, read on the forward strand.
TGTCTTCGTTTTTCGTGCTGATTTTGTAACCTTACCTAACCTAACCTAACCTATCCTAACCTAACCCTAAACACCTATATCTTTGTGTATTAGAGTCTTAAGCATTCAAATTGGTTTTTGTTGTAGCATTTTGTTCCAGTGTAATCGTTAGACAGTCATCCTGCGCTGCATTTAGGCCATTTCTAGTCTAGTTGTAATCAGTTATTTTTAGTTTCATAATTACGTAATTTTGTTCCATTTGTATAAATTTTCATGTCTTCGTTTTTCGTGCTGATTTTGTAACCTAAACTAACCTAACCCTAACCACCTAAATCTTTGTGTATTAGAGTCTTAGGCATTCCAAATTGGTTTTTTGTTGTAGCATTTGTTCAGTGTAATCGTTAGACAGTCATCCTGTGCCGAATTTAGGCCATTTCTAGTCTAGTTGTAATCAGTTATTTTTAGTTTCATAATTACGTAATTTTATTCCATTTGTAAAAATTTTCATGTCTTCGTTTTTCATTGCTGATTTTGTAACCTAACCTAACCTAACTAACCTATCCTAACCTAACCTAACCACCTATATATCTTTGTGTATTAGAGTCTTAAGCATTCCAAATTGGTTTTGTTGTAGCATTTGTTCAGTGTAATCGTTAGGCAGTCATCCTGCCCGCATTTAGGCCATTTCTAGTCTAGTTGTAATCAGTTATTTTTAGTTTCATAATTACGTAATTTTATTCCATTTGTAAAAATTTTCATGTCTTCGTTTTTCGTGCTGATTTTGTAACCTTACCTAACCTAACCTAACCTATCCTAACCTAACCCTAAACACCTATATCTTTGTGTATTAGAGTCTTAAGCATTCAAATTGGTTTTGTTGTAGCATTTGTTCAGTGTAATCGTTAGACAGTCATCCTGCGCCGCAATTAGGCCATTTCTAGTCTAGTTGTAATCAGTAATTTTTAGTTTCATAATTACGTAATTTTATTCTATTTGTAAAAATTTTCATGTTTTCGTTTTTCGTGCTGATTTTTTTAACCTAACCTAACCTAACCTAACCACCTATATCTTTGTGTATTAGAGTCTTAAGCATTCAAATTGGCTATTTTGTTGTAGCATTTGTTCAGTGTAATCGTTAGACAGTCATCCTGCGCCGCAATTAGGCCATTTCTAGTCTAGTTGTAATCAGTAATTTTTAGTTTCATAATTACGTAATTTTATTCCATTTGTAAAAATTTTCATGTCTTCGTTTTTCGTGCTGATTTTGTATCCTAACCTAACCTAACCTAACCTATCCTAACCTAACCCTAAATACCTATATCTTTGTGTATTAGAGTCTTAAGCATTCCAAATTGGTTTTGTTGTAGCATTTTGTTCCAGTGTAATCGTTAGACGGTCATCCTGCGCCGCATTTAGGCCATTTCTAGTCTAGTTGTAATCAGTTATTTTTAGTTTCATAATTACGTAATTTTATTCCATTTGTAAAATTTTCATGTTTTCGTTTTTCGTGCTGATTTTGTAACCTAACCTAACCTAACTAACCTAACCTAAACACCTATATCTTTGTGTATTAGAGTCTTAAGCATTCAAATTGGTTTTGTTGTAGCATTTGTTCAGTGTAATCGTTAGACAGTCATCCTGCGCCGCATTTAGGCCATTTCTAGTCTAGTTGTAATCAGTTATTTTTAGTTTCATAATTACGTAATTTTATTCCATTTGTAAAAATTTTCATGTTTTCGTTTTTCGTGCTGATTTTGTAACCTAACCTAACCTAACCCTAACCACCTATATATCTTTGTGTATTAGAGTCTTAAGCATTCCAAATTGGTTTTGTTGTAGCATTTTGTTCCAGTGTAATCGTTAGACAGTCATCCTGCGCCGCATTTAGGCCATTTCTGAATCTAGTTGTAATCAGTTATTTTTAGTTTCATAATTACGTAATTTTATTCCATTTGTAAAATTTTCATGTCTTCGTTTTTCGTGCTGATTTTGTAACCTTACCTAACCTAACCTAACTAACCTAACCTAACCCTAAACACCTATATCTTTGTGTATTAGAGTCTTAAGCATTCAAATTGGTTTTGTTGTAGCATTTGTTCAGTGTAATCGTTGAACAGTCATCCTGCGCCGCAATTAGGCCATTTCTAGTCTAGTTGTAATCAGTAATTTTTAGTTTCATAATTACGTAATTTTATTCTATTTGTAAAATTTTCATGTTTTCGTTTTTCGTGCTGATTTTTAACCTAACCTAACCTTTTTTTTTTTTTTTTTTTACATGGGGAAATGCCTACGCATACCCACCCCTGCGGGGGCAAGGGTGGGTTATGTCGGACTCGCACCGACTAAAACCCCATGGTGTTCCACCTTCGTCGCGTATGGCGGGGCCACGGGAACGCTTTCGCACACCTCCGCGACCCCGCCTGCGCTGGCCGGCAAAACGGCCCCTCCTTCGGGGGGAGGACATCCCCCTCTCCACCCCTCTCCTGCAAGGCGCGCCGGAACACGGACGCGCCTTCCATCTCGGCCTCCTCTGTAGGTGGGAAACGGACTCCCCCGAGTCCGCCTCCCAGAGGCCATGGGGGCCAGGAAAGCACTAAGCCAACCCAGCCCCCTGCGGCGGATCTGGTCTTAGGCTCCACCGCCGACCGATGTTCGGCCGCGGAGGACAGGGAGAGCGGCAACGAAACACCGACACTCCTCTTCCCCCGCGGCCCCACCACAGCCACATCATGCGGTGCGACCCCGCTTGAGTCACGGAGGATAGGAGAGCGGCAACGAAACACCGACACTCCTCTTCCCCGCGGCCCCACCACAGCCACATCATGCGGTGCGACCCCGCTTGAGTCACGGAGGATAGGGAGAGCGGCAACGAAACACCGACACTCCTCTTCCCCGCGGCCCCACCACAGCCACATCATGCGGTGCGACCCCGCTTGAGTCACGGAGGATAGGAGAGCGGCAACGAAACACCGACACTCCTCTTCCCCGCGGCCCCACCACAGCCACATCATGCGGTGCGACCCCGCTTGAGTCACGGAGGATAGGGAGAGCGGCAACGAAACACCGACACTCCTCTTCCCCGCGGCCCCACCACAGCCACATCATGCGGTGCGACCCCGCTTGAGTCACGGAGGATAGGGAGAGCGGCAACGAAACACCGACACTCCTCTTCCCCGCGGCCCCACCACAGCCACATCATGCGGTGCGACCCCGCTTGAGTCACGGAGGATAGGGAGAGCGGCAACGAAACACCGACACTCCTCTTCCCCGCGGCCCCACCACAGCCACATCATGCGGTGCGACCCCGCTTGAGTCACGGAGGATAGGAGAGCGGCAACGAAACACCGACACTCCTCTTCCCCGCGGCCCCACCACAGCCACATCATGCGGTGCGACCCCGCTTGAGTCACGGAGGATAGGGAGAGCGGCAACGAAACACCGACACTCCTCTTCCCCGCGGCCCCACCACAGCCACATCATGCGGTGCGACCCCGCTTGAGTCACGGAGGATAGGGAGAGCGGCAACGAAACACCGACACTCCTCTAGTCTAGTTGTAATCAGTAATTTTTAGTTTCATAATTACGTAATTTTATTCCATTTGTAAAATTTTCATGTCTTCGTTTTTCGTGCTGATTTTGTATCCTAACCTAACCTAACCTAACCTAACCTAACCTAACCTAAATACCTATATCTTTGTGTATTAGAGTCTTAAGCATTCCAAATTGGTTTTGTTGTAGCATTTGTTCAGTGTAATCGTTAGACAGTCATCCTGCGCCGCATTTAGGCCATTTCTAGTCTAGTTGTAATCAGTTATTTTTAGTTTCATAATTACGTAATTTTATTCCATTTGTAAAATTTTCATGTTTTCGTTTTTCGTGCTGATTTTGTAACCTAACCTAACCTAACCTAACCACCTATATCTTTGTGTATTAGAGTCTTAAGCATTCAAATTGGTTTTGTTGTAGCATTTGTTCAGTGTAATCGTTAGACAGTCATCCTGCGCCGCATTTAGGCCATTTCTAGTCTAGTTGTAATCAGTTATTTTTAGTTTCCATAATTACGTAATTTTATTCCATTTGTAAAATTTTCATGTTTTCGTTTTTCGTGCTGATTTTGTAACCTAACCTAACCTAACCTAACCACCTATATCTTTGTGTATTAGAGTCTTAAGCATTCCAAATTGGTTTTGTTGTAGCATTTTGTTCAGTGTAATCGTTAGACAGTCATCCTGCGCCGCATTTAGGCCATTTCTAGTCTAGTTGTAATCAGTTATTTTTAGTTTCATAATTACGTAATTTTGTTCCATTTGTATAAATTTTCATGTCTTCGTTTTTCGTGCTGATTTTGTAACCTAAACTAACCTAACCCTAACCACCTAAATCTTTGTGTATTAGAGTCTTAAGCATTCCAAATTGGTTTTTTGTTGTAGCATTTGTTCAGTGTAATCGTTAGACAGTCATCCTGCGCCGCATTTAGGCCATTTCTAGTCTAGTTGTAATCAGTTATTTTTAGTTTCATAATTACGTAATTTTATTCCACTTGTAAAAATTTTCATGTCTTCGTTTTTCGTGCTGATTTTGTAACCTAACCTAACCTAACCTAACCTTTTTTTTTTTTTTTTACATGGGGAAATGCCTACGCATACCCACCCCTGCGGGGGCAAGGGTGGGTTATGTCGGACTCGCACCGACTAAAACCCCATGGTGTTCCACCTTCGTCGCGTATGGCGGGGCCACGGGAACGCTTTCGCACACCTCCGCGACCCCGCCTGCGCTGGCCGGCAAACCGGCCCCTCCTTCGGGGGGAGGACATCCCCCTCTCCACCCCTCTCCTGCAAGGCGCGCCGGAACACGGACGCGCCTTCCATCGGCCTCCTCTGTAGGTGGGAAACGGACTCCCCGAGTCCGCCTCCCAGAGGCCATGGGGGCCAGGAAAGCACTAAGCCAACCCAGCCCCTGCGGTGGATCTGGTCTGCGGCTCCACCGCCGACCGATGTTCGGCCGCGGAGGACAGGAGAGCGGCAACGAAACACCGACACTCCTCTTCCCCGCGGCCCCACCACAGCCGCATCATGCGGTGCGACCCCGCTTGAGTCACGGAGGATAGGGAGAGCGGCAACGCAACACTGACACTCCTCTCCCTCCGCGACTCCGCCTCGGCTACTGAGGGCGGGGAAGGCGGCCTCGCTCCGCCACTTCCGCCCCCAGCAGCCCACCGACACGCTTCCGAGGCGAGCTCGTTACGAGCCCACCTGGAGCGGCCTCCTCGGGCCGGCCACAGAGCGCCTTAGGCCGGCCATTTGGGTTCCTCTTAGCTTCACCGTGGGTGACCAAGCCACGGTTACTAAGCCCCCCCGCTACGACAAAGCGAGAACCCTTCGGGGGGGTTGTAACCTAACCTAACCTAACCTAACCACCTATATCTTTGTGTATTAGAGTCTTAAGCATTCCAAATTGGTTTTTTGTTGTAGCATTTGTTCAGTGTAATCGTTAGACAGTCATCCTGCGCCGCATTTAGGCCATTTCTAGTCTAGTTGTAATCAGTTATTTTTAGTTTCATAATTACGTAATTTTATTCCATTTGTAAAAATTTTCATGTCTTCGTTTTTCGTGCTGATTTTGTAACCTAACCTTATCTAACCTAACCTATCCTAACATAACCCTAACCACCTATATCTTTGTGTATAAGAGTCTTAAGCATTCCAAATTGGTTTTTTGTTGTAGCATTTGTTCAGTGTAATCGTTAGACGGTCATCCTGCGCCGCATTTAGGCCATTTGTAGTCTAGTTGTAATCAGTTATTTTTAGTTTCATAATTACGTAATTTTATTCCAATTGTAAAAATTTTCATGTCTTCGTTTTTCGTGCTGATTTTGTAACCTAACCTAACCTAACCTAACCTAACCACCTATATCTTTGTGTATAAGAGTCTTAAGCATTCCAAATTGGTTTTTGTTGTAGCATTTGTTCAGTGTAATCGTTAGACAGTCATCCTGCCCGCATTTAGGCCATTTCTAGTCTAGTTGTAATCAGTTATTTTTAGTTTCATAATTACGTAATTTTATTCCATTTGTAAAAATTTTCATGTCTTCGTTTTTCGTGCTGATTTTGTAACCTAACCTAACCTAACCTATCCTAACCTAACCTATCCTAACCTTACCCTAACCACCTATATCTTTGTGTATTAGAGTCTTAAGCATTCCAAATTGGTTTTTTGTTGTAGCATTTGTTCAGTGTAATCGTTAGACAGTCATCCTGCGCCGCATTTAGGCCATTTCTAGTCTAGTTGTAATCAGTTATTTTTAGTTTCATAATTACGTAATTTTATTCCATTTGTAAAAATTTTCATGTCTTCGTTTTTCGTGCTGATTTTGTAACCTAACCTAACCTAACCTAACCTTTTTTTTTTTTTACATGGGAAATGCCTACGCATACCCACCCTGCGGGGGCAAGGATGGAGTTATGTCGGACTCGCACCGACTAAAACCCCATGGTGTTCCACCTTCGTCGCGTATGGCGGGGCCACGGGAACGCTTTCGCACACCTCCGCGACCCCACCTGCGCTGGCCGGCAAGCCGGCCCCTCCTTCGGGGGGAGGACATCCCCCTCTCCACCCCTCTCCTGCAAGGCGCGCCGGAACACGGACGCGCCTTCCATCTCGGCCTCCTCTGTAGGTGGGAAACGGACTCCCCCGAGTCCGCCCCCCAGAGGCCATGGGGGCCAGGAAAGCACTAAGCCAACCCAGCCCCCTGCGGCGGATCTGGTCTTAGGCTCCACCGCCGACCGATGTTCGGCCGCGGAGGACAGGGAGAGCGGCAACGAAACACCGACACTCCTCTTCCCCGCGGCCCCACCACAGCCACATCATGCGGTGCGACCCCGCTTGAGTCGCGGAGGATAGGAGAGCGGCAACGCAACACCGACACTCCTCTCCCTCCGCGACTCCGCCTCGGCTACTGAGGGCGGGGAAGGCGGCCTCGCTCCGCCACTTCCGCCCCAGCAGCCCACCGACACGCTTCCGAGGCGAGCTCGTTACGAGCCCACCCGGAGCGGCCTCCTCGGGCCGGCCACAGAGCGCCTTAGGCCGGCCATTTGGGTTCCTCTTAGCTTCACCGTGGGTGACCAAGCCACGGTTACTAAGCCCCCCCGCTACGACAAAGCGAGAACCCTTCGGGGGTTGTAACCTAACCTAACCTATCTAACCTAACCTAACCACCTTTATCTTTGTGCATTAGAGTCTTAGGCATTCCAAATTGGTTTTTGTTGTAGCATTTGTTCAGTGTAATCGTTAGACAGTCATCCTGTGCCGAATTTAGGCCATTTCTAGTCTAACGGACTCCCCCGAGTCCGCCCCCCAGAGGCCATGGGGGCCAGGAAAGCACTAAGCCAACCCAGCCCCCTGCGGTGGATCTGGTCTGCGGCTCCACCGCCGACCGATGTTCGGCCGCGGAGGACAGGGAGAGCGGCAACGAAACACCGACACTCCTCTTCCCCCGCGGCCCCACCACAGCCGCATCATGCGGTGCGACCCCCGCTTGAGTCGCGGAGGATAGGGAGAGCGGCAACGCAACACCGACACTCCTCTCCCTCCGCGACTCCGCCTCGGTTACTGAGGGCGGGGAAGGCGGCCTCGCTCCGCCACTTCCGCCCCCAGCAGCCCACCGACACGCTTCCGAGGCGAGCTCGTTACGAGCCCACCTGGAGCGGCCTCCTCGGGCCGGCCACAGAGCGCCTTAGGCCGGCCATTTGGGTTCCTCTTAGCTTCACCGTGGGTGACCAAGCCACGGTTACTAAGCCCCCCCGCTACGACAAAGCGAGAACCCTTCGGGGGTTGGAACCTAACCCTAACCTAACCTAACCCTAACCACCTATATCTTTGTGTATTAGAGTCTTAAGCATTCCAAATTGGTTTTTTGTTGTAGCATTTGTTCAGTGTAATCGTTAGACCAGTCATCCTGCGCCGCATTTAGGCCATTTCTAGTCTAGTTGTAATCAGTTATTTTTAGTTTCCATAATTACGTAATTTTATTCCATTTGTAAAAATTTTCGTGTCTTCGTTTTTCGTGCTGATTTTGTAACCTAACCTATCTAACCTAACCTAACCTAACCTAACCTAACCACCTATATCTTTGTGTATAAGAGTCTTAAGCATTCCAAATTGGTTTTGTTGTAGCATTTGTTCAGTGTAATCGTTAGACGGTCATCCTGCGCCGCATTTAGGCCATTTCTGAATCTAGTTATAATCAGTTATTTTTAGTTTCATAATTACGTAATTTTATTCCAATTGTAAAAATTTTCATGTCTTCGTTTTTCGTGCTGATTTTGTAACTAACCTAACCTAGCCTAACCTAACCTAACCACCTATATCTTTGTGTATAAGAGTCTTAAGCATTCCAAATTGGTTTTTGTTGTAGCATTTGTTCAGTGTAATCGTTAGACAGTCATCCTGCGCCGCATTTAGGCCATTTCTCGTCTAGTTGTAATCAGTTTTTTAGTTTCATAATTACGTAATTTTATTCCATTTGTAAAAATTTTCATGTCTTCGTTTTTCGTGCTGATTTTGTAACCTAACCTAACCTAACCTAACCTCACCTAACCTATCTAACCCTAACCACCTATATCTTTGTGTATAAGAGTCTTAAGCATTCCAAATTGGTTTTTGTTGTAGCATTTGTTCAGTGTAATCGTTAGACAGTCATCCTGCGCCGCATTTAGCCATTTCTAGTCTAGTTATAATCAGTTATTTTTAGTTTCATAATTACGTAATTTTATTCCATTTGTAAAAATTTTCATGTCTTCGTTTTTCGTGCTGATTTTGTAACCTAACCTAACCTAACCTATCCTAACCTAACCACCTATATCTTTGTGTATAAGAGTCTTAAGCATTCCAAATTGGTTTTTTGTTGTAGCATTTGTTCAGTGTAATCGTTAGACAGTCATCCTGCGCCGCATTTAGGCCATTTCTAGTCTAGTTATAATCAGTTATTTTTAGTTTCATAATTGCGTAATTTTATTCCATTTGTAAAAATTTTCATGTCTTCGTTTTTCGTGCTGATTTTGTAACCTAACCTTATCTAACCTAACCTAACCTAACCTATCCTAACCTAACCTAACCACCTTTATCTTTGTGTATTAGAGTCTTAGGCATTCCAAATTGGTTTTTGTTGTAGCATTTGTTCAGTGTAATCGTTAGACAGTCATCCTGTGCCGAATTTAGGCCATTTCTGAATCTAGTTGTAATCAGTTATTTTTAGTTTCATAATTACGTAATTTTATTCCATTTGTAAAAATTTTCATGTCTTCGTTTTTCGTGCTGATTTTGTAACCTAACCTAACCTAACCTATCCTAACATAACCCTAACCACCTATATCTTTGTGTATAAGAGTCTTAAGCATTCCAAATTGGTTTTTTGTTGTAGCATTTGTTCAGTGTAATCGTTAGACGGTCATCCTGCGCCGCATTTAGGCCATTTGTAGTCTAGTTGTAATCAGTTATTTTTAGTTTCATAATTACGTAATTTTATTCCATTTGTAAAAATTTTCATGTCTTCGTTTTTCGTGCCGATTTTGTAACCTTTTTTTTTTTTTACATGGGGAAATGCCTACGCATACCCACCCCTGCGGGGGCAAGGGTGGGTTATGTCGGACTCGCACCGACTAAAACCCCATGGTGTTCCTCCATCGTCGCGTATGGCGGGGTCACGGGAACGCTTTCGCACACATCCGCGACCCGCCTGCGCCGGCCGACCAGGCGGCCCCTTCTCCGGGGGAGGACATCTCCCTCTCCACCCCTCCTGGCAGGGCGCGCCGGAACACGGACGCGCCCTCCAACTCGGCCTCCTCTGTAGGTGGGAAGCGGACTCCCCCGAGTCCGCCCCCCAGAGGCCATGGGGGCCAGGAAAGCCCCAGCCCCCTGCGGCGGATCTGGTGTTAGGCTCCGCCGCCGACCAATGTTCGGCCGCGGAGGACAGGGAGAGCGGCAGGATCAACCAGCACTCCACTGAACCCGCGGCCCCACCACGGCCGCATCAGCGGTGCGACCCCCGCTTGAGTCGCGGAGGATAGGGAGATACACTACCCTCCCTCCGCGACTCCGTCTCGGATGCGGAGGGTGGGGGCGACGATGCGCGGTACCGCTGCTAACAGTCCCCGCACCGCCACCCCATTCCCCCGACTCCGCCTCGGCTGCGGATGGTGCGTAAGACGGCCTCACTCCGTCCATCCGCACCCCGCAGCCCACCGACACGCATCCAGGGTGGGCCCAGCTCCAGCCCGCCCGGAGCGGCCTCCTCGGGCCGGCCTTAGAGCGCCTTAGGCCGGCCATTTGGGTTCCTCTTAGCTTCACCGTGGTTAACTCCACACCACGGTTACTAAGCCCCCCCGCTACGACAAAGCGGGAACCCATCGGGGGGGTGATTTTGTAACCTAACCTTTTTTTTTTTTACATGGGGAAATGCCTACGCATACCCACCCTGCGGGGGCAAGGGTGGAGTTATGTCGGACTCGCACCGACTAAAACCCCATGGTGTTCCACCTTCGTCGCGTATGGCGGGGTCACGGGAACGCTTTCGCACACCTCCGCGACCCGCCTGCGCTGGCCGGCAAGCCGGCCCCTCCTTCGGGGAGGACATCCCCTCTCCACCCCTCCTGGCAGGGCGCGCCGGAACACGGACGCGCCCTCCAACTCGGCCTCCTCTGTAGGTGGGAAGCGGACTCCCCGAGTCCGCCCCCAGAGGCCATGGGGGCCAGGAAAGCATTAAGCCAACCCAGCCCCTGCGGCGGATCTGGTGTTAGGCTCCGCCGCCGACCAATGTTCGGCCGCGGAGGACAGGGAGAGCGGCAACGAAACACCGACACTCCTCTTCCCCGCGGCCCCACCACAGCCGCATCATGCGGTGCGACCCCGCTTGAGTCGCGGAGGATAGGAGAGCGGCAACGAAACACCGACACTCCTCTCCCTCCGCGACTCCGCCTCGGCTGCGGATGGTGCGTAAGACGGCCTCACTCCGTCCATCCGCACCCGCAGCCCACCGACACGCATCCAGGGTGGGCCCAGCTCCAGCCCGCCCGGAGCGGCCTCCTCGGGCCGGCCTTAGAGCGCCTTAGGCCGGCCATTTGGGTTCCTCTTAGCTTCACCGTGGGTGACCAAGCCACGGTTACTAAGCCCCCGCTACGACAAAGCGGGAACCCATCGGGGGTGATTTTGTAACCCAACCTAACCTAACCTAACCTAACCTAACCTAACCTAACCTAACCTAACCTAACCACCTATATCTTTGTGTATAAGAGTCTTAAGCATTCCAAATTGGTTTTTTGTTGTAGCATTTGTTCAGTGTAATCGTTAGACAGCCATCCTGCACCGCATTTAGGCCATTTCTCGTCTAGTTGTAATCAGTTATTTTTAGTTTCATAATTACGTAATTTTATTCCATTTGTAAAAATTTTCATGTCTTCGTTTTTCGTGCTGATTTTGTAACCTAACCTAACCTAACCTAACCTTTTTTTTTTTTTTTTTTTTTTAGCGTGGGGAAATGCCTACGCATACCCGCCCTCGCGGGGGCACGGGCGGGTTATGTCGGACTCGCACCGACTAAAACCCCATGGTGTTCCACCTTCGTCGCGTATGGCGGGGCCACGGGAACGCTTTCGCACACCTCCGCGACCCCGCCTGCGCCGGCCGACCAGGCGGCCCCTTCTCCGGGGGAGGACATCACCCTCTCCACCCTCTCAGGCAAGGCGCGCCGGAACACGGACGCGCCTTCCATCTCGGCCTCCTCTGTAGGTGGGAAACGGACTCCCCCGAGTCCGCCCCCCAGAGGCCATGGGGGCCAGGCACTAAGCCAACCCAGCCCCCTGCGGTGGATCTGGTCTGCGGCTCCACCGCCGACCGATGTTCGGCCGCGGAGGACAGGGAGAGCGGCAACGAAACACCGACACTCCTCTTCCCCGCGGCCCCACCACGGCCGCATCAGCGGTGCGACCCCGCTTGAGTCGCGGAGGATAGGAGAGCGGCAACGAAACACCGACACTCCTCTTCCCCGCGGCCCCACCACAGCCGCATCATGCGGTGCGACCCCGCTTGAGTCGCGGAGGATAGGAGAGCGGCAACGAAACACCGACACTCCTCTTCCCCGCGGCCCCACCACAGCCGCATCATGCGGTGCGACCCCGCTTGAGTCGCGGAGGATAGGAGAGCGGCAACGAAACACCGACACTCCTCTTCCCCGCGGCCCCACCACAGCCGCATCATGCGGTGCGACCCCGCTTGAGTCGCGGAGGATAGGAGAGCGGCAACGAAACACCGACACTCCTCTTCCCCGCGGCCCCACCACAGCCGCATCATGCGGTGCGACCCCGCTTGAGTCGCGGAGGATAGGAGAGCGGCAACGAAACACCGACACTCCTCTTCCCCGCGGCCCCACCACGGCCGCATCAGCGGTGCGACCCCGCTTGAGTCGCGGAGGATAGGAGAGCGGCAACGAAACACCGACACTCCTCTTCCCCGCGGCCCCACCACAGCCGCATCATGCGGTGCGACCCCGCTTGAGTCGCGGAGGATAGGAGAGCGGCAACGAAACACCGACACTCCTCTTCCCCGCGGCCCCACCACAGCCGCATCATGCGGTGCGACCCCGCTTGAGTCGCGGAGGATAGGAGAGCGGCAACGAAACACCGACACTCCTCTTCCCCGCGGCCCCACCACAGCCGCATCATGCGGTGCGACCCCGCTTGAGTCGCGGAGGATAGGAGAGCGGCAACGAAACACCGACACTCCTCTTCCCCGCGGCCCCACCACAGCCGCATCATGCGGTGCGACCCCGCTTGAGTCGCGGAGGATAGGAGAGCGGCAACGAAACACCGACACTCCTCTTCCCCGCGGCCCCACCACGGCCGCATCAGCGGTGCGACCCCGCTTGAGTCGCGGAGGATAGGAGAGCGGCAACGAAACACCGACACTCCTCTTCCCCGCGGCCCCACCACAGCCGCATCATGCGGTGCGACCCCGCTTGAGTCGCGGAGGATAGGAGAGCGGCAACGAAACACCGACACTCCTCTTCCCCGCGGCCCCACCACGGCCGCATCAGCGGTGCGACCCCGCTTGAGTCGCGGAGGATAGGAGAGCGGCAACGAAACACCGACACTCCTCTTCCCCGCGGCCCCACCACAGCCGCATCATGCGGTGCGACCCCGCTTGAGTCGCGGAGGATAGGAGAGCGGCAACGAAACACCGACACTCCTCTTCCCCGCGGCCCCACCACAGCCGCATCATGCGGTGCGACCCCGCTTGAGTCGCGGAGGATAGGAGAGCGGCAACGAAACACCGACACTCCTCTCCTCCGCGACTCCGCCTCGGCTACTGAGGGCGGGAAAGACGGCCCGCTCCGCCACATCCGCCCCCAGCAGTCCACCGACACGCATCCGAGGTTAGCTCACAAAGAGCCCACCCGGAGCGGCCACCTCGGGCCGGCCTCAGAGCGCCTTAGGCCGGCCATTTGGGTTCCTCTTAGCTTCACCGTGGGTGACCAAGCCACGGTTACTAAGCCCCCCCGCTACGACAAAGCGAGAACCCTTCGGGGGGGTAGAACCCTTCGGGGGGGAACCTCACCTAACCTATCCTAACCTAACCCTAACCACCTTTATCTTTGTGTATTAGAGTCTTAAGCATTCCAAATTGGTTTTTTGTTGTAGCATTTGTTCAGTGTAATCGTTAGACAGTCATCCTGCGCCGCATTTAGGCCATTTCTAGTCTAGTTGTAATCAGTTATTTTTAGTTTCATAATTACGTAATTTTATTCCATTTGTAAAAATTTTCATGTTTTCGTTTTTCGTGCTGATTTTGTAACCTAACCTAACTCTAACCTAACCTAACCACCTATATATCTTTGTGTATTAGAGTCTTAAGCATTCCAAATTGGTTTTTGTTGTAGCATTTGTTCAGTGTAATCGTTAGACAGTCATCCTGCGCCGCATTTAGGCCATTTCTGAATCTAGTTGTAATCAGTTATTTTTAGTTTCATAATTACGTAATTTTATTCCATTTGTAAAAATTTTCATGTTTTCGTTTTTCGTGCTGATTTTGTAACCTAACCTAACCTAACCCTAACCACCTATATCTTTGTGTATTAGAGTCTTAAGCATTCCAAATTAGTTTTTTGTTGTAGCATTTGTTCAGTGTAATCGTTAGACAGTCATCCTGCGCCGCATTTAGGCCATTTCTAGTCTAGTTGTAATCAGTTATTTTTAGTTTCATAATTACGTAATTTTATTCCATTTGTAAAAATTTTCATGTTTTCGTTTTTCGTGCTGATTTTGTAACCTAACCTAACCTAACCCTAACCACCTATATCTTTGTGTATTAGAGTCTTAAGCATTCCAAATTGGTTTTTTGTTGTAGCATTTGTTCAGTGTAATCGTTAGACAGTCATCCTGCGCCGCAATTAGGCCATTTCTAGTCTAGTTGTAATCAGTAATTTTTAGTTTCATAATTACGTAATTTTATTCCATTTGTAAAAATTTTCATGTCTTCGTTTTCCGTGCTGATTTTGTAACCTAACCTAACCTATCCTAACCTAACCCTAACCACCTATATCTTTGTGTATTACAGTTTTAAGCATTCCAAATTGGTTTTTTGTTGTAGCATTTGTTCAGTGTAATCGTTAGACAGTCATCCTGCGCCGCATTTAGGCCATTTGTAGTCTAGTTGTAATCAGTTATTTTTAGTTTCATAATTACGTAATTTTATTCCATTTGTAAAAATTTTCATGTCTTCGTTTTTCGTGCTGATTTTGTAACCTTTTTTTTTTTTTTTTTTTTTTACATGGGGAAATGCCTACGCATACCCACCCCTGCGGGGGCAAGGGTGGGTTATGTCGGACTCGCACCGACTAAAACCCCATGGTGTTCCACCTTCGTCGCGTATGGCGGGGTTACGGGAACGCTTTCGCACACCTCCGCGACCCCGCCTGCGCTGGCCGGCAAGCCGGCCCCTCCTTCGGGGGGAGGACATCCCCCTCTCCACCCCTCTCCTGCAAGGCGCGCCGGAACACGGACGCGCCTTCCATCTCGGCCTCCTCTGTAGGTGGGAAACGGACTCCCCCGAGTCCGCCCCCCAGAGGCCTTGGGAGCCAGGAAAGTCCCAGCCCCCTGCGGCGGATCTGGTGTTAGGCTCCGCCGCCAACCAATGTTCGGCCGCGGAGGACAGGGAGAGCGGCAGGATCAACCGACACTCCACTGAACCCGCGGCCCCACCACAGCCGCATCATGCGGTGCGACCCCCGCTTGAGTCGCGGAGGATAGGGAGAGCGGCAACGCAACACCGACACTCCTCTCCCTCCGCGACTCCGCCTCGGCTACTGAGGGCGGGGAAGGCGGCCTCGCTCCGCCACTTCCGCCCCCAGCAGTCCACCGACACGCTTCCGAGGCGAGCTCGTTACGAGCCCACCCGGAGCGGCCTCCTCGGGCCGGCCACAGAGCGCCTTAGGCCGGCCATTTGGGTTCCTCTTAGCTTCACCGTGGGTGACCAAGCCACGGTTACTAAGCCCCCCCGCTACGACAAAGCGAGAACCCTTCGGGGGGGAACCTAACCTAACCTTTTTTTTTTTTTTTACATGGGGAAATGCCTACGCATACCCACCCCTGCGGGGGCAAGGGTGGGTTATGTCGGACTTGCACCGACTAAAACCCCATGGTGTTCCACCTTCGTCGCGTATGGCGGGGTTACGGGAACGCTTTCGCACACCTCCGCGACCCCGCCTGCGCTGGCCGGCAAGCCAGCCCCTCCTCCGGGGGGAGGACATCCCCCTCTCCGCCCCTCCAGGCAGGGCGCGCCGGAACACGGACACGCCCTCCAACTCGGCCTCCTCTGTAGGTGGGAAGCGGACTCCCCCGAGTCCGCCCCCCAGAGGCCATGAGGGCCAGGAAAACCCCAGCCCCCTGCGGCGGATCTGGTCTGCGGCTCCACCGCCGACCGATGTTCGGCCGCGGAGGACAGGGAGAGCGGCAACGAAACACCGACACTCCTCTTCCCCCGCGGCCCCACCACAGCCGCATCATGCGGTGCGACCCCCGCTTGAGTCACGGAGGATAGGAGAGCGGCAACGAAACACCGACACTCCTCTCCTCCGCGACTCCGCCTCGGCTACTGAGGGCGGGGAAGGCGGCCTCGCTCCGCCACATCCGCCCCCAGCAGTCCACCGACACGCATCCTAGGTTAGCTCATAAAGAGCCCACCCGGAGCGGCCTCCTCGGGCCGGCCACAGAGCGCCTTAGGCCGGCCATTTGGGTTCCTCTTAGCTTCACCGTGGGTGACCAAGCCACGGTTACTAAGCCCCCCCGCTACGACAAAGCGAGAACCCTTCGGGGGGGAACCTAACCTAACCTTTTTTTTTTTTTTTTTTTTATTTACATGGGGAAATGCCTACGCATACCCACCCCTGCGGGGGCAAGAGTGGGTTATGTCGGACTTGCACCGACTAAAACCCCATGGTGTTCCACCTTCGTCGCGTATGGCGGGGTTACGGGAACGCTTTCGCACACCTCCGCGACCCCGCCTGCGCTGGCCGGCAAGCCAGCCCCTCCTCCGGGGGGAGGACATCCCCCTCTCCGCCCCTCCAGGCAGGGCGCGCCGGAACACGGACACGCCCTCCAACTCGGCCTCCTCTGTAGGTGGGAAGCGGACTCCCCCGAGTCCGCCCCCCAGAGGCCATGAGGGCCAGGAAAACCCCAGCCCCCTGCGGCGGATCTGGTCTGCGGCTCCACCGCCGACCGATGTTCGGCCGCGGAGGACAGGGAGAGCGGCAGGATCAACCGACACTCCACTGAACCCGCGGCCCCACCACAGCCGCATCATGCGGTGCGACCCCCGCTTGAGTCGCGGAGGATAGGGAGAGCGGCAACGAAACACCGACACTCCTCTCCCTCCGCGACTCCGCCTCGGCTACTGAGGGCGGGGAGACGGCCTCGCTCCGCCACATCCGCCCCCAGCAGTCCACCGACACGCATCCTAGGTTAGCTCATAAAGAGCCCACCCGGAGCGGCCACCTCGGGCCGGCCTCAGAGCGCCTTAGGCCGGCCATTTGGGTTCCTCTTAGCTTCACCGTGGGTGACCAAGCCACGGTTACTAAGCCCCCCCGCTACGACAAAGCGAGAACCCTTCTGGGGGGAACCTAACCTAACCTATCCTAACCTAACCCTAACCACCTTTATCTTTGTGCATTAGAGTCTTAGGCATTCCAAATTGGTTTTTTGTTGTAGCATTCGTTCAGTGTAATCGTTAGGCAGTCATCCTGCCCCGCATTTAGGCCATTTCTAGTCTAGTTGTAATCAGTTATTTTTAGTTTCATAATTACGTAATTTTATTCCATTTATAAAAATTTTCATGTCTTCGTTTTTCGTGCTGATTTTGTAACCTAACCTAACCTAACCCTAACCACCTATATCTTTGTGTATTAGAGTCTTAAGCATTCCAAATTGGTTTTTTGTTGTAGCATTTGTTCAGTGTAATCGTTAGACAGCCATCCTGCACCGCATTTAGGCCATTTCTAGTCTAGTTGTAATCAGTTATTTTTAGTTTCATAATTACGTAATTTTATTCCATTTGTAAAAATTTTCATGTCTTCGTTTTTCGTGCTGATTTTGTAACCTAACCTTATCTAACCTAACTCTAACCTAACCTAACCCTAACCACCTATATCTTTGTGTGTATTAGAGTCTTAAGCATTCCAAATTGGTTTTTGTTGTAGCATTTGTTCAGTGTAATCGTTAGACGGTCATCCTGCGCCGCATTTAGGCCATTTGTAGTCTAGTTGTAATCAGTTATTTTTAGTTTCATAATTACGTAATTTTATTCCAATTGTAAAAATTTTCATGTCTTCGTTTTTCGTGCTGATTTTGTAACCTAACCTAACCTAACCTAACCTAACCACCTATATCTTTGTGTATAAGAGTCTTAAGCATTCCAAATTGGTTTTTTGTTGTAGCATTTGTTCAGTGTAATCGTTAGACAGCCATCCTGCACCGCATTTAGGCCATTTCTCGTCTAGTTGTAATCAGTTTTTTTTAGTTTCATAATTACGTAATTTTATTCCATTTGTAAAAATTTTCATGTCTTCGTTTTTCGTGCTGATTTTGTAACCTAACCTAACCTAACCTAACCTAACCTAACCTTATCTAACCTAACCTAACCCTAACCACCTATATCTTGTGTATAAGAGTCTTAAGCATTCCAAATTGGTTTTTTGTTGTAGCATTTGTTCAGTGTAATCGTTAGACAGTCATCCTGCGCCGCATTTAGGCCATTTCTAGTCTAGTTGAAATCAGTTATTTTTAGTTCCATAATAACGTAAGTTTATTCCATTTGTAAAAATTTTCATGTCTTCGTTTTTCGTGCTGATTTTGTAACCTAACCTTATCTAACCTAACCTATCCTAACCTTACCCTAACCACCTATATGTTTGTGTATTAGAGTCTTAAGCATTCCAAATTGAGTTTTTGTTGTAGCATTTGTTCAGTGTAATCGTTAGACAGTCATCCTGCGCCGCATTTAGGCCATTTCTAGTCTAGTTGTAATCAGTTATTTTTAGTTTCATAATTACGTAATTTTATTCCATTTGTAAAAATTTTCATGTCTTCGTTTTTCGTGCTGATTTTGTAACCTTTTTTTTTTTTTTTTTTTTACATGGGGAAATGCCTACGCATACCCACCCCTGCGGGGGCAAGGGTGGGTTATGTCGGACTTGCACCGACTAAAACCCCATGGTGTTCCACCTTCGTCGCGTATGGCGGGGTTACGGGAACGCTTTCGCACACCTCCGCGACCCCGCCTGCGCTGGCCGGCAAGCCGGCCCCTCCTCCGGGGGGAGGACATCCCCCTCTCCACCCCTCCAGGCAGGGAGCGCCGGAACACGGACGCGCCCTCCAACTCGGCCTCCTCTGTAGGTGGGAAGCGGACTCCCCCGAGTCCGCCCCCCAGAGGCCATGGGGGCCAGGAAAACCCCAGCCCCCTGCGGCGGATCTGGTGATAGGCTCCGCCGCCAACCAATGTTCGGCCGCGGAGGACAGGGAGAGCGGCAGGATCAACCACACTCCACTGAACCCGCGGCCCCACCACGGCCGCATCAGCGGTGCGACCCCCGCTTGAGTCGCGGAGGATAGGAGATACACTACCCTCCCTCCGCGACTCCGTCTCGGATGCGGAGGGTGGGGGCGACGATGCGCGGTACCGCTGCTAACAGTCCCCGCACCGTCACCCCATTCCCCCGACTCCGCCTCGGCTGCGGATGGTGCGTAAGACGGCCTCACTCCGTCCATCCGCACCCCGCAGCCCACCGACACGCATCCAGGGCGGGCCCAGCTCCAGCCCGCCCGGAGCGGCCTCCTCGGGCCGGCCTTAGAACGCCTTAGGCCGGCCATTTGGGTTCCTCTCAGCTTCACCGTGGTTAACTCCACACCACGGTTACTAAGCCCCCCCGCTACGACAAAGCGGGAACCCTTCGGGGGGGAACCTAACCTAACCTATCCTAACCTAACCCTAACCACCTTTATCTTTGTGTATAAGAGTCTTAAGCATTCCAAATTGGTTTTTTGTTGTAGCATTTGTTCAGTGTAATCGTTAGACAGCCATCCTGCACCGCATTTAGGCCATTTCTCGTCTAGTTGTAATCAGTTATTTTTAGTTTCATAATTACGTAATTTTATTCCATTTGTAAAAATTTTCATGTCTTCGTTTTTCGTGCTGATTTTGTAACCTAACCTAACCTAACCTATCCTAACCCTAACCACCTATATCTTTGTGTATAAGAGTCTTAAGCATTCCAAATTGGTTTTTTGTTGTAGCATTTGTTCAGTGTAATCGTTAGACAGCCATCCTGCACCGCATTTAGGCCATTTCTAGTCTAGTTATAATCAGTTATTTTTAGTTTCCATAATTACGTAATTTTATTCCATTTGTAAAAATTTTCATGTCTTCGTTTTTCGTGCTGGATTTTGTAACCTAACCTAACTCTAACCTAACCTAACCACCTATATATCTTTGTGTATTAGAGTTTTAAGCATTCCAAATTGGTTTTTTGTTGTAGCATTTGTTCAGTGTAATCGTTAGACAGTCATCCTGCGCCGCATTTAGGCCATTTCTAGTCTAGTTATAATCAGTTACTTTTAGTTTCATAATTACGTAATTTTATTCCATTTGTAAAAATTTTCATGTCTTCGTTTTTCGTGCTGATTTTGTAACCTAACCTAACCTATCCTAACCTAACCTATCCTAACCTAACCTATCCTAACCTAACCCTAACCACCTATATCTTTGTGTATTAGAGTCTTAAGCATTCCAAATTGGTTTTTTGTTGTAGCATTTGTTCAGTGTAATCGTTAGACAGTCATCCTGCGCCGCATTTAGGCCATTTCTAGTCTAGTTGTAATCAGTTATTTTTAGTTTCATAATTACGTAATTTTATTCCATTTGTAAAAATTTTCATGTTTTCGTTTTTCGTGCTGATTTTGTAACCTAACCTAACCTAACCCTAACCACCTATATCTTTGTGTATTAGAGTCTTAAGCATTCCAAATTGGTTTTTTGTTGTAGCATTTGTTCAGTGTGTAATCGTTAGACAGTCATCCTGCGCCGCATTTAGCCATTTCTAGTCTAGTTGTAATCAGTTATTTTTAGTTTCCATAATTACGTAATTTTATTCCATTTGTAAAAATTTTCATGTCTTCGTTTTTCGTGCTGATTTTGTAACCTAACCTAACCTATCCTAACCCTAACCACCTATATCTTTGTGTATTAGAGTCTTAAGCATTCCAAATTGGTTTTTTGTTGTAGCATTTGTTCAGTGTAATCGTTAGACAGTCATCCTGCGCCGCATTTAGGCCATTTCTAGTCTAGTTGTAATCAGTTATTTTTAGATTCATAATTACGTAATTTTATTCCATTTGTAAAAATTTTCATGTCTTCGTTTTTCGTGCTGATTTTGTAACCTAACCTAACTAAACCTAACCACCTATATCTTTGTGTATTAGAGTCTTAAGCATTCCAAATTGGTTTTTTGTTGTAGCATTTGTTCAGTGTAATCGTTAGACAGTCATCCTGCGCCGCATTTAGGCCATTTCTAGTCTAGTTGTAATCAGTAATTTTTAGTTTCATAATTACGTAATTTTATTCCATTTGTAAAAATTTTCATGTCTTCGTTTTCCGTGCTGATTTTGTAACCTAACCTAACCTATCCTAACCTAACCCTAACCACCTATATCTTTGTGTATTACAGTTTTAAGCATTCCAAATATGTTTTTTGTTGTAGCATTTGTTCAGTGTAATCGTTAGACAGTCATCCTGCGCCGCATTTAGGCCATTTCTAGTCTAGTTGTAATCAGTTATTTTTAGTTTCATAATTACGTAATTTTATTCCATTTGTAAAAATTTTCATGTCTTCGTTTTTCGTGCTGATTTTGTAACCTAACCTTTTTTTTTTTTTTTTTTTTTTTACATGGGGAAATGCCTACGCATACCCACCCCTGCGGGGGCAAGGGTGGGTTATGTCGGACTTGCACCGACTAAAACCCCATGGTGTTCCACCTTCGTCGCGTATGGCGGGGTTACGGGAACGCTTTCGCACACCTCCGCGACCCCGCCTGCGCTGGCCGGCAAGCCGGCCCCTCCTCCGGGGGGAGGACATCCCCCTCTCCACCCCTCTCCTGCAAGGCGCGCCGGAACACGGACGCGCCTTCCATCTCGGCCTCCTCTGTAGGTGGGAAACGGACTCCCCCGAGTCCGCCCCCCAGAGGCCATGGGAGCCAGGAAAGTCCCAGCCCCCTGCGGCGGATCTGGTGTTAGGCTCCGCCGCCAACCAATGTTCGGCCGCGGAGGACAGGGAGAGCGGCAGGATCAACCGACACTCCACTGAACCCGCGGCCCCACCACAGCCGCATCATGCGGTGCGACCCCCGCTTGAGTCACGGAGGATAGGGAGAGCGGCAACGCAACACCGACACTCCTCTCCCTCCGCGACTCCGCCTCGGCTACTGAGGGCGGGGAAGGCGGCCTCGCTCCGCCACTTCCGCCCCCAGCAGTCCACCGACACGCTTCCGAGGCGAGCTCGTTACGAGCCCACCCGGAGCGGCCTCCTCGGGCCGGCCACAGAGCGCCTTAGGCCGGCCATTTGGGTTCCTCTTAGCTTCACCGTGGGTGACCAAGCCACGGTTACTAAGCCCCCCCGCTACGACAAAGCGAGAACCCTTCGGGGGGGAACCTAACCTAACCTTTTTTTTTTTTTTTTTTTTACATGGGGAAATGCCTACGCATACCCACCCCTGCGGGGGCAAGAGTGGGTTATGTCGGACTTGCACCGACTAAAACCCCATGGTGTTCCACCTTCGTCGCGTATGGCGGGGTTACGGGAACGCTGCACACCTCCGCGACCCCGCCTGCGCTGGCCGGCAAGCCAGCCCCTCCTCCGGGGAGGACATCCCCTCTCCGCCCCTCCAGGCAGGGCGCGCCGGAACACGGACACGCCTCCAACTCGGCCTCCTCTGTAGGTGGGAAGCGGACTCCCCGAGTCCGCCCCCAGAGGCCATGGGGGCCAGGAAAACCCCAGCCCCTGCGGCGGATCTGGTGTTAGGCTCCGCCGCCAACCAATGTTCGGCCGCGGAGGACAGGAGAGCGGCAACGAAACACCGACACTCCTCTTCCCCGCGGCCCCACCACAGCCGCATCATGCGGTGCGACCCCGCTTGAGTCGCGGAGGATAGGAGAGCGGCAACGAAACACCGACACTCCTCTCCCTCCGCGACTCCGCCTCGGCTACTGAGGGCGGGAAGGCGGCCTCGCTCCGCCACATCCGCCCCCAGCAGTCCACCGACACGCATCCTAGGTTAGCTCATAAAGAGCCCACCCGGAGCGGCCTCCTCGGGCCGGCCTCAGAGCGCCTTAGGCCGGCCATTTGGGTTCCTCTTAGCTTCACCGTGGGTGACCAAGCCACGGTTACTAAGCCCCCGCTACGACAAAGCGAGAACCCTTCTGGGGAACCTAACCTAACCTATCCTTTTTTTTTTTTTACATGGGGAAATGCCTACGCATACCCACCCCTGCGGGGGCAAGGGTGGGTTATGTCGGACTTGCACCGACTAAAACCCCATGGTGTTCCACCTTCGTCGCGTATGGCGGGGTTACGGGAACGCTTTCGCACACCTCCGCGACCCCGCCTGCGCTGGCCGGCAAGCCAGCCCCTCCTCCGGGGAGGACATCCCCTCTCCACCCCTCTCCTGCAAGGCGCGCCGGAACACGGACGCGCCTTCCATCTCGGCCTCCTCTGTAGGTGGGAAGCGGACTCCCCCGAGTCCGCCCCCTAGAGGCCATGGGGGCCAGGAAAACCCCAGCCCCCTGCGGCGGATCTGGTGATAGGCTCCGCCGCCAACCAATGTTCGGCCGCGGAGGACAGGGAGAGCGGCAACGAAACACCGACACTCCTCTTCCCCCGCGGCCCCACCACAGCCGCATCATGCGGTGCGACCCCCGCTTGAGTCGCGGAGGATAGGGAGAGCGGCAACGCAACACCGACACTCCTCTCCCTCCGCGACTCCGCCTCGGCTGCGGATGGTGCGTAAGACGGCCTCACTCCGTCCATCCGCACCCGCAGTCCACCGACACGCATCCTAGGTTAGCTCATAAAGAGCCCACCCGGGCAGCCACCTCGGGCCGGCCTCAGAGCGCCTTAGGCCGGCCATTTGGGTTCCTCTTAGCTTCACCGTGGGTGACCAAGCCACGGTTACTAAGCCCCCGCTACGACAAAGCGAGAACCCTTCTGGGGAACCTAACCTAACCTTATCTAACCTAACCTAACCCTAAACACCTATATCTTTGTGTATTAGAGTCTTAGGCATTCCAAATTGGTTTTTGTTGTAGCATTTGTTCAGTGTAATCGTTAGACTGTCATCCTGCGCCGCAATTAGGCCATTTCTAGTCTAGTTGTAATCAGTAATTTTAGTTTCATAATTACGTAATTTTATTCTATTTGTAAAAATTTTCATGTCTTCATTTTTCGTGCTGATTTTGTAACCTTACCTAACCTAACCTAGCCTAACCTATCTAACCTAACCTAACCACCTATATCTTTGTGTATAAGAGTCTTAAGCATTCCAAATTGGTTTTTGTTGTAGCATTTGTTCAGTGTTATCGTTAGACGGTCATCCTGCGCCGCATTTAGCCATTTCTAGTCTAGTTGTTATCAGTTATTTTTAGTTTCATAATTACGTAATTTTGTTCCATTTGTAAAAATTTTCATGTCTTCGTTTTTCGTGCTGATTTTGTAACCTAACCTAACCTAACCTAACCTAACCACCTATATCTTTGTGTATTAGGAGTCTTAAGCATTCAAATTGGTTTTGTTGTAGCATTTGTTCAGTGTAATCGTTAGACTGTCATCCTGCGCCGCAATTAGGCCATTTCTGAATCTAGTTGTAATCAGTAATTTTAGTTTCATAATTACGTAATTTTATTCTATTTGTAAAAATTTTCATGTCTTCATTTTTCGTGCTGATTTTGTAACCTAACCTAACCTAACCTAACCTATCCTAACCTAACCTATCCTAACCTAACCCTAACCACCTATATCTTTGTGTATTAGAGTCTTAAGCATCCCAAATTGGTTTTTTGTTGTAGCATTTGTTCAGTGTTATCGTTAGACGGTCATCCTGCGCCGCATTTAGGCCATTTGTAGTCTAGTTGTAATCAGTTATTTTTAGTTTCATAATTACGTAATTTTGTTCCATTTGTAAAAATTTTCATGTCTTCGTTTTTCGTGCTGATTTTGTAACCTAACCTAACCTAACCTAACCTAACCACCTATATTTTTGTGTATAAGAGTCTTAAGCATTCCAAATTGGTTTTTTGTTGTAGCATTTGTTCAGTGTAATCGTTAGACAGCTATCCTGCGCCGCAATTAGGCCATTTCTAGTCTAGTTGTAATCAGTAATTTTTAGTTTCATAATTACGTAATTTTATTCTATTTGTAAAAATTTTCATGTCTTCATTTTTCGTGCTGATTTTGTAACCTTACCTAACCTAACCTAACCTATCCTAACCTTACCCTTACCACCTATATCTTTGTGTATCACAGTTTTAAGCATTCCAAATTGGTTTTTTGTTGTAGCATTTGTTCAGTGTAATCGTTAGACAGCCATCCTGCACCGCATTTAGGCCATTTCTAGTCTAGTTGTTATCAGTTATTTTTAGTTTCATAATTACGTAATTTTATTCCATTTGTAAAAATTTTCATGTCTTCGTTTTTCGTGCTGATTTTGTAACCTAACCTAACCTAACCTAACCTATCCTAACCCTAACCACCTATATCTTTGTGTATAAGAGTCTTAAGCATTCCAAATTGGTTTTTTGTTGTAGCATTTGTTCAGTGTAATCGTTAGACAGTCATCCTGCGCCGCATTTAGGCCATTTCTAGTCTAGTTATAATCAGTTATTTTTAGTTTCATAATTACGTAATTTTATTCCATTTGTAAAAATTTTCATGTCTTCGTTTTTCGTGCTGATTTTGTAACCTAACCTAACCTAACCTAACCTAACCCTAACCACCTATATCTTTGTGTATTAGAGTCTTAAGCATTCCAAATTGTTTTTTGTTGTAGCATTTGTTCAGTGTAATCGTTAGACAGTCATCCTGCGCCGCATTTAGGCCATTTCTAGTCTAGTTGTAATCAGTTATTTTTAGTTTCATAATTACGTAATTTTATTCCATTTGTAAAAATTTTCATGTTTTCGTTTTTCGTGCTGATTTTGTAACCTAACCTAACCTAACCTAACCACATATATCTTTGTGTATTAGAGTCTTAAGCATTCCAAATTGGTTTTGTTGTAGCATTTGTTCAGTGTAATCGTTAGACAGTCATCCTGCGCCGCAATTAGGCCATTTCTGAATCTAGTTGTAATCAGTAATTTTTAGTTTCATAATTGCGTAATTTTATTCTATTTGTAAAAATTTTCATGTCTTCATTTTTCGTGCTGATTTTGTAACCTTACCTAACCTAACCTAACCTATCTAACCTAACCTAACCACCTATATCTTTGTGTATAAGAGTCTTAAGCATTCAAATTGGTTTTTGTTGTAGCATTTTGTTCCAGTGTAATCGTTAGACAGTCATCCTGCGCCGCATTTAGGCCATTTCTAGTCTAGTTGTAATCAGTTATTTTTAGTTTCATAATTGCGTAATTTTATTCCATTTGTAAAAATTTTCATGTCTTCGTTTTTCGTGCTGATTTTGTAACCTAACCTAACCCTAACCACCTATATCTTGTGTATTAGAGTCTTAAGCATTCCAAATTGGTTTTTGTTGTAGCATTTGTTCAGTGTAATCGTTAGACAGTCATCCTGCGCCGCATTTAGGCCATTTCTAGTCTAGTTGTAATCAGTTATTTTTAGTTTCATAATTACGTAATTTTATTCCATTTGTAAAAATTTTCATGTTTTCGTTTTTCGTGCTGATTTTGTAACCTAACCTAACCTAACCTAACCTAACCTAACCTAACCTAACCTATCCTAACCCTAACCACCTATATCTTTGTGTATTAGAGTCTTAAGCATTCCAAATTGGTTTTTTGTTGTAGCATTTGTTCAGTGTAATCGTTAGACAGTCATCCTGCGCCGCAATTAGGCCATTTCTAGTCTAGTTGTAATCAGTAATTTTTAGTTTCATAATTACGTAATTTTATTCTATTTGTAAAAATTTTCATGTCTTCATTTTTCGTGCTGATTTTGTAACCTTACCTTTTTTTTTTTTTTTTTTTTTGTTATCGGGGGGGAAATCTTCGAAAGATACCCTGTCTCCTGGGGGAGAGACAGGGTTATGTGGTATTTCTAACCACTAAAACCCCCCCGGTGGCCATCCTCAGTGCATTGGGAGGGGCTCCGGGATCTCCTACGGAACGCACCGGTGCCCCTCAGCACAGTGCCTTAGCTCGTCTCAGGGGGAGGCCGCGCCTCCCCTCGCACCCTCGCCGTGCTACGGCAACCCTGGACCACTTCGGGTTGCCGTCCCACCCGGGTTCGCTTGCCTGGGCGGTCAGAGCCCCCACCCTGAGCGCCCGCGAACCCGCAGTCCCCTTTTAGTCGCCTTGTACGACAGGCAGGGGATACCTTAGCCCTATTCTTATGCCCGAGCTAAAGGGCTGACGGGCCGGGGCGTCCGTTGCCACCGCCCCGGCGTCGCCGTCTCCGAGCGGGATCGGCCCTCTCCCGATCCCGCTCGGCGGTCTCCTTCTGTAACATAACAATTTCACAGAAGGAGACCAGCGCCTTCCATGCGCCTTTATCCGCCAGCGCAGCCGCTACTGTGACTGGCGGAGAGAGGTCTTGCCCGATCCTCTGGACCAGGATCCGTCGCTCGGACTCCCACGCAGGGCACTCAGCGAGCGTGTGCTGTGCGGAATCCCGGTCCCCGCCACAGTGGTGGCATTGCGTTGTCGATTCGCGTCCAATCCTGTTCAGGTACTCACCGAAACACCCGTGCCCAGTGAGTACCTGCGTTAATCGGAAGGTGACGTGCACCTCTTCCCCCGCTCGCAGCCAGGCTTCGAAGCTCGGCAAGAGCGCGCTGACCGTGCGCTGGCGCAAGAAACGAGGCTCTTGTAGCCTCTCGCCACACCCGCAGCGCCCGTCTGCGCTCCTGCCTTCGCACCTCGCCCGCATCCAGGGGCTCGGCTTCCACCTGGGAAGACGAAGGCGGGCAAACACCCGCGCATCCATCTCCGCCAGGATGTCCAGTGGTGGAAACCGAGCTAGGACAGTGGCCGCCTCGAAGATATCGTACGATATCCTCGTGCGATCCTGATGGCCATCTTTCGCTGCAGGCTATTGAGCTTAGCTCTGCAGCGACGGACGCCCGTGAGTCGATGTGACCATACGGGCGCTCCCGTAGAGGGCCATCGATCGCACGACCCCGCGTAGAGGCGGCGGACTCCTTCCTGGGGCCCCAGTTGGGTAGCAACCGGTGCATGGCACCCACTACCCTCTCGATCTTGGGGACCAGGCGGTCGAAGTGCTCCTCGAAGCCCCAGCGACCGTCCAGGATGAGACCGAGATATTTCATCACCGGTCCCACCCGGACTTGCACGTCACCAACGCGAACCGACAAGCTGGGTGGTTCCCTCCCTCTGGGGAGTTTGTGGAACCAAAGCGCCTCGGTCTTATGAGGCGCTATCCGAAGACCCAGCTCGTGGATTTTATCCACGACGCATGCCACCCCAAGCTCAGCAAGCCGGATGGTGCTTTCGAAGCTGTCCCCGTCGGCCAGTACCAGAGTGTCATCTGCATAGCAGACGACACTAACACCGACGGGGAGATCGACCCGCAGGACCGCGTCGTACGCGAGGTTCCACAATTGCGGACCCAACACGGATCCTTGTGGAACCCCGCAGTTCACCTCCCTCAGGTGGACTGACGCGTCCCGACCCACGTACCGGATGCACCTGTCGTGCAAGTACGCCCCAGCGATGCGCAGCAGGTAGGGAGGCACGCGATGGTATGCCAGAGCCTCCCTAATGGTTCCCCAGGGCAGCGAATTAAAGGCATTGACTATGTCAAGATTGACCGCCTGCTGCGACTGCTCTCGGACGCGAAGAATCGCGTCCGCAGTCGATCGCACCTGCCGAAAGCCGAATTGGCTGTCCGACAGGTCGGGGCCCACTTGACGCAGGTGCGTGTTGAGGCGGGCAGCAATTATCCTTTCGAACAATTTGCCCGCCTCATCCAGCAAACAAATGGGTCGGTACGCGGAGGAGATTCAGCGATCCTACCATCTTTCCTCAAGAGCACCATCCTTGCCTCTTTCCAGGCTGAGGGGAAAACACCGACACTTAGGCAGCTGTTGAACAGCTGTCTCAGTCTTCCCCCCAGCCCGGCGGCGAGAGCGATCACCCAAGCCCGACCAGGAATTCCGTCAGGGCCTGGGGCCGTATTCCTTTCTCCGAGGCGCCTCACGGCTCGGTCCAACTCGTTGGTCACCCCAACTCATCAGACCACGCGACCTCGTCTGATCGCAATGTTGGGGTGGGGCTGTCCTGGACCCTAGGAAGAGAGTCTCCACAACTCTTCCAACGAGTAGGGTCCAGGGTTTCCGTCAACGGAGGGACCCATGGTCGGAGCTTGCCTAGTACGATTTTGTACGGCCGCCCCCATGGGTCCCTGTTCAGCCCCTCGAGGAGTTCGCTCCAGGACCGAGACCTAGCATCCTCGATTGCGAGTTGGAGCGCTTTTGTGGCGCCTCTATACAGCTCGTACGCTCTCGCCTTTTCATCGGCAGTGGCTTGCCTTCTTCTGCGGGCTCTGGTGTACTGGCGTCGGGCCCGCAAACAGTCCCTGCGCAACTGTGCTATGGCTTCCGACCACCAGTACACCGCCCGGAGCTTGGGGGACCCGGTCCGAGGCATCGACACGTCGCAGATTGACGTCATCGTAGCCCGGAACCAGGTCGCTTCACTTTCGGGATCGGGCAAGACCCCTTGGGCTGGGTCCCCTGTCCAGGCCGCAACGATGGCTGCGGCTTCGAGCATATCTATGTCGAGCCGCTTGAGGGACCATCGCCGCGGAGGGCCGCTACTGCGCTGGCGGCGGGTAGCACCGTCGGGAGAGCTGAGCGCCACATCGAGAACGATGTGGCGGTGGTCGGACAGCGTGACCACATCTTCCGCCACTCTCCATCCCGACACCATGCGAGTAGCAGAGGAGTCGCCCACGACAGGTCGACGATCGACTCCTGCCACCGCACGCAGGTGCTAATGGACCCCCGATTCAAAAGTCGGAGGTCGAGTCCCGCCGCCCATTCTTGCACGGTTTCTCCCTTTGTGTTGTCCCGGGCGCAACCCCACGATCTAGAGTGAGCGTTGAAATCACCCAGGACAAGCACAGGACGGGGAAGGCATGCACGGATGCAATCGCCCAGCCCGTCCAGGTACGCCTCGTAAGCGGCGAGGGTACTGTTGGGAGAAACGTAGCAGCCCACAACTACAAGGGGACCCCACTCAACGGTGACGAATCCTGCCCTTGGCAATCAGGGTGCAGGAGGATCCTCCTTCCGCCACCCCAGTAAATAGCAACGGAACCCTTAGTGTCACCGAACCAACGTGGGTGGTCCGGGACTCGGTAGGGTTCCGCTGCTACTGCCAGAGCAACTGACCACTCCGCGAGGGTTTGCAACAGCAGGTTTTGCGCCCGCGGCAGTGGTTCAGATTGCTTTGGAGGATCTTCACACTTCTGTTGAAGGTGAAGCCTCCATAGCCTCCGGCGCACTCGGGGTGGCTTCAGGTAGGGGAGCCTGCTCCCTTCCCTTGGTCCTTCTTTTTGGTGCGCAGGCCTTGGTCCCCAGCCGATGGTTGGCTGGGCGGCCAAGGTCCGCGCACAGCGGGCACTTCAAGGTGGCCGCAGTGCACAGGCTCGCCTTGTGTCCCGGCTCCGAGCAGGCATAGCACCTAGCGCTACGGTCCCTTTCGCTGGGGCACCTGCTGCGAACATGCCCCCACTCAAGGCACCGGTAGCACTGCAGCGGCCTAGCTGCCAGCACCTCAATTTTCGCAGCCGTCCACCCCAGCCGGACGAACTTTGCCGCGGCCAGTTTCCGTACGGCGCCCAGAGGACACTGCACCCACCGACCCCAGACGCGAGGGTGTGCGATGGATTATGCCCACCCTTACGTCTGAGACAGCGCAACCACCTGCCTCGGCCACCGCTGCTGCGACCTCCGTTGGGGTGACAGACTCGTCAAGATCCATCACCCTCAACTCGCCGGTCTTCAGTGGACGTGCTATATGCACGTCCATGTCGGCTAGCACCTCCCGCATTTTAGCGGCGAGCACGTCGGCCTTAGAGGCGCAGTCGGGGCCGGATACCTCCAGTATCAACGCACCCGTAACTGCCCTCCTTGGCCGCACCGTGTCGATGCCGCAGTCTGCCAGCTTTATTTTTTGTTTCGCCGCAGCCATTACTGCGGCGTATAGAGTCTGGCTATGTTCCGGCACGGTGACCGTGATGGCCGCTGATCGTGGCAGCTTACCCGGTTTCACCACTTGCTTTTTTGAAGCCTTCTCCTTTGCCGGCGCCTTTCGGGTCACGGCTGCTTGCATAACAGGAGTAGGTGGAGCCCGGGCAGCCGCCCTTTTGGCTTTACGGCTAGCCACTACCGCCCATGTTTGGGATGCCGCATTTGGGCCAGTCTCCACTGGCTTCGCGGGAGGTGCGGGAGGCGCGGGAGCTGCGGGAGGCGCGGGAGCTGCGGTAGGCGCAGCAGCTGTGGGTGGTGCGGGAGGAGCTGGCTGCCGGCGCTGGGCGCGCTTTCCTTTGCCGGACCTCTTCTTCGCGACACCGATTGACGAACCCTGTTCTGGAGGATCAACTAGAGGGGACGTCACGGGCGCCTGCGCTCCAAAAGCCGCCAATTTCTTCTCGATGAGCGCATCGATGCGCTCCATCAGCTGACTCTCAAAGTCTCTGCTCGCTGGCCTAGGCATTGGCGTCTTGGCGGCATTGCACGGACGTGCCGTAGCCGCAGGTGCTTCTTCCCGCCTTTTTGTAACCTTACCTAACCTAACCTAACCTATCCTAACCTTACCCTAACCACCTATATCTTTGTGTATAAGAGTCTTAAGCATTCCAAATTGGTTTTTTGTTGTAGCATTTGTGCAGTGTAATCGTTAGACGGTCATCCTGCGCCGCATTTAGGCCATTTGTAGTCTAGTTGTAATCAGTTATTTTTAGTTTCATAATTACGTAATTTTATTCCATTTGTAAAAATTTTCATGTCTTCGTTTTTCGTGCTGATTTTGTAACCTAACCTAACCTATCCTAACCTAACCCTAACCACCTATATCTTTGTGTATTAGAGTCTTAAGCATTCCAAATTGGTTTTTTGTTGTAGCATTTGTTCAGTGTAATCGTTAGACAGTCATCCTGCGCCGCATTTAGGCCATTTCTAGTCTAGATGTAATCAGTAATTTTTAGTTTCGTAATTACGTAATTTTATTCCATTTGTAAAAATTTTCATGTCTTCGTTTTTCGTGCTGATTTTGTAACCTAACCTAACCTATCCTAACCTAACCTAACCACCTATATCTTTGTGTATTAGAGTCTTAAGCATTCCAAATTGGTTTTTTGTTGTAGCATTTGTTCAGTGTAATCGTTAGGCAGTCATCCTGCCCCGCATTTAGGCCATTTCTGGTCTAGTTGTAATCAGTTATTTTTAGTTTCATAATTACGTAATTTTATTCCATTTGTAAAAATTTTCATGTCTTCGTTTTTCGTGCTGATTTTGTAACCTAACCTTTTTTTTTTTTTACATGGGAAATGCCTACGCATACCCACCCCTGCGGGGCAAGGGTGGGTTATGTCGGACTTGCACCGACTAAAACCCCATGGTGTTCCACCTTCGTCGCGTATGGCGGGGTTACGGGAACGCTTTCGCACACCTCCGCGACCCGCCTGCGCTGGCCGGCAAGCCGGCCCTCCTCCAGGGGAGGACATCCCCTCTCCACCCCTCGTGGCAGGAGCGCCGGAACACGGACGCGCCTTCCATCTCGGCCTCCTCTGTAGGTGGGAAGCGGACTCCCCGAGTCCGCCCCCAGAGGCCATGGGGCCAGGAAACCCCAGCCCCTGCGGCGGATCTGGTGATAGGCTCCGCCGCCAGCCAATGTTCGGCCGCGGAGGACAGGAGAGCGGCAGGATCAACCACACTCCACTGAACCCGCGGCCCCACCACGGCCGCATCAGCGGTGCGACCCCGCTTGAGTCGCGGAGGATAGGAGATACACTACCCTCCCTCCGCGACTCCGCCTCGGCTGCGGATGGTGCGTAAGGCGGCCTCACTCCGTCCATCCGCATCCCGCAGCCCACCGACACGCATCCAGGGCGGGCCCAGCTCCAGCCCGCCCGGAGCGGCCTCCTCGGGCCGGCCTTAGAGCGCCTTAGGCCGGCCATTTGGGTTCCTCTTAGCTTCACCGTGGTTAACTCCACACCACGGTTACTAAGCCCCCCCGCTACGACAAAGCGGGAACCCTTCGGGGGGGTTGTAACCTAACCTAACCTAACCTAACCACCTATATCTTTGTGTATTAGAGTCTTAAGCATTCCAAATTGGTTTTTTGATGTAGCATTTGTTCAGTGTAATCGTTAGACAGCCATCCTGCACCGCAGTTAGGCCATTTCTCGTCTAGTTGTAATCAGTTATTTTTAGTTTCATAATTACGTAATTTTATTCCATTTGTAAAAATTTTCATGTCTTCGTTTTTCGTGCTGATTTTGTAACCTAACCTAACCTATCTAACCTAACCTTTTTTTTTTTTTACATGGGAAATGCCTACGCATACCCACCCCTGCGGGGCAAGGATGGGTTATGTCAGACTCGCACCGACTAAATCCCCATGGTGTTCCACCTTCGTCGCGTATGGCGGAGCCACGGGAACGCTTTCGCACACCTCCGCGACCCGCCTGCGCTGGCCGGCAAGCCGGCCCTCCTCCAGGGGAGGACATCCTCTCCACCTCGTGGCAGGAGCGCCGGAACACGGACGCGCCTTCCATCTCGGCCTCCTCTGTAGGTGGGAAGCGGACTCCCCGAGTCCGCCCCCAGAGGCCATGGGGCCAGGAAACCCCAGCCCCTGCGGCGGATCTGGTGATAGGCTCCGCCGCCAGCCAATGTTCGGCCGCGGAGGACAGGAGAGCGGCAGGATCAACCACACTCCACTGAACCCGCGGCCCCACCACGGCCGCATCAGCGGTGCGACCCCGCTTGAGTCGCGGAGGATAGGAGATACACTACCCTCCCTCCGCGACTCCGCCTCGGCTGCGGATGGTGCGTAAGGCGGCCTCACTCCGTCCATCCGCATCCCGCAGCCCACCGACACGCATCCAGGGCGGGCCCAGCTCCAGCCCGCCCGGGCGGCCTCCTCGGGCCGGCCTTAGAGCGCCTTAGGCCGGCCATTTGGGTTCCTCTTGGCTTCACCGTGGTTAACTCCACACCACGGTTACTAAGCCCCCGCTACGACAAAGCGGGAACCCTTCGGGGAACCTAACCTAACCTAACCTATCCTAACCTAACCACCTATATCTTTGTGTATTAGAGTCTTAAGCATTCCAAATTGGTTTTTTGATGTAGCATTTGTTCAGTGTAATCGTTAGACAGCCATCCTGCACCGCAGTTAGGCCATTTCTCGTCTAGTTGTAATCAGTTATTTTTAGTTTCATAATTACGTAATTTTATTCCATTTGTAAAAATTTTCATGTCTTCGTTTTTACGTGCTGATTTTGTAACCTAACCTAACCTTACCTAACCTTTTTTTTTTTTTTTTTACATGGGGAAATGCCTACGCATACCCACCCCTGCGGGGGCAAGGATGGGTTATGTCAGACTCGCACCGACTAAATCCCCATGGTGTTCCACCTTCGTCGCGTATGGCGGAGCCACGGGAACGCTTTCCCACACCTCCGCGACCCCGCCTGCGCTGGCCGGCAAACCGGCCCCTTCTCCGGGGGAGGACATCTCCCTCTCCACCCTCTCAGGCAAGGGGCGCCGGAACACGGACGCGCCTTCCATCTCGGCCTCCTCTGTAGTTGGGAAACGGACTCCCCCGAGTCCGCCCTCCAGAGGCCATGGGGGCCAGGAAAGCACTAAGCCAACCCAGCCCCCTGCGGTGGATCTGGTCTGCGGCTCCACCGCCGACCGATGTTCGGCCGCGGAGGACAGGGAGAGCGGCAACGAAACACCGACACTCCTCTTCCCCCGCGGCCCCACCACAGCCGCATCATGCGGTGCGACCCCCGCTTGAGTCGCGGAGGATAGGGAGAGCGGCAACGAAACACCGACACTCCTTTCCCTCCGCGACTCCGCCTCGGCTACTGAGGGCGGGAAAGACGGCCTCGCTCCGCCACATCCGCCCCCAGCAGTCCACCGACACGCATCCGAGGTTGGCTCATAAAGAGCCCACCCGGAGCGGCCACCTCAGCGAGCCGGCCTCAGAGCGCCTTAGGCCGGCCATTTGGGTTCCTCTTAGCTTCACCGTGGGTGACCAAGCCACGGTTACTAAGCCCCCGCTACGACAAAGCGGAACCCTTCGGGGAACCTAACCTAACCTAACCTTTTTTTTTTTTTTTTTTACATGGGGAAATGCCTACGCATACCCACCCTGCGGGGCAAGGATGGGTTATGTCGGACTCGCACCGACTAAATCCCCATGGTGTTCCACCTTCGTCGCGTATGGCGGAGCCACGGGAACGCTTTCCCACACCTCCGCGACCCCGCCTGCGCTGGCCGGCAAACCGGCCCTTCTCCGGGGAGGACATCTCCTCTCCACCCTCTCAGGCAAGGGGCGCCGGAACACGGACGCGCCTTCCATCTCGGCCTCCTCTGTGGTTGGGAAACGGACTCCCCGAGTCCGCCCTCCAGAGGCCATGGGGCCAGGAAAGCACTAAGCCAACCCAGCCCCTGCGGTGGATCTGGTCTGCGGCTCCACCGCCGACCGATGTTCGGCCGCGGAGGACAGGAGAGCGGCAACGAAACACCGACACTCCTCTTCCCCGCGGCCCCACCACAGCCGCATCATGCGGTGCGACCCCGCTTGAGTCGCGGAGGATAGGGAGAGCGGCAACGAAACACCGACACTCCTTTCCCTCCGCGACTCCGCCTCGGCTACTGAGGGCGGGAAGACGGCCTCGCTCCGCCACATCCGCCCCCAGCAGTCCACCGACACGCATCCGAGGTTGGCTCATAAAGAGCCCACCCGGAGCGCGGTTATTCCCGCCGGCTCCTCAGAGCGCCTTAGGCCGGCCATTTGGGTTCCTCTTAGCTTCACCGTGGGTGACCAAGCCACGGTTACTAAGCCCCCGCTACGACAAAGCGGAACCCTTCGGGGGAACCTAACCTAACCTAACCTTTTTTTTTTTTTTTACATGGGGAAATGCCTACGCATACCCACTTCGTGGGGCAAGGATGGGTTATGTCGGACTCGCACCGACTAAAACCCCATGGTGGTCGCCACCAACGCTCGCGAAGGGTCGCGGGATCTCCGTAAGGAACGCAACCGCAACCCCCCTGCGCTTCGCTGGGATAGCCCGTCCCGGGGGCGTGCGAGATGATCGCACCCCCAGAACCCTCGCGGAACTATCACGACGACACGGTACCACGTCGTGCCGTCGTCCTCCTCGGGGTCGCTATTACTGGACGGTCGGAGCCCCCACTCCGATCGTCAGCGACCCGTAGGGCCCCGTTTACGGTAGGGGATCACCGGGAGGGCTGTGACGAGGCGCGCGAGCACCGCGCCGGCCCCGTCTTCGAGCAGGATCGGTCCTCTCTCTATCCCGCTCGGCAGCCTCCTTTCGGACCATTACGGTCTCGCAGAAGGAGGCTACGGCCTCCACGCCGATTCCCGCGCAGCATCGCCGACACGACTGCTGGCAGGGACAGGTTCCGTCCGATGTGACCGACCAAGACCCGCCGCTCGGCTTCCCACGCCGGGCAAGCGGCGAGCGTGTGCGATGCGGAGTTTTGGTCGTTGCCGCCACAGTGGAAGCAATTCGCCGTCGCCTCGCGACCGATCTTACACAGGTAATCACCGAAGCAACCGTGCCCGGTGATCACCTGCGTAAGTCTGTAGGTGAGTCTTCCTCCTCGTCGCTGCATCCAGGCTTCGAAGACCGGCAGGAATGCTCCGACGACGCGTTTGCGCGCATAGTGCTCCTCGCGGAGCCTTGCGCGCCACGTCGCGAATGCGATACGTCGTTCCTGCCGTTTTACCGCCTCGAGCGCCTCCTCTGGCTCGCCACCACCGCTCTGGCGTAGGACGCGAATCCGGTGATACACCCTCGCGTCCATGTCCGCCAGTATATCCAGAGGTGGAAAGCGAGCCAGGATTGTCGCCGCCTCAAACGATACCGTGCGGTATCCTCGTACGACCCGTATGGCCATCCTCCTCTGGACGCTGTAGATTTTCGTCCTACAGCGTCGGATGGCCAGCCTCTTCGCCCAGACGGGCGCCCCGTACAGGGCTACGGATCGTACGACCCCGGCATAGAGGCGGCGAACTTCCTCCCTCGGTCCCCCGAGATTGGGCAGCAGTCTGTGCATAGCACCCGCTACCCTCTCGATCCGGGGGACCAGGCGCTCGAAATGCTCTTCGAAGCCCCAGCGACTGTCCAGAGTGAGGCCCAGGTACTTCATGTACCGCCCCACTCTGACTTCAGACCCACCTACTCGGACGCACGAGTCGGGTGGTTCCCTGCTCCGCGGCAGTTTGTGGAACCATAGCGCCTCGGTCTTGTGAGGCGCTACCTCCAGTCCCAACTCGTGGACTTTGGCGACGACGATTTCCGCCCCAAGCTCGGCGAGCTCCTTGGCCCTCTCGAAGGAGTCCCCACTGGCGACCACCAACGTGTCGTCAGCGTAACGAACGACATTAACGCCAGCGGGCTCGACTCGCAGAACAGAGTCGTAGGCGAGATTCCACAGTAACGGGCCCAAAACCGACCCCTGTGGAACCCCACACTGGATCTCCTCCGGATCCTCGTACCGTCTCGGTCCACGTACAAGATGTACCTGTCGCGCAAGTAGTCCGCGATCACGCCGTGCAGGTAGGGGGAACACCATGGTGTACAAGTCCCCTTATCGCGTCCCAGGGCAGGAATTAAAGGCGTTGACGATATCAATATTTATCGCCAACGCCACGCCGCCCCGGGACACAGCCTGCTCCGACAGGGAGCGGACGCGCATCACCGCGTCGATGGTGGAACGCTCCCGTCGGAAACCAAACTGGTTTTCGGCGAGATCGGGACCGACACGCGACAGATGCCTGTTGAGACGGGCGGCAAGAATTCTCTCGAATAACTTGCCAGCCTCGTCCAACAGGCATATGGGACGGTACGCAGAGGGAGAATCTGCGACTCTGTCTGCCTTCTTCAAGAGGACCAGTCGGGCCTCCTTCCAGGCCCTAGGGAACGAGGAGT
The DNA here is from genome assembly GCA_029286865.1 of Teinopalpus imperialis. NCBI lineage: Eukaryota > Metazoa > Arthropoda > Insecta > Lepidoptera > Papilionidae > Teinopalpus > Teinopalpus imperialis. The sequence continues at coordinate 50,966 of JAGSMU010000165.1, forward strand.
TACGGAGGCAGCTGGTGAACAGCTGCCTCAGCCTGTTCCCGAGGGTAGCCAGACTCAACACCCAGACCCGGCCGGGAATTCCGTCGGGTCCCGGTGCGGTGTTCCTGCCTCTCAAGCGGCACACGGCTCGGTCCAGCTCCTGTGCGGTCACCCCATTTCGTCACACCAATGACACGAAGATTGGGGTAGACCGAGGACTTGACCGACCCTCCGGAAAGAGCGAGCTAATCACTCTTCCCAAGAGGGCCGGATCGAGTTTCCGTCACCGGGGGCGTCAAGGACAGGCTTTCTAGCACCATCCTGTACGGACGCCCCCACGGATCCTCGTCGAGTCCCTCCAGGAGCTCTCTCAGGACCGAGACCTGGCGTTGCAGATTGCTGCCTGCAACGCCTTCGTGGCCGCTCGATACGCCTTCGTAGAGTCTGGCTATCTCCTCACTCGGAGCTCGCCTTCGCCTCCTTCGGGCTCTGGTGTACTGGCGGCGGCTCCGCAAGCAGATCGCTCGCAGCTCCGCGATCTCTGCCGACCACCAGTACACCGCCCTGCGCTTGGGGCGACCGGTCCGGGGCATCGACGCGTCACAAATACGCGTCATCGTGTCCCGGAACCAGTTCGCTTCCACTTCCGGATCGGACGGAACCTCTTCGGCGCTTTCTGGCCATATCGCGACGTTGGCGGCGGCCCCGAGCAAATCTCGGTCTAGCCGCTTGAGACACCAACGTCGCGTGTGACTGCCTTCTCGGCGGCTGGTGTCAGCGTCGGGGCGGCGGATTGCAAGATCGAATAAAATATGGCGGTGGTCGGATAACGTGACCACCTCCTCTGCAACCCGCCAGCCCGACAACATGCGCATCGCAGCGGGAGTCGCCCATGTAAGATCCACGACCGACTTCTGCCACCGCACGCATCGTGTTACGGACCCCGATTTGCCAATCGGAGGTCCAATCCAGCCGCCCATTCCATCACCGTCTCTCTTCGGACTGTCGCTGGGATTCCCCCACGCCCTGGAGTGGGCGTTGAAGTCTCCCAGGACAATCGAAGGACGAGGGAGGCACCTGCGAACGCAGAGTGCCACCTCGTCCAGGTACAGCTCGTAGTCGGCGAGTGACCTCGCGGGAGAGACGTAGCAGCCAACTATGGCCAGGGTGCCCCATTGCACTGCAACGAAGCCCTGACCCTTCCCAATAGGGAACAGGGTGGGACACCCTCTCCACCCCCCAGTAGATCGCCACGGAACTCCAGCTCATCACCGAACCAGCGAGGTGGTCCGGCACGGCATAGGGCTCCGCCACTACTGCCAGAGCAACCCCCACTCCGCAATGGTCTGCATAAACAAATGCTGAGCATTGCGGCAGTGGTTTAGGTTACTCTGGAGGACCTTGAGGGGTGTGAACAACCTAAGCCACCTCCATGCCCGAGCTTGTCGGTTATGGCTGGTGCCGCCGGGACTGCCACGCTTGTGGAGGCAGGAGGACTCTCCTTGTCCTTCCTACCTCTCTTCTGTGGTGGGGCGCACCTCTTACCCAGACGATGGTTTGAGGGCAGCCCCAGGTCCGAGCACAGTGGACATTTGGTGCAGTTGCTCTGCACTCCTTAGCCCTGTGCCCGGTCTCCGCACAAGCGTAGCAGCGCGTGCTCCGGTTCACCTGGTTAGGACACCTACTGCCCACGTGTCCCTTTTCCAGGCACCGGAAGCAGTGCATGGGCCTGGGTTCCAACAGCTCTACCCGAGCAGATCCCCAGCCCACGCATACGCGTCCGGCGGTCACCAGCTTGTGCACGCTGCCGCGGGCACCGCACCCAGCACGTGCCCAAACGCATGGGTGTTCGGTGGACCTCTCCGACCTTAACGTCGTCCACCGAACACCCTCCAGTTTAGCCACTGCCGCCGCGACTTCGCTCGGGCTGACGGCATCGTCGAGGTCCTTCACGCGAATGTCGTCCGACTTAACCGGGCGGCTAATTCGGACATCCATCTCGGAAAGGACCTCACGCATTTTTGCCGCGAGACCGTCCGCCCTCGAACTGCACTCGGGACCGCTGATCTCCAACAGAAGACCACCAGTCACAGCTCGTTTTGGCGAACAGTCTCGATGCCGATATCCGCCAGCCTGATCTTCGACTTGGCCACCTCCATTACTTTCGCATAATTAATGGAGGAGCCAGTCGGCAGCGTAACCGTCACGGCAGCCGAGGACGGGATGCGTTTGGGCCTTAGCCCTTAGCTTTGCCCTTAGGTGGAACAGGCGCCGCTGGCTGCTGGGCCTTGGGCTTTTTTGCCTTTTTGGCTACCTGTGCCCATGACGTGCTTGCGGGCACTTCTGTCACCAATAGTGGCCGCGTCGTCGGAGTCGCCACTGGAGGCAACTCGGCCACTGGAGGGTGGGAGGGCTTCTTCCCCTTCTTCGTCGACTTCCGCGAGTGCGACGGTGCCTCCTGCACCGGCTGCGGATTTAGTGGCAGCGATTGCACTACACTCGCGGAAGGTTTCCGGGCCTCACTCCTAAGGGAGGCCGGGTTGCCCTCTCCGGAAAGATCTTTGCCTCGAAGGCCGCCAATCTTGCCTCTACGAGCGCTCCCAAGCGCTCCATAAGCCCGTCTGCGCTTTTTGTCTTCGGAGCGCTAGGGGCCCGCTGAGGAGGAGGCATGGCTGCCTGAGGTTCCCCTCTTATCCGGAGAGCGCCGAGCCTCCGAAAGCCTCCCCACTTTCGTCGAGAGCTCGGCCAATTGCGAGCGAAGCTCAGCGTTCTCCCGCTCGAGCCTCTCGACGTTGGGGGGCTGGGCCACCCTCCGTGCCAGTTCCGACGTGGCCGCTTCCACAAATCGGGTCGCCATTCGCAAGCTGTGTACGAATGAGCCCTTGAGGTTGCCCGATTTGTCGGCAACCTTGTCCACCGCCAACAAGGACGACCGGATGAAGGCATCCAGGTCCGTGGTAGACTTGGCCTCCATCTCCCGCTCCAGATCTGCGGGTTTTGGAAGGGAAAATACAGCCTTAGCCCTCGTCAAGCTCTGGGCCACCGTCGGATCCCAGATGCCATCCTCCTCGTCAGCGACCACGTCCGTGTCCGTGCCTGAGACTGCGACTGCCTGGAATTTGTCGGCCACGACAGTCGCAGGCTTGGCTCGCCTCTTCCTGCTTGTCCTTGCGGACACCTCCGATGTTGCGGATCTGAGTGAGGCATCCGATCTTCCGCCGTCACTCTCAGCGCCCAAACTCACAGGCGTACTTGGGCGCGCAAAGCGTCCACGCCTGTCCCGTGCCGGGACTACTGGTCCCGCAGATGCTGCTCTACCGTCTTGGCTCTGGTCCCTTGATGTTGAGGGACCTTCGACTGCTATTACAGACTCAGCGCTGTTCGCTAAGTCTCCTTCTCTCTCTTGGTTTTTTGAATTATCCATATTAATTCCCACGAGTTAGGACGAAATAAAATGTCGGTCTCCGGGTGACGCCTATTCCAGAGACAAGGCTACATACTGTGGGGTCGCCTGGTACCCACAGGTTTTAAGACTTCGCTGTCTGGTTTTATAGAGTGATCCTTCTCGCGGGCCGGCCAATTAAGGCAAGCCCTCCGCTCCGCTGCACTTCGACGTACCCCATAATCGTCAACGCTGGGGTCCTTGAAGAGTACAGCGGGTTACGGCGCGCTGGGAAAGCCGACGTAACTCCCCAGTTTTGGACGGTTGAATGCCCGGCGGCAGTGTGAGTGCACACCGAGCCCGTCCCTCCACTATGAGCATTAGGCACTGGAAACGATATATCGTCACAAGTTCCCAATACCCACCGTCATTTGTTGCCTTTCCCCCGGATACTTTGATCAAAGAGAAATGCAACCTCCACCCGCGCATTAGGCACTGACAACGACGTATCGCCACCAGTTCCCAATGCGCACCCTCATTTTGTTGCCTTTCCCCCGGATACTTTGATCAAGGAGAAATGCAACCTCCACCCGCGCATTGGGCACTGAGAGCGACGTATCGCCACCAGTTCCCAATGCACACCCTCTTTTTGTTGCCTTTCCCCCGGATACAGAAATCAAGGGGAAATGCAACCTCCACCCGCACATTAGGCACTGACAACGACGTATCGCCACCAGTTCCCAATGCGCACCCTCATTTTGTTGCCTTTCCCCCGGATACTTTGATCAAGGAGAAATGCAACCTCCCACAACGCTCGACGGTTGAGTGCCCGGCGGCAGTAAAAACGCACACCGAGCCCGTCCCTCCACTATGAGCATTAGGCACTGGAAACGATATATCGTCGCCAGTTCCCAATACCCACCGTCATTTGTTGCCTTTCCCCGGATACAGAAATCAAGGGGAAATGCAACCTCCACCCGCGCATTAGGCACTGACAACGACGTATCGCCACCAGTTCCCAATGAGCACCCTCATTTTGTTGCCTTTCCCCGGATGCTTTGATCAAGGAGAAATGCAACCTCCACCCGCGCATTAGGCACTGACAACGACGTATCGCCACCAGTTCCCAATACCCACCGTCATTTGTTGCCTTTCCCCGGATACTTTGATCAAGGAGAAATGCAACCTCCACCCACATTGGGCACTGAGGACGACGTATCGTCACCAGTTCCCAATGCGCACCCTCATTTTGTTGCCTTTCCCCGGATACTTTGATCAAGGAGAAATGCAACCTCCTAACGCTCGACGGTTGAGTGCCCGGCGGCAGTAAAACGCACACCAGGCCCGTCCCTCCACTATGAGCATTAGGCACTGGAAACGATATATCGTCGCCAGTTCCCAATACCCACCGTCATTTGTTGCCTTTCCCCGGATACAGAAATCAAGGGGAAATGCAACCTCCTAACGCTCGACGGTTGAGTGCTCGGTGGCAGTAAAACGCACACCGAGCCCGTCCCCCACACTGTGAGCATTAGGCACTGCCAACGACGTATCGCCACCAGTTCCCAATGCACACCCTCATTTTGTTGCCTTTCCCCCGGATACTTAGATCAAGGAGAAATGCAACCTCCAACCTAACCTAACCTTTTTTTTTTTTTTTTTTACATGGGGAAATGCCTACGCATACCCACCCCTGCGGGGGCAAGGGTGGGTTATGTCGGACTTGCACCGACTAAAACCCCATGGTGTTCCACCTTCGTCGCGTATGGCGGGGCCACGGGAACGCTTTCGCACACCTCCGCGACCCCGCCTGCGCTGGCCGGCAAGCCGGCCCTCCTTCGGGGAGGACATCCCCTCTCCACCCTCTCCTGCAAGGCGCGCCGGAACACGGACGCGCCTTCCATCTCGGCCTCCTCTGTAGGTGGAAACGGACTCCCCGAGTCCGCCCCCAGAGGCCATGGGAGCCAGGAAGTCCCAGCCCCCTGCGGCGGATCTGGTCTACGGCTCCACCGCCGACCGATGTTCGGCCGCGGAGGACAGGGAGAGCGGCAACGAAACACCGACACTCCTCTTCCCCGCGGCCCCACCACAGCCGCATCATGCGGTGCGACCCCGCTTGAGTCGCGGAGGATAGGAGAGCGGCAACGCAACACCGACACTCCTCTCCCTCCGCGACTCCGCCTCGGCTACTGAGGGCGGGAAGGCGGCCTCGCTCCACCACTTCCACCCCCAGCAGTCCACCGACACGCTTCCGAGGTAGGCTCATTATAGGCCACTCCTGGAACTGGCAGCCACCTCGGAGCCGACCACAGAGCGCCTTAGGCCGGCCATTTGGGTTCCTCTTAGCTTCACCGTGGGTGACCAAGCCACGGTTACTAAGCCCCCCCGCTACGACAAAGCGAGAACCCTTCGGGGGGGAACCTAACCTAACCTATCCTAACCTAACCCCAACCACCTTTATCTTTGTGTATTAGAGTCTTAGGCATTCCAAATTGGTTTTTTGTTGTAGCATTTGTTCAGTGTAATCGTTAGACAGTCATCCTGCGCCGCATTTAGGCCATTTCTAGTCTAGTTGTAATCAGTTATTTTTAGTTTCATAATTACGTAATTTTATTCCATTTGTAAAAATTTTCATGTCTTCGTTTTTCGTGCTGATTTTGTAACCTAACCTTTTTTTTTTTTTTACATGGGGAAATGCCTACGCATACCCACCCCTGCGGGGGCAAGGGTGGGTTATGTCGGACTCGCACCGACTAAAACCCCATGGTGTTCCACCTTCGTCGCGTATGGCGGGGTTACGGGAACGCTTTCGCACACCTCCGCGACCCCGCCTGCGCTGGCCGGCAAGCCGGCCCTCCTTCGGGGGGAGGACATCCCCTCTCCACCCTCTCCTGCAAGGCGCCGGAACACGGACGCGCCTTCCATCTCGGCCTCCTCTGTAGGTGGGAAACGGACTCCCCCGAGTCCGCCCCCCAGAGGCCATGGGAGCCAGGAAAGTCCCAGCCCCCTGCGGCGGATCTGGTGTTAGGCTCCGCCGCCAACCAATGTTCGGCCGCGGAGGACAGGGAGAGCGGCAGGATCAACCGACACTCCACTGAACCCGCGGCCCCACCACGGCCGCATCAGCGGTGCGACCCCGCTTGAGTCGCGGAGGATAGGAGATACACTACCCTCCCTCCGCGACTCCGTCTCGGATACGGAGGTGGGGGCGACGATGCATTAGTACCACTGCCAACAGTCCCCGCACCGCCACCCCATTCCCCGACTCCGCCTCGGCTGCGGACGGTGCGTAAGACGGCCTCACTCCGTCCATCCGCACCCCGCAGCCCACCGACACGCATCCAGGGCGGGCCCAGCTCCAGCCCGCCCGGGCAGCCTCCTCGGAGCCGACCTTGAACGCCTTAGGCCGGCCATTTGGGTTCCTCTAGCTTCACCGTGGTTAATCTCCACACCACGGTTACTAAGCCCCGCTACGACAAAGCGAGAACCCTTCGGGGGCTTGTAACCTAACCTTTTTTTTTTTTACATGGGGAAATGCCTACGCATACCCACCCCTGCGGGGGCAAGGATGGGTTATGTCGGACTCGCACCGACTAAAACCCCATGGTGTTCCACCTTCGTCGCGTATGGCGGGGCCACGGGAACGCTTTCGCACACCTCCGCGACCCCGCCTGCGCTGGCCGGCAAGCCGGCCCTCCTTCGGGGAGGACATCCCCTCTCCACCTCTCCTGCAAGGCGCGCCGGAACACGGACGCGCCTTCCATCGGCCTCCTCTGTAGGTGGGAAACGGACTCCCCCGAGTCCGCCCCCCAGAGGCCATGGGGGCCAGGAAAGCACTAAGCAAACCCAGCCCCCTGCGGCGGATCTGGTCTACGGCTCCACCGCCGACCGATGTTCGGCCGCGGAGGACAGGGAGAGCGGCAACGAAACACCGACACTCCTCTTCCCCCGCGGCCCCACCACAGCCGCATCATGCGGTGCATTTAACGAGTCGCGGAGGATAGGAGAGCGGCAACGCAATACCGACACTCCTCTCCCTCCGCGACTCCGCCTCGGCTGCGGACGGTGCGTAAGACGGCCTCACTCCGTCCATCCGCACCCCGCAGCCCACCGACACGCATCCAGGGCGGGCCCAGCTCCAGCCCGCCCGGGCAGCCTCCTCGGGCCGGCCTTAGAACGCCTTAGGCCGGCCATTTGGGTTCCTCTTAGCTTCACCGTGGGCATTGTACGATTTGCGCTGCGACAAGCGAGAACCGCTTCGGAGACCCTAACCTAACCTATCCTAACCTAACCCCAACCACCTTTATCTTTGTGTATTAGAGTCTTAGGCATTCCAAATTGGTTTTTGTTGTAGCATTTGTTCAGTGTAATCGTTAGACAGTCATCCTGCGCCGCATTTAGGCCATTTCTGAATCTAGTTGTAATCAGTTATTTTTAGTTTCATAATTACGTAATTTTATTCCATTTGTAAAAATTTTCATGTCTTCGTTTTTCGTGCTGATTTTGTAACCTAACCTTTTTTTTTTTTTACATGGGAAATGCCTACGCATACCCACCTGCGGGGGAGCAAAGGGTGGGTTAATCCGGACTCGCACCGACTAAAACCCCATGGTGTTCCACCTTCGTCGCGTATGGCGGGGTTACGGGAACGCTTTCGCACACCTCCGCGACCCCGCCTGCGCTGGCCGGCAAGCCGGCCCCTCCTTCGGGGGGAGGACATCCCCCTCTCCACCCCTCTCCTGCAAGGCGCGCCGGAACACGGACGCGCCTTCCATCTCGGCCTCCTCTGTAGGTGGGAAACGGACTCCCCGAGTCCGCCCCCAAGACCATGGGAATAGAGTCCCAGCCCCCTGCGGCGGATCTGGTGTTAGGCTCCGCCGCCAACCAATGTTCGGCCGCGGAGGACAGGGAGAGCGGCAGGATCAACCGACACTCCACTGAACCCGCGGCCCCACCACGGCCGCATCAGCGGTGCGACCCCCGCTTGAGTCGCGGAGGATAGGAGATACACTACCCGCACTCCTCCGCAGCTCCCATTCTCTAGTCGGTGGGGGCGATGATGGCTGCGCTGCTGGCAATCCCCGCACCGCCACCCCATTCCCCGACTCCGCCTCGGCTGCGGACGGTGCGTAAGACGGCCTCACTCCGTCCATCCGCACCCCGCAGCCCACCGACACGCATCCAGGGCGGGCCCAGCTCCAGCCCGCCGGGGCGTATATCGAATGTGGCCGCCCAGAACGCCTTAGGCCGGCCATTTGGGTTCCTCTTAGCTTCACCGTGGTTAACTCCGCACCACGGTTACTAAGCCCCGCTACGACAAAGCGGAACCCTTCGGGGGCTTGTAACCTAACCTAACCTAACCTAGCCTAACCTAACCTAACCTAACCTAACCTAACCACCTATATCTTTGTGTATTAGGAGTCTTAAGCATTCAAATTGGTTTTGTTGTAGCATTTTGTTCCAGTGTAATCGTTAGATAGTCATCCTGCGCCGCATTTAGGCCATTTCTGAATCTAGTTGTAATCAGTTATTTTTAGTTTCATAATTGCGTAATTTTATTCCATTTGTAAAATTTTCATGTTTTCGTTTTTCGTGCTGATTTTGTAACCTAACCTAACCTAACCCTAACCACCTATATCTTTGTGTATTAGAGTCTTAAGCATTCCAAATTGGTTTTTTGTTGTAGCATTTGTTCAGTGTAATCGTTAGACAGTCATCCTGCGCCGCAATTAGGCCATTTCTAGTCTAGTTGTAATCAGTAATTTTAGTTTCATAATTACGTAATTTTATTCTATTTGTAAAAATTTTCATGTCTTCATTTTTCGTGCTGATTTTGTAACCTTACCTAACCTAACCTAACCTATCCTAACCTTACCCTAACCACCTATATCTTTGTGTATAAGAGTCTTAAGCATTCCAAATTGGTTTTTTGTTGTAGCATTTGTTCAGTGTAATCGTTAGACGGTCATCCTGCGCCGCATTTAAGGCCATTTCTAGTCTAGTTGTAATCAGTTATTTTAGTTTCATAATTGCGTAATTTTATTCCATTTGTAAAATTTTCATGTCTTCGTTTTTCGTGCTGATTTTGTAACCTAACCTAACCTAACCTAACCACCTATATCTTTGTGTATAAGAGTCTTAAGCATTCCAAATTGGTTTTTGTTGTAGCATTTTGTTCCAGTGTAATCGTTAGACAGCTATCCTGCACCGCATTTAGGCCATTTCTAGTCTAGTTGTAATCAGTTATTTTTAGTTTCATAATTACGTAATTTTATTCCATTTGTAAAATTTTCATGTCTTCGTTTTTCGTGCTGATTTTGTAGCCTAACCTAACCTAACCTATCCTAACCTAACCTAACCACCTATATCTTTGTATATAAGAGTCTTAAGCATTCCAAATTGGTTTTGTTGTAGCATTTGTTCAGTGTAATCGTTAGACGGTCATCCTGCGCCGCATTTAGGCCATTTCTAGTCTAGTTGTAATCAGTTATTTTTAGTTTCATAATTACGTAATTTTATTCCATTTGTAAAATTTTCATGTCTTCGTTTTTCGTGCTGATTTTGTAGCCTAACCTAACCTAACCTAACCTATCCTAACCTAACCTATCCTAACCTAACCTAACCACCTTTACCTTTGTGTATTAGAGTCTTAGGCATTCCAAATTGGTTTTGTTGTAGCATTTGTTCAGTGTAATCGTTAGACGGTCATCCTGCGCCGCATTTAGGCCATTTCTAGTCTAGTTGTAATCAGTTATTTTTAGTTTCATAATTACGTAATTTTATTCCATTTGTAAAATTTTCATGTCTTCGTTTTTCGTGCTGATTTTGTAACCTAACCTAACCTATCTAACCTAACCTAACCACCTATATCTTTGTGTATTAGAGTCTTAAGCATTCAAATTGGTTTTGTTGTAGCATTTGTTCAGTGTAATCGTTAGACAGTCATCCTGCGCCGCATTTAGGCCATTTCTAGTCTAGATGTAATCAGTAATTTTTAGTTTCGTAATTACGTAATTTTATTCCATTTGTAAAATTTTCATGTCTTCGTTTTTCGTGCTGATTTTGTAACCTAACCTAACCTAACCTAACCTATCCTAACCTAACCTAATACCTATATCTTTGTGTATAAGAGTCTTAAGCATTCAAATTGGTTTTGTTGTAGCATTTGTTCAGTGTAATCGTTAGACAGTCATCCTGCGCCGCATTTAGGCCATTTCTGAATCTAGTTGTAATCAGTTATTTTTAGTTTCATAATTACGTAATTTTATTCCATTTGTAAAATTTTCATGTTTTCGTTTTTCATTGCTGATTTTGTAACCTAACCTAACCTAACCTATCCTAACCTAACCTAACCACCTATATCTTTGTGTATTAGAGTCTTAAGCATTCAAATTGGTTTTTGTTGTAGCATTTGTTCAGTGTAATCGTTAGACAGTCATCCTGCGCCGCATTTAGGCCATTTCTAGTCTAGATGTAATCAGTAATTTTTAGTTTCGTAATTACGTAATTTTATTCCATTTGTAAAAATTTTCGTATCTTCGTTTTTCGTGCTGATTTTGTAACCTAACCTAACCTAACCTAACCTATCCTAACCTAACCTAATACCTATATCTTTGTGTATAAGAGTCTTAAGCATTCAAATTGGTTTTGTTGTAGCATTTGTTCAGTGTAATCGTTAGACAGTCATCCTGCGCCGCATTTAGGCCATTTCTGAATCTAGTTGTAATCAGTTATTTTTAGTTTCATAATTACGTAATTTTATTCCATTTGTAAAATTTTCATGTTTTCGTTTTTCGTGCTGATTTTGTAACCTAACCTAACCTAACCTAACCACCTATATCTTTGTGTATTAGAGTCTTAAGCATTCAAATTGGTTTTGTTGTAGCATTTTGTTCCAGTGTAATCGTTAGACAGTCATCCTGCGCCGCAATTAGGCCATTTCTAGTCTAGTTGTAATCAGTAATTTTTAGTTTCATAATTACGTAATTTTATTCTATTTGTAAAATTTTCATGTCTTCATTTTTCGTGCTGATTTTGTAACCTTACCTAACCTAACCTATCCTAACCTAACCTAACTCTAACCCTAACCACCTATATCTTTGTGTATAAGAGTCTTAAGCATTCCAAATTGGTTTTGTTGTAGCATTTGTTCAGTGTAATCGTTAGACAGTCATCCTGCGCCGCAATTAGGCCATTTCTAGTCTAGTTGTAATCAGTTATTTTAGTTTCATAATTACGTAATTTTATTCCATTTGTAAAAATTTTCATGTCTTCGTTTTTCGTGCTGATTTTGTAACCTAACCTAACCTAACCTAACCTATCCTAACCTAACCTAACCACCTATATCTTTGTGTATTAGAGTCTTAAGCAATCCAAATTGGTTTTGTTGTAGCATTTGTTCAGTGTAATCGTTAGACAGTCATCCCAGCCGCATTTAGGCCATTTCTAGTCTAGTTATTTTTAGTTTCATAATTACGTAATTTTATTCCATTTGTAAAAATTTTCATGTCTTCGTTTTTCGTGCTGATTTTGTAACCTAACCTAACCTAACCTAACCTATCCTAACATAACCCTAACCACCTATATCTTTGTGTATAAGAGTCTTAAGCATTCCAAATTGGTTTTTTGTTGTAGCATTTGTTCAGTGTAATCGTTAGACGGTCATCCTGCGCCGCATTTAGGCCATTTGTAGTCTAGTTGTAATCCAGTTATTTTTAGTTTCATAATTGCGTAATTTTATTCCATTTGTAAAAATTTTCATGTCTTCGTTTTTCGTGCTGATTTTGTAACCTAACCTAACCTAACCTAACCACCTATATCTTTGTGTATTAGAGTCTTAAGCATTCCAAATTGGTTTTGATGTAGCATTTTGTTCCAGTGTAATCGTTAGACAGCCATCCTGCACCGCAGTTAGGCCATTTCTCGTCTAGTTGTAATCAGTTATTTTTAGTTTCATAATTGCGTAATTTTATTCCATTTGTAAAATTTTCATGTCTTCGTTTTTCGTGCTGATTTTGTAACCTAACCTAACCTAACCTAACCACCTATATCTTTGTGTATTAGAGTCTTAAGCATTCCAAATTGGTTTTGTTGTAGCATTTGTTCCAGTGTAATCGTTAGACAGTCATCCTGCGCCGCAATTAGGCCATTTCTAGTCTAGTTGTAATCAGTAATTTTTTTTTTTTTTTAGTTTCATAATTACGTAATTTTATTCTATTTGTAAAAATTTTCATGTCTTCATTTTTCGTGCTGATTTTGTAACCTAACCTAACCTAACCTAACCTATCTAACCTAACCTAACCTAACCACCTATATCTTTGTATAAGAGTCTTAAGCATTCAAATTGGTTTTGTTGTAGCATTTGTTCAGTGTAATCGTTAGACGGTCATCCTGCGCCGCATTTAGGCCATTTGTAGTCTAGTTGTAATCAGTTATTTTTAGTTTCATAATTACGTAATTTTATTCCATTTGTAAAATTTTCATGTCTTCGTTTTCATTGCTGATTTTGTAACCTAACCTAACCTAACCTAACCTAACCACCTATATCTTTGTGTATAAGAGTCTTAAGCATTCAAATTGGTTTTTGTTGCAGTGTAATCGTTAGACAGCCATCCTGCACCGCAGTTAGGCCATTTCTAGTCTAGTTGTAATCAGTTATTTTTAGTTTCATAATTACGTAATTTTATTCCATTTGTAAAATTTTCATGTCTTCGTTTTTCGTGCTGATTTTGTAACCTAACCTAACCTAACCTAACCTAACCTATCTAACCTAACCTAACCACCTATATCTTTGTGTATAAGAGTCTTAAGCATTCAAATTGGTTTTGTTGTAGCATTTGTTCAGTGTAATCGTTAGACAGTCATCCTGCGCCGCATTTAGGCCATTTCTAGTCTAGTTGTAATCAGTTATTTTTAGTTTCATAATTACGTAATTTTATTCCATTTGTAAAAATTTTCATGTCTTCGTTTTTCGTGCTGATTTTGTAACCTAACCTAACCTAACCTAACCTATCCTAACCTTACCCTAACCACCTATATCTTTGTGTATTAGAGTCTTAAGCATTCCAAATTGGTTTTTTGTTGTAGCATTTGTTCAGTGTAATCGTTAGACAGTCATCCTGCGCCGCATTTAGGCCATTTCTAGTCTAGTTGTAATCAGTAATTTTAGTTTCATAATTACGTAATTTTATTCCATTTGTAAAATTTTCATGTCTTCGTTTTTCGTGCTGATTTTGTAACCTAACCTAACCTAACCTAACCTAACCTAACCTAACCACCTATATCTTTGTGTATAAGAGTCTTAAGCATTCCAAATTGGTTTTGTTGTAGCATTTGTTCAGTGTAATCGTTAGACAGTCATCCTGCGCCGCATTTAGGCCATTTCTAGTCTAGTTATAATCAGTTATTTTAGTTTCATAATTACGTAATTTTATTCCATTTGTAAAAATTTTCATGTCTTCGTTTTTCGTGCTGATTTTGTAACCTAACCTAACCTAACCTAACCACCTATATCTTTGTGTATTAGAGTCTTAAGCATTCCAAATTGGTTTTTTGTTGTAGCATTTGTTCAGTGTAATCGTTAGACAGTCATCCTGCGCCGCATTTAGGCCATTTCTAGTCTAGTTGTAATCAGTTATTTTAGTTTCATAATTACGTAATTTTATTCCATTTGTAAAAATTTTCATGTCTTCATTTTTCGTGCTGATTTTGTAACCTAACCTAACCTAACCTAACCTATCCTAACCTAACCCTAACCACCTATATCTTTGTGTATAAGAGTCTTAAGCATTCCAAATTGGTTTTTGTTGTAGCATTTGTTCAGTGTAATCGTTAGACGGTCATCCTGCGCCGCATTTAGGCCATTTGTAGTCTAGTTGTAATCAGTTATTTTAGTTTCATAATTACGTAATTTTATTCCATTTGTAAAAATTTTCATGTCTTCGTTTTTCGTGCTGATTTTGTAACCTTTTTTTTTTTTACATGGGGAAATGCCTACGCATACCCACCTGCGGGGCAAGGGTGGGTTATGTCGGACTCGCACCGACTAAAACCCCATGGTGTTCCACCTTCGTCGCGTATGGCGGGGTTACGGGAACGCTTTCGCACACCTCCGCGACCCCGCCTGCGCTGGCCGGCAAACCGGCCCCTTCTCCGGGGGAGGACATCTCCCTCTCCACCCTCTCAGGCAAGGCGCGCCGGAACACGGACGCGCCTTCCATCTCGGCCTCCTCTGTAGGTGGGAAGCGGACTCCCCGAGTCCGCCCCCAGAAACCGTAGGGCCAGAAGCACTAAATAACCAGCCCCTGCGGTGGATCTGGTCTGCGGCTCCACCGCCGACCGATGTTCGGCCGCGGAGGACAGGGAGAGCGGCAACGAAACACCGACACTCCTCTTCCCCCGCGGCCCCACCACAGCCGCATCACGCGGTGCGACCCCCGCTTGAGTCGCGGAGGATGGGGAGAGCGGCAACGAAACACCGACACTCCTCTCCCTCCGCGACTCCGCCTCGGCTGCTGAGGGGCGGGAAGACGGCCTCGCTCCGCCACATCCGCCCCAGCAGTCCACCGACACGCATCCGAGGTTGGCTCACAAGAGCCCACCCGGAGCGGCCACCTGGGCCGGCCTCCAGAGCGCCTTAGGCCGGCCATTTGGGTTCCTCTTAAGCTTCACCGTGGGTGACCAAGCCACGGTTACCAGCCCCATACGTAAGAGGAGCCAGCGGGGGTCGGGGGAACCTAACCTAACCTAACCTTTTTTTTTTTTTACATGGGGAAATGCCTACGCATACCCACCCTGCAGACAGGGGTGGGTTATGTCGGACTCGCACCGACTAAAACCCCATGGTGTTCCACCTTCGTCGCGTATGGCGGGGTCACGGGAACGCTTTCGCACACATCCGCGACCCCGCCTGCGCTGGCCGGCAAACCGGCCCCTTCTCCGGGGAGGACATCCCCCTCTCCACCCTCTCAGGCAAGGCGCGCCGGAACACGGACGCGCCTTCCAACTCGGCCTCCTCTGTAGGTGGGAAGCGGACTCCCCCGAGTCCGCCCCCCAGAGGCCATGGGGGCCAGGAAGTCTCCGCAGCCCCCTGCGGCGGATCTGGTGTTAGGCTCCGCCGCCGACCAATGTTCGGCCGCGGAGGACAGGGAGAGTGGCGGGAACAATAACCTCCACTGAACCCGCGGCCCCACCACGGCCGCATCAGCGGTGCGACCCCCGCGCGTGAGTCGCGGAGGATAGGAGATACACTACCCTCCTCCGCGACTCCGTCTCGATGCGGAGGGTGGGGGCGACGATGCGCGGTACCGGTGCTAACAGTCCCCGCACCGCCACCCCATTCCCCGACTCCGCCTCGGCTGCGGATGGTGCGTAAGACAGCCTCACTCCGTCCATCCGCGCCGCAGCCCACCGACACGCATCCGGGCGGGCCAGCTCCAGCCCGCCCGGGCAGCCTCCTCGGGCCGGCCTTAGAACGCCTTAGGCCGGCCATTTGGGTTCCTCTTAAGCTTCACCGTGGTTAACTCCACACCACGGTTACTAAGCCCGCTACGACAAAGCGGAACCCTTCGGGGGAACCTAACCTAACCTATCCTAACCTAGCCTAACCACCTATATCTTTGTGTATTAGAGTCTTAAGCATTCCAAATTGGTTTTGTTGTAGCATTTGTTCAGTGTAATCGTTAGACAGTCATCCTGCGCCGCATTTAGGCCATTTCTAGTCTAGTTATTTTAGTTTCATAATTACGTAA
The DNA here is from genome assembly GCA_029286865.1 of Teinopalpus imperialis. Classification (NCBI taxonomy): domain Eukaryota; kingdom Metazoa; phylum Arthropoda; class Insecta; order Lepidoptera; family Papilionidae; genus Teinopalpus; species Teinopalpus imperialis. The sequence continues at coordinate 67,076 of JAGSMU010000165.1, forward strand.
TTTTATTCCATTTGTAAAAATTTTCATGTCTTCGTTTTTCGTGCTGATTTTGTTACCTAACCTAACCTAACCTAACCAATCCTAACCTAACCCTAACCACCTATATCTTTGTGTATAAGAGTCTCAAGCATTCCAAATTAGTTTTTTGTTGTAGCATTTGTTCACTGTAATCGTTAGACAGTCATCCTGCGCCGCATTTAGGCCATTTCTAGTCTAGTTGTAATCAGTTATTTTTAGTTTCATAATTACGTAATTTTATTCCATTTGTAAAAATTTTCATGTCTTCGTTTTTCGTGCTGATTTTGTAACCTAACCTTTTTTTTTTTTACGGCAGGAAATGCCTACGCATACCCACCTGCGGGGGCAAGGGTGGAGTTATGTCGGACTCGCACCGACTAAAACCCCATGGTGTTCCACCTTCGTCGCGTATGGCGGGGTTGCAGGAACGCTTTCGCACACCTCCGCGACCCCGCCTGCGCTGGCCGGCAAGCCGGCCCCTCCTTCGGGGAGGACATCCCCCTCTCCGCCCCTCTCCTGCAAGGCGCGCCGGAACACGGACGCGCCTTCCATCTCGGCCTCCTCTGTGGGTGGGAAGCGGACTCCCCGAGTCCGCCCCCAGGCCATGGGGCAGGAAAGTCCAGCCCCCTGCGGCGGATCACAGTGTTAGGCTCCGCCGCCAGCCAATGTTCGGCCGCGGAGGACAGGGAGAGCGGCAGGATCAGCCGACACTCCACTGAACCCGCGGCCCCACCACGGCCGCATCAGCGAATGCGACCCCGCTTGAGTCGCGGAGGATAGGGAGATACACTACCCTCCTCCGCGACTCCGTCTCAGATGCGGAGGGTGGGGGCGACGATGCGCGGTACCGCTGCTAACAGTCCCCGCACCGCCACCCCATTCCCCGACTCCGCCTCGGCTGCGGATGGTGCGTAAGACAGCCTCACTCCGTCCATCCACACCCACAGCCCCTCGGCCTATTTTTTTTTTACATGGGTAAATGCCTACGCATACCCACCTGCGGGGGCAGGGGGTGGGTTATGTCGGACTCGCACCGACTAAAACCCCATGGTGTTCCACCTTCGTCGCGTATGGCGGGGTTGCAGGAACGCTTTCGCGCACCTCCGCGACCCCGCCTGCGCTGGCCGGCAAACCGGCCCTTCTCCGGGGAGGACATCTCCCTCTCCACCCTCTCAGGCAAGGCGCGCCGGAACACGGACGCGCCTTCCATCTCGGCCTCCTCTGTAGGTGAAACGAACTCCCCGAGTCCGCCCCCAGAGGCCATGCAGGGGCCAGGAAAGTCCCAGCCCCTGCAGCGGATCTGGTGTTAGAGCTCCGCCGCCAGCCAATGTTCGGCCGCGGAGGGACGGGGGAGAGCAGCAGGATCAGCCGACACTCCACTGAACCCGCGGCCCCACCACGGCCGCATCAGCGGTGCGACCCCGCTTGAGTCGCGGAGGGATAGAGAGGCGGCAACACCAGCACCGACCTCCTCTCCCTCCCGCGGCTCGCCTCGGCACTGAGGGGGCGGGGAGGCGGCCTCGCTCCGCCGCCCGCCCCCAGCGGTCACGGACACGCTTCCGGGCAGGCTCGTTGCAGGCCACCCGGGCGGCGCTCACTCGGGCCGGCCACCGGAACGCCTTAGGCCGGCCATTTGGGTTCCTCTTAAGCTTCACCGTGGGTGACCAAGCCACGGTTACTAAGCCCCCCCGCTACGACAAAGCGAGAACCCTTCGGGGGGGAACCTAACCTAACCTAACCTAACCCTAACCATCTATATCTTTGTGTATTAGAGTCTTAAGCATTCCAAATTGGTTTTTTGTTGTACCATTTGTTCAGTGTAATCGTTAGACAGTCATCCTACACCGCATTTAGGCCATTTCTAGTCTAGTTGTAATCAGTTATTTTTAGTTTCATAATTACGTAATTTTATTCCATTTGTAAAATTTTCATGTCTTCGTTTTCGTGCTGATTTTGTAACCTAACCTAACCTAACCTAACCACCTATATCTTTGTGTATTAGAGTCTTAAGCATTCCAAATTGGTTTTGTTGTACCATTTGTTCAGTGTAATCGTTAGACAGTCATCCTGCACCGCATTTAGGCCATTTCTAGTCTAGTTGTAATCAGTTATTTTTAGTTTCATAATTACGTAATTTTATTCCATTTGTAAAAATTTTCATCTCTTCGCTTTTCGTGCTGATTTTGTAACCTAACCTAAGCTAACCTAACCTATCCTAACCTAACCCTAACCCCCTATATCTTTGTGTATTAGAGTCTTAAGCATTCCAAATTGGTTTTTTGTTGTAGCATTTGTTCAATGTAATCGTTAGACAGTCATCCTGCACCGCATTTAGGCCATTTCTAGTCTAGTTGTAATCAGTTATTTTTAGTTTCATAATTACGTAATTTTATTCCATTTGTAAAATTTTCATGTCTTCGTTTTTCATTGCTGATTTTGTAACCTAACCTTTTTTTTTTTTTTTACATGAGGGAAATGCCACGCGCCACCCACCTGCGGGGCAAGGGTGGATTATGTCCGGACTCTTTACCGACTAAAACCCCATGGTGTTCCACCTTCGTCGCGTATGGCGGGGCCACGGAACGCTTTCGCACACCTCCGCGACCCGCCTGCGCTGACCGGCAAACCAAAGCCCCTCCTTCGAGGAGGACGTCCCCTCTCCACCCCTCTTTCCTGCAAGGCGCGCCGGAACACGGACGCGCCTTCCATCTCGGCCTCCTCTGTAGGTGGAAACGGACTCCCCGAGTCCGCCCCAGAACCATGGGAACCAGGGAAAGTCCCAGCCCCTGCAGCGGATCTGGTGTTAGGCTCCGCCGCCAATAATGTTCGGCCGCGGAGGACGGGGAAGCTGGCAGGATCAGCGGCGCTCCACTGAACCCGCGGCCCCACCACGACCGCATCAGCGGTGCGACCCCGCTTGAGTCGCGGAGGTGAGGAGATGCCACCCGCCATCCGCGACTCCGTCTCAGATGCGGAGGGTGGGGCGACGATGCGCGGTACCGCTGCTAACAGTCCCCGCACCGCCACCCCATTCCCCGACTCCGCCTCGGCTGCGTCTGTGGGTGGGAAGCGGACTCCCCGAGTCCGCCCCCAGAGGCCATGGGGCTGAAACCCCAGCCCCCTGCGGTGGATCTGGTCTGCGGCTCCACCGCCGACCGATGTTCGGCCGCGGAGGACAGGGAGAGCGGCAGGATCAACCGACACTCCACTGAACCCGCGGCCCCACGGCCGCTTCAGCGGTGTGACTTTCGAGTCGCGGAGGATAGTGGGTATACCACCCTCCTCCGCGACTCCGCCTCGGCTGCGGATGGTGCGTAAGACGGCCTCACTCCGTCCATCCGCACCCCGCAGCCCACCGACACGCATCCAGGGCGGCCCAGCTCCAGCCCGCCCGAGCGGTTTCCCTCGGCCGGCCTTGTGAACGCCTTAGGCCGGCCATTTGGGTTCCTCTTAGCTTCACCGTGGTTAACTCCACACCACGGTTGGTGCCAAGCCCCCGCTACGACAAGCGGGAACCCTTCGGAAGCGGACTCCT
>JAGSMU010000166.1:0-100400 GCA_029286865.1 Teinopalpus imperialis
CGGAGTCCGCCCTAGAGGCCATGGGGCTGAAACCCCAGCCCCTGCGGCGGATCTGGTGATAGGCTCCGCCGCCAGCCAATGTTCGGCCGCGGAGGACAGGGGAGAGCGGCAGGATCAACTTCACTACTCTCCACTGGAACCCGCGGCCCCACCACGGCCGCTTCAGCGGTGTGACTTTCGAGTCGCGGAGGATAGGGAGATACACCCTCCCTCCGCGACTCCGCCTCGGCTGCGGATGGTGCGTAAGACGGCCTCACTCCGTCCATCCGCACCCCGCAGCCCACCGACACGCATCCAGGGCGGGCCCAGCTCCAGCCCGCCCGAGCGGTTTCCCTCGGCCGGCCTTGTGAACGCCTTAGGCCGGCCATTTGTCTTCTTAGCTTCACCGTGGTTAACTCCACACCACGGTTGGTGCCAAGCCCCCGCTACGACAAAGCGGGAACCCTTCGGGGGGACCTAACCTAACCTAACCTAACCTAACCTAACCTAACCTAACCTAACCTTTTTTTTTTTTTCGTGGGGAAATGCCGCTGTACCCGCCCGCGGTGGACAGGGGGCAGGTTATGTCGGACTTGCACCGACTAAAACCCACGGTGTTCCTTCTGCCCACTTGGTGCTGTGCATACGGGCGCGCGTGAGCATTCTTCCGCGTGCACAGCTGTGGCGGCTTGCTAGACGCAGGCCCCGCCATTTTAACCTTGCGAGAGCGCGCGGGAACACCGGGCGCGCTCTCACCACTGACTCATGTTGAACTACGGACCTCCCGGGCCCATAGCTCGAGTCGAAATTCGGGGAAGTAGGGTATGCTTACGCTTTTCCCCGGCGGCGGCTGCGGACTAGTCCGTGGTCACGGGACGGTTCCTCCTCCATTGCTTCAACCGTCCCTTGCGGCTGAGTTGCCGGGTGCCTAGGTGGCAGCGGGCGGACAAACCTTCCCACTCTTGGGCGCGGCCTTGCAGGCCTTGCTCTCATCTGTGGTCCGCCGGTTTGCTGGCTGCGACACACACAGCGCAACGCGGGTTGGCGGAGCACTGTGCTGCCTTGTGGCCAGATTGACCACAGCGAAGCACAGCTCCCCACGATCGACTGCGGCGACGCACTGAGCCCTCACATGACCGGTTTCGAGGCACCAGGAAGCACCTCAGAGGTGAGGGCTCCACCAGCTGACCACGGCTGCCACCCACGATACCATTAGTCGCCCATTGGCGGCTACCTTTTGGCAGCCTTAACAGGACACCGACCCAGGCCATCCCAAGGCCTGCGGGATACCGCACGACCTCACTGCATTTCACAGCCTCCTTAGGACAGCCACCCGCCTTCGTCACGGCCGTCACCACGTCCTCCACTGTGGCAGAGTCGTCCAGACCGGATACTTTGACCTCTGCAGTCTTCGCCGGTCTGGACAACGCACCTGCTTTTCTCCTGCCGCGGCGAGCACCTCGCCCAGTTTTGAGCGAGGGCGTTCATCGCCGCTGTCCGCGCCGGGAATCTCAAACATGCGAGCCCTGTGGCGCAGACGCGGAAACCCATCTCGGTTATGCCGAGGGAGGCGAGGTTTATCTTCGCCTTCGCCTCGGTTATGACGTCAATGTAGGTGACTCCTGCAGCTGCGGCCTCCGGCTCCAGGGTCACCACCACAGCTGACGATCGCGGAGTCACAACTTTGACCGCCTTTTTTGCAGGTTTGCTGGGACTCATAACCGCCTTTTTCCCTCCTTTTTTCTTCAGCCCCTTTTTGACAACCGTATTCCATGGTTCATTTATGGCCTGGCGTGTCGGTGGTTGTGATTGGGACACTGCTGTCTTCTGGGTCTCCTTTGTGGGTTCGCTCCGCTCTTTAGAGGCTTCGGAGTTTAGAACCCCCCAGACAGTCGCTTTGGCCGGCGGCCTCGTGATTGCCGGGACCTGGGAAGGCGATGGGCTGGGTGAGGTGCCGGGCACTGAAACCTCCTCGTATCTGCCGCCAGTGGAGGGCGGAGGCGCTTCTCTGGAAGGAGGCGATCCTCCAACGCCGCAAATCTCGCGTTGATCATTGACCCCACCTGATCAATGATCGAACGAACGGAGCTCCTCTTTACCCTCTGCCGGAACTGGGCCGGGTTTGCTGGCCTGCTCCACTTGCATCCGCAGGCCACCTCCTTCCGCAGCTGCGAGACTTCACCTTGAGGCGAGTGTTGTCGGCTTGCAGCTTCCGCGTTTCGTCAGAGGTATTGAAGGTCGGTGGAGAGACTGAGTTACCTCCGTCACGGTCTCCGCAGCCTCTTTAAGCGCACGAACGAAGTTGCCCTTTAGGTTCTTTGACCTGGTGGCAGCCATGTTGATGACGCCAACGCTGTCCTCGACCATCTTCTCTGGGTCTGTTGCCGCCTCGAAGTCGCCATCGTTCGATGACGACCTTCAGGTAGATTTGCCGGTGCGGAGCTTTCGGTCGCCGCAACAATCTTCGCCTCTGCCTCCACCCTCAGTTCCGCTTCTCGCGCTGACACCAACGCCATTTTGCCTGGGCAGGCCTGCGTACTCCTGTTGTTGGGGGTCGCCCTCGACCTCTTTTGGCAGATGTCCTTGCCGTACCCAAGCTACCACTGTCATGGCCCGTAATCGGACCAGAGCTAGAAAATGCGTCCATAGAAGGACGTTTCCTCCCGCCGCTTCGTCTACCATCTTCAAGTGACTCCACACTTATCATAGAGTCACTGTCATCATCACTATCCATGTCCGTTGTGCATTTTGTTTGTTTTGTATATTCCATTTTGATTCCCACGATATAGGTCGATATAAACGGTCGATCCCCGGGTGACGCCCATTCCGGAGACAAGGCTGCATACTGTGGGGGTCGCCTGGTACCCACAGGTTTTTAAGACTTCGCTGTCTGGTTTTTATAGAGTGATCCTTCTCGCGGGCCGGCCAATTAAGGCAAGCCCTCCGCTCCACTGCACCTCAACGTACCCCATGATCGTCAGCGCTGGGGTCTTTGAAGAGAGTACAGCGGGTTACGGCGCGCTGGTGGAGCCGACGTAACTCCCCAGTTTTGGACGGTTGTGCCCGGAGGCAGTGTGAGTGCACACCGAGCCCGTCCCTCCACTTTGAGCATTAGGCACTGAAAACGATATATCGTCGCCAGCTCCTAATACCCACCATCATTTGTTGCCTTTCCCCCGGATACTTTGATCAAGGAGAAATGCAACCTCCACCCGCGCATTGGACACTGAGAACGACGTATCGTCACCAGTGCCCAATGCGCACCATCGTTCGGTTGCCTTTCCTCCGGATATGGAAATCAAGAGGAAATGCACCCCTGCTTACTCCGCAGTGCCCTCCGCTTATCAGAGGGACACGCAGAGCAGCTATCCCCCCCTGTCAGAACATTCGCCACTGGCAACAACGTGTCATCACCAGCGCCCAGGGTGCACCGTCCCGGCGTTGCCTTTCCCCCGGATACAATAGTATCAAAGGGAAATTCAACGACCAGGCACTCGAGGAGGTTTTCTGACGTGGCACCCCAACCTAACCTAACCTTTTTTTTTTTTTCGTGGGGAAATGTTTTACGCATACCGCCCCCGTGGGACGAGGGCGGGTTATGTCGGACTCGCACCGACTAAAACCCCACGGTGTTCCTTCGCTCCACCCAAGTACTGTGCATGCGGGTACGCTGTGAGCATTCTTCCGCGTGCACAGCGGGTGGCGGCCAGTTTTCTAGCCCCGGCAGATTGGACCCTGTGTTGAGAGCGCACGGGAACACCGGGCGCGCTCTCACCTCGCTGACTCGTATTGAGCGACAGACCTCCCCGTGTCCAACGCTCGAGTCGTAAGGGGGGGAATTGAGTACGCTTACGCTCTCACCTTTCCCCCCTGCGGCGGCTGTGGAGTGGTCCCGGGGTCTCGGGACGCTTCCTCCTCCATCGGCTGGCTGGTCGGTTGCCGAGGTGGCAACGGGCGGACCGGCCTTTTCTCGCCTTGGAAGGCGCGTTGCAGGCCTTCCCCCATCCTGTGGTCCGCCGGTTTCTTAGCGGCGACGCACACAACGCGGGGTAGCGGAGCATAGTGCCGCCTTGTGACCAGGTTGACCACAGCGGCAGCACAACTCCCCGGTCAATCGGTGCGTCGCACTGAGCTCCCTCACGTGCCCGCCTCGAAGCAGCGGAAGCACCTAAGAGGTGAGGGCTTCACGAGCTTCACCTCGGCCGCCACCCATGAGATCATCAGGCGCCCGCTGGCAGCCACCTTTTTGGCGGCAGCCACGGGGCATCGGACCCAGGCCATCCCAAGGCCTGCGGGATACCGCAGGACCTCACTGCATTTGACGACGTCCTTGGGACGGCCGCCAGCCTTCGTTACCGCCGCAACGACATCCTCTGCTGTGGCGGAGTCGTCAAGACCGGACACCTTCACTTCAGCAGTCTTCATCGGTCTGGACACTCGCACTTGCTTGCCCGCTGCTGCAAGCACCTCGCTCAATTTTTGAGCCAGGGCGTCCGCCTTGTTGTTGTCTGCGCCGGGGATCTCGAACATTCGAGCCCCGTGGCGCAGATACAGCGCATCTCAGTTATACCGAGGAGGCTAGGTTTATTTTCGCCTTCGCCTCGGTTATTACCTCGATATAAGTGACGCCCTTTGCCACAGCCTCAGGCTCCAGGGTCACAACCACAGCAGAGGATCGTGGAGTTGCGATCTTGACCGCCCTCCTTGCGGGTTCGCCGGGACTCTTCGCTGCCGCCTTCCCATCCTTTTTCTTGAGTCCCTTCTTCACCACCGTAGTCAGGGTTGTTCTACAGACTCAGGTGCCGGTGGTGAAGGCTGGACTCAGCTGTTGCCCGTTCGGCCCTCCGCAGGTTCACACTCCGCCCCTCCCTTAGGGTGTTTTGGGGCCACAGAAGACCCTGCGACAGCCGGTTTAACGCTGGCCGCCTTGACAGGTGGCCTTGCAGCGACCGGTGCCTGGGAAGGCGAAGAGCTGGATATAGGACCGGGCATCGCATCCGGTCTCTTATCCGACGCCAGTGGGGACAGAGGCGCTTCTCCGGTAAAGGCGGTCCTCCAACGCAGCGAACTTGCGCATCATTGACCCTACCTGGTCAATGATCGAACGCACTAGCTCCTCCTTCTCCTCTCCCTCGGTTCGCTGGCTAGGCCGATCTACCTGCATGCGCAAGTAGGCCACCTCCTTCCTCAGTTGTGACACTTCGCTCTGGAGTCGAGCGTTGTCCGCCTGCAGCTTCCTTGTCTCCTCTGAGGTACAGCGTCGCTGCAGAGTCTTTGCGGTCTCGCTAACGTTCTCTGCAGCCTCCTTCAGCGCCTTCACCCACACGCCCTTAAGGTTCTTTGACCTTTGGGCCACCATGGAGATGACGCCGACGCTGTCCTCGATCCTCTTTTGCAGCTCCGACGCCGGCTCGAAGTCGCCATCGTTGGACGACGACTCCGACAGGGTTGTTATCCTGCCGGCCCGGAGCTGACGAGACGACGATGTTAATTCCGCCTCCGCCTCTACCCTCATTTCCGCTTCTTTAGCGGCCACCAACGCCATTTTAGCCTGGGCAAGGCCTACGTACTCCCCAGTCGTTGGGGGTCGTCCTCGACCTCGTTTGGCAGATGTTGTTGCCTTTCCCCGACCACTTCCCACTTCTTGGCCCATCGCCGGACCAACACCGATCTCTGCGTCCTTAGAAGGACGTTTTCTCCTGCTATCCTCCTTCTCTCATCGGTGACTCCACGCTAAGCATCGAGTCGCTCGTGTCATCGTCACTATCCACCCTGCATCTTGAAAATTGTTTGCTCATTGTTATTCCCACGAGTTTGGACGAAAACGGTCGACCTTCGGGTTACGCCTTTCCGGGGCAAGACTACATACTGTGGGGGCGTCCGGTACCCACAGGTTTTAAGACTTCGCTGTCTGATTTTTATAGAGATTTACTCCTCGCGGGCCGGCCAATTAAGGCAAGCCCTCCGCTCCGCTGCACTTCGACGTACCCCATTATCGTCAACACTGGGGTCTTTGACGAAAGTACAGCGGGTTACGGCGCGCTGGGAGAGCCGACGTAACTCCCCAGTTTTGGACGGTTGAGTGCCCGGCGGCAGTGTGAGTGCACACCGAGCCCGTCCCTCCACTATGAGCATTAGGCACTGGAAACGATATATCGTCACCAGTTCCTAATACCCACCATCATTTGTTGCCTTTCCCCCGGATACTTTGATCAAGGAGAAATGCAACCTCCACCTTCGCATTGGACACTGAGAACGACGTATCGTCACCAGTTCCCAATGCGCACCATCGGTCGGTTGCCTTTCCTCCGGATACGGAAATCAAGAGGAAATGCAACCCCCCAGCCACTCCGCTGTGCCCTCCGCTTATCAGAGGGACACGCAGAGCAGCAATCCCCCCCTGTCAGAACATTCGCCACTGGCAACAACGTATCATCACCAGTGCCCAGGGTGCACCGGCCCGGCGTTGCCTTTCCCCCGGATACAATAGTATCAAAGGGAAATGCAACGACCAGGCACTCGAGGAGGTTTTCTGACGTGGCACCCCAACCTAACCTTTTTTTTTTTTTTTTCGTGGGGAAATGCCTACGCATACCCGCCCCCGCGGGGACGAGAGCGGGTTATGTCGGACTCGCACCGACTAAAACCCCACGGTGTTCCTTCTGCCCACCGAGTGCTGTGCATACGGGTACGCTTACGCATTCGTCCGCGTGCACAGTAGTGGCGGCTCGCTTTTGCGGGCCCCGGCCGTGGTGACCTTTATGGAGAGCGCGCGGGAACACGAGGCGCGCTCTCACCTCGCCGACTCATTTTGAGCTACGGACCTCCCCGGGTCTATAGCTCGAGTCGTATCAGGGCGGAATGGCGAGCGCATACGCTCTGCGTCTTCGCCCGATGCGGCGTCTGCGGACTGAATCCGAGGCGGCTGACTCCCGAACTCGCTCCGCCTCCTCCTTCGTGGACATCACCGCCTCGCAGTACACCTGCACTGCTGCCCACCCTTTCCGACTGTCGATCATGGCGCGAACTACGGCCGCCAGCGACAAGTCGTTGCCCACTACGGCACTCAGTGCTCGGCGCTGTTCTGCCCACCGCGGACACACCTCCAGCGTGTGCTGGGCCGTGTCTTGGAGGCAGCCGTCACAGTGGTGACAGCCCTCGTTTGGCTCCCTTCCGATCAAGTGCAGGTACTTCCCGAAGCATCCATGCCCCGAAAGCACCTGCGACAACCGGAAGGTGAGCACTCCGTGACGTCTGTCCAGCCACTGCACGAGAACTGGACGTACTGCCTCTACGGTCGTGGTTCCGGCTTCGCTGTCGAAGTGCATGCTGCCACCTCCGCACCATGACCCTTCGACGCTCCGCCCTCGCCGCATCAACCTCCTCCCTCGTGGGTGGGAACTGGCGCACCGCGATCAAGCTCACGCCAAAGAAAACGGACGCGAGAACTTTCGCCTCCAGTTCCCAGGGGGGGACGCCGCCAGCACACGCCGCCTCGTGGGACACCGTGTGGTACCCCGGATCGCTCTGATCGCCATCGCCCTCTGGGGCCTTTGCAGAAGAGCGATTGTCCGGCTATTCAGAGCGTCACTCCACACGGGTGCCCCGTACAGCGCCATGGAGCGCACCATGCCCAGGTACAGGCGCCGACAAGCCGCATTCGGACCTCCGATATTCGGCAGCAAGCTGCCGACTGCGGCCGCCGCACGCAACAGCCTGGGCAATAAGCCTAGGAAGTGCACCTCGAAGTTCCATCGACCGTCAAAGTGAGTCCCAGATATTTCATCTGGGACTTGATGCCGATGCGAACTCCGCCCACTACGATGTGCAGTCCCGAGGGTGGCGCGTTCCGAGGCCCGTGAAAACACAAGGCCTCAGACTTGTTAAGGGCCACCTCGAGACCAGCCTTCGGATACGACCCACTATGTGGGCCACTCCCGCTGTAGCACGTATGGTGCACTCTATAGGTGCCGCCCTTGCCGTCACCAAGGTATCGTCGGCGTAGCAAGTCACGCAGAGGCCTCGCAGTAGGGATCCGCGAGCACCTAGTCGTAGCCGATGTTCCACAGGAGCGGTCCGAGAACCGAACCCTGTGGGACACCGCACGACACTACGCGACTATGCCACGCGTTCCGACACCTGTATGCCACCGACCTGCCCGGGAGATATGATGCGATCATGCGCTGGAGGTAGTTTGGCACCCGGTGATACCGGAGGCCTCCTGATGCAACTCCAGGGCAAGGTGTTGAAGGCGTTGGCGATGTCAAGAGACACCGCCAAGACGACCTCACCCCGGGCGACTGCTTCCTCCGCCGTCCTCTTCACTCGCATGATCGCATGTATCGTGGACCTGCCCTCGCGAAACCGAATTGGTTATCGTCCAAGTCCGGACCGACTTCACCAGAGGGTTTGATTTGAGAAGTATCGATAATGGCGTCATCGCCTTCAAAGAGCTTTGCCACCTCGTCCAACAGCACTATGGGCCGGTACGCAGAGGGCGAGTCCCTCGGGCGCCCCTCCTTCCTCAAGAGGACCATCGTGCCCGCCTTCCACACCCGTGGAAAACGGCCCTGCGTTAGGCAGGCATCGAATAGTCCCCTGAGTTTGCCCTCGAGTGCGCCGGATGCTAGGACCCACGCACGGCCAGGGACACCGTCGGGTCCCGGGGCCGTATTCCTCGAACGGAGTCGAAGGATCGCGGCCCCGAACTCTCCCGGGGTTACCGGCGGTACCACCTCGTCCCCGCCAGCAACCGCATCCAGCGCAGTCGGAGCCATGGTCGGCGGCGTGTGTTCCTCTCTCTGGGGGAACAGAGCTGCAACCACTGCGTCCACGAACTGGGGCTGGAGACTCCGCGTCAGAGGGGGTGCCCATGGGCGAAGTTTCCCCCGCACCATGCGGTATGGGCGACCCCACGGATCACGGTTCAGAGTCTCCAGCAGCTCGTTTCTCGCCCCAGCCTTGGCCTCGCCGATGGCGATTTGAAGACGAAGCTTGGCCCTCACATAAGCGTCGCGCAACGATGACTCGGCCGCATCGTCACGGCGTCTCCTCCGGCGTTGCCTCGTGTACTGGCGTCTCGCGACTACGCACGCAGTGCGCAGCTCAACGATGTCGGCGGACCACCAGTACACCTGCCTTTCGGCGGTCAGGGGCCCCAACCGTGGCATCGACGCATCGCAGACGCGAGTCATCGACGCGCGAAGCGCCACCGCTTCGTCCTCCACGCAGTGGTTGCTGCACCTCGGGGAAACCCACGATTCCACCAGGGAAGCCTCGAAGAGAACTTCCCCGTCGAGGTGCTTGAGTGCCCATCGCGGGCCGTCGCCACGGACGACCGCTCGCCCGGATCGGACCGGAGCCGCGTCGGAGTCGGAGACGCTGAAGCGGATATACAAATGGTCCGACAGCGTCTCCACCCCGGACACGACTTCCCACCCGTGAACCCGGCGCGCCATGGATGTGCTGGCGAAGGTTAGGTCCACAACGGAGCTCCTGGGGCCGAACGCATGTGGGTTCGAACCTCGGTTGAGCAGACACAGTCCTACGGACAGTGCCCACCCTCCAGGAACGTCCCCGCGTATCGTTGGCAGAACAGCCCCAAACGGTGTTCTTGGCGTTGAAATCACCCATCACCAAAAAGGATGAGGGTGACTCGCAGCGAGAGCTCCGACCCGGCCCAAGAGTCCCTCGAACTCGGGCGGCTTCTGCTGGGGGACAATAAATGCCAATAATGACTATCCCCATCAGCGCCGCAACGAACCCACGACCCTTCTCCACCCAATCCATGGGTGGGGCACCAGCAGTCGTCCGAGCAACTATCGCGACCAGTCCCTCTTCGTCTCCCGCCCAGCCATCCCTGTCTGGAACCAGGTAGGGTTCCGAAACGACGGTGCTTTCACGTAAAATAACCACTGTGCCATACTCTGAAAGAGCAGATCTTGTGCTCTAGCACAGTGGTTGACGTTCGCCTGAACTACGTGGAGGCCGTAGTTCATTGCGAGACCGGTTTCGGATCCTCCTCCATTGCCTCCACCTGTGGTTGCTGGCTGGCCGGTTGCTTCTGTGGCAACGTGCGAGCTGGCCTTTTCCCTCTCTTGGGAGGCGCGGTGCAGGCCCTTCCGCCCATCCTGTGGTCGGCCGGTTTTTTGGCTGCGACACACACAGCGCAACGCGGGTTGGCAGAACACTGTGCTGCCTTGTGGCCAGACTGACCACAACGGAAGCACAGCTCCCCCCGGTCGACTGCAGCGTCGCACTGGGCCCTCACATGTCCCGACTCCAGGCAGCGGAAGCACCTCAGAGGTGCGGGCTCCACCAGCTTCGCCACGGCTGAGACCCACGAGATCATCAGCCTACCGCTGTCGGTGACCTTTTTGGCGGCCGCCACGGGACATCGGACCCAGGCCACCCCAAGTCCTGCAACATCCCGTAGGATCTGGCTGCATTTGACTGCCTCCTTGGGGCAGCCACCGGCCTTGGCCACGGCTGTCAACACCTCGTCCACAGTGGCGGAGTCATCCAGACCAGCAACTCTGACCTCCACAGTCTTTGCTGGTCTGGTGATCCGCACACCTTTGTCTGCGAGCGCCTCCTCAATTTTTCGGCAAGGCCGTCCGCCCTGTCGCCGCTGTCTGCACCGGGGATTTCAAACATGCGGGCCCCGTGGCGCATGTGCGGAATCTCAGCTCTGTTATCCCGAGGGCAGAGGTCGACTTTCCTCTTTGCCTCGGAGATAACCTCCGCATAGGTAACACCAGCCACCACTGCTTCCGGCGCCAGTGTCACCACGACAGCGGCCGATCTGGGGTTGCAATCTTTACCGGCCTCGGTGCAGGATTGCCAGGACTCTTGACGACCTTACCGCCTTTTTTCTGAGCCCTTTCTACCACCGTAGTCCACGGTTCCTCCATGGACTGAGGTGCTGGTGGTAGAGATCGACTCTGTTGTCTTCTCGCTCTCCTTAGCGGGCTCGCTCCGCTTTCCTTTCCCTTCAGGGGGCGTTGGAGCCAGGGAACCCTCAGCGACGACTGTCCGTTCACTGCTAGCCGTAATGGCAGGCTGCTTCAGGGCATTCGGTCGCCGGGGAAGCGGTGGGCGAGCCGAAGTGCTGGGCACCGCACTTGTCCTCGCGTCTGCCGCCAACGGAGGACGGAGGCGCTTTTCGGGGAGAGGCGGTCCTCAAGAGCCGCGAATCTGGCGTTCATCATTGTCCCCACTTGACAAATGATGGAACGTACCAGATCCTCGTTGCCCTCAGCTGGAATTGGGCCACGTTCACTGGGCTGCTGCATGCGCAACCGCATCTCCGCCACCTCTTTGCGCAATTCCTCGACCTCACCCTGCAGGCGGATGTTGCTCGCTTGCAGCCTCTTCGTTTCCTCAGAGGTGCAACGACTCTGCAGTATCTGGGCGTCCGCTCTGATCGCTTCTGCAGCGTCCTTCAGCGCTTTAACAGAAGTACCCTTCAGGTTCTTAGACTTGGAGGCGACCTTAGTTATGAGGGCGATATTTTCCTCAATCTTCTTCCCCAGCTGCGACGCCGCCTGGAAGTCTTCGTCGTTCGACGACGACTCTGACAGGGTTGTAATTCTGTCAGCGCGGAGTTGCCGAGCTGCAGATGCGACCTCTCTTTCTGCCTCCAACCTTTCTTCCTCCCTCTTGGCAGCGACTAACGCCTGTTTGGCCTTGGCAAGGCCGACATACTCCCCCGTCGTTGGGGGTCTCCCTCGACCTCTTTTGGCAGATGTTCTTGCCACTGTCCTGCTTATCTCCTCATCGTGGCCCGTTATCGGACCGGAACCGCAACCTGCGTCCGTAGACGGTCGCTTTCTCCCCGCACAAATCCTCGCCTCTTCAAGGGACTCTACGCTCTGCATAGAGTCGCTCTCTCCCTCCTCGCTCATCTCCGACATGCTATTGGTTTGTTTTAAAGTTTCCATATTAGTTCCCACGATTATAGGACGAAATAAAATGTCGGTCCCCGGGTGACGCCTATTCCAGGGACAAGGCTACATGCTGTGGGGGTCGCCTGGTACCCACAGGTTTTTAAGACTTCGCTGTCTGATTTTTTATAGAGATTTACTCCTCGCGGGCCGGCCAATTAAGGCAAGCCCTCCGCTCCGCTGCACTTCGACGTACCCCATTATCGTCAACACTGGGGTCTTTGACGAAAGTACAGCGGGTTACGGCGCGCTGGGAGAGCCGACGTAACTCCCCAGTTTTGGACGGTTGAGTGCCCGGCGGCAGTAAAAGCGCACACCGAGCCCGTCCCCACTATGTGCATTAGGCACTGGAAACGATATATCGTCACCAGTTCCTAATACCCACCATCATTTGTTGCCTTTCCCCCGGATACAGAAATCAAGGAGAAATGCAACCTCCCACAACGCTCGACGGTTGAGTGCCCGGCGGCAGTAAAAGCGCACACCGAGCCCGTCCCCCACACTGTGAACATTAGGCACTGCCAACGACGCATCGCCACCAGTTCCCAATGCACACCCTCATTTTGTTGCATTTCCCCCGGATACTTTGATCAAGGAGAAATGCAACCTCCACCCACGCATTGGGCACTGAGAACGACGTATCGTCACCAGTATCCAATGCGCACCATCGTTCGGTTGCTTTTCCTCCGGATATGGAAATCAAAAGGAAATGCAACCCCCCTGCCACTCCACTGTGCCCTCCGCTTATCAGAGGGACACGCAGAGCAGCTATCCCCCCCTGTCAGAACATTCGCCACTGGCAACAACGTATCATCACCAGTGCCCAGGGTGCACCGTCCCGGCGTTGCCTTTCCCCTGGATACAGAAGTATGAAAGGGAAATTCAACGACCAGGCACTCGAGGAGGTTTTCTGACGTGGCACCCCACCCCAACCTAACCTTTTTTTTTTTTTCGTGGGAAATGCCTACGCATACCCGCCCCGCGAAACGGGCGGGTTATGTCGGACTCGCACCGACTAAAACCCACGGTGTTCCTTCACTCCACCCAATGCTGTGCATGCGGGTACGCTGTGAGCATTCTTCCGCGTGCACAGCTGGTGGCGGCCTTGTACAGCCCCCGCAGTTGTGACCCTGTGTTGAGAGCGCACGGGAACACCGGGTGCGCTCTCACCTCGCTGACTCAACAGAGCGACAGACCTCCCCGAGTCCATCACTTCCGTCGTGGGTAAAATCGAGTATGCCTACGCTCTCCTCATCCCCCCCTGCGGCGGCTGTGGAGTGGTCCCGGGGTCGTGGGACGCTTCCTCCTCCATCGGCTGGCTGGTCGGCTGCCGAGGTGGCAACGGGCGGACCGGCCTTTTCGCTACCTTGGAAGGCGCTTTGCAGGCCTTCCCCCCCATCCTATGGTCCGCCGGTTTCTTAGCGGCGACGCACACGGCACAACGCGGGGCAGCGGAGCACTGTGCCGCCTTGTGGCCAGGTTGACCACAGCGGCAGCACAACTCCCCCCGGTCGACCGGTGCGTCGCACTGAGCCCTCACGTGTCCCGCCTCAAAACAGCGGAAACATCTCAGAGGTGAGGGCTCTACGAGCTTCACCTCGGCCGCCACCCACGAGATCATAAGGCGTCCCCCGGCGGCCACCTTTTTGGCGGCAGCCACGGGGCACCGGACCCAGGCCATCCCAAGGCCTGTGGGATACCGCAGGACCTCGCTGCACTTCACACTCTCCTTGGGACAGCCGCCAGCCAACGACACAGCTGCCACCACTTCCTCCACAGAGACTGAGTCATCAAGACCTGACACTTTAATTTCAGCGATCTTTGCCGGTCTTGAGACCCGGACCGCTTTGCCCGCTGCGGTGAGAACTTCCCTCAATTTCTGGGCTAGGGCGTCCGCTTTAGCTTCGCTTTCGGCGCCGGGGATCTCGAACATGCGAGCCCCCGTGGCGCAGATGCGGAAGCGCATCTCAGTTATTCCGAGGGCGGCAAGATTAATTTTAGCCTTCGCCTCGGTAATAACTGCGACGTACGTGACGCCCGCTGCCACAGCCTCCGGCTCCAGTGTCACCACCACAGCGGACGATCGCGGAGTCGCGATCTTGACTGCCCTCTTCGTTGCGGGTTCGCCGGGACTCTTTGCCGCCTTCCCACCCTTCTTTTTGAGTCCCTTCTTCACCACCGTCGTCCATGGTTGCTCCACAGACTGTGGCGATGGTGGCAGAGGTCGGGACTCAGCTGTCTTCTTCTTTGGCCCCTCCGCGGGCTCGCTCCGTCCTCCCTTGGTATGCTTCGAGGCCCCAGAAGTACCCGCGCCAGCCTTAACTCTGGGCGCCTTGACAGGCGGCCCTGCTGCGTCCGATGCCTGAGAAGGCGATGGACTGGACGATGGACCGGGCACCGCTTCCGGTCTCTTATCCGCCGCCAATGGTGGGCGGAGACGCTTTTCTGGTAGGAGGCGGTCTTCCAGCGCAGCGAACCTGGCGTTGATCATTGACCCCACCTGGTCAATGATCGAACGCGCCAGCCTCTCTACCTACTCCCTCGGCTTGTGTGTTTGGCCGGTCGACCTGCATCCGCAGATGGGCCCTTCGCTCTCAACTGCGACACTTCGCCTTGGAGGCGAGCGTTGTCCGCCTGCAGCTTTCTCGTCTCCTCAGAGGTACAGCGTTGCTGCAGAGTCTTTGCGGTCTCGCTTACGCTCTCTGCAGCCTCCTTCAGCGCCTTCACCCAGATGCCCTTTAGGTTTTTCGACCTTGTGGCCACCATGGAGATGACGCCGACGCTGTCCTCTATCCTCTTTTGCAGCTCCGATGCCGGCTCGAAGTCGCCATCGTTGGATGACGACTCAGACAGGGTTGATTTCCTGCCGGCGCGGAGCTGACGAGACGATGAGGCGATCTCTGCCTCCGCCTCCAACCTCTCCTCCTCTCTCTAGCCTCCACCAAAGCCATTTTGGCCTGGGCAAGCCCACATACTCGCCTGTAGTTGGAGGCCGCCCTCGACCTCTCTTGGCAGATATTGTGCCCTGGCTGCTTCCTCCATTATGGCCCGCTACCGGGCCGCCACTGATGCCTGCGTCCTTAGAAGGACGTTTTCTTCCCTTAAATCTTCTCTCATCGAGTGACTCTACGCTGAGCATAGAGTCGCTCGTATCGTCATCGCTGTCCATTTCCTTCATGCATGTGTTTTGTTTAAATTTTCCATAACTATACCCACGAGTTAGGACGAAATAAAATGTCGGTCCCCGGGTGACGCCTATTCCGGGGACAAGGCTAAATACTGTGGGGTCGCCTGGTACCCACAGGTTTTAAGACTTCGCTGTCTGATTTTTATAGAGGTTTACTCCTCGCGGGCCGGCCAGTTAAGGCAAGCCCTCCGCTCCACTGCACTTCGACGTACCCCATTATCGTCAACACTGGGGTCTTTGACGAAAGTACAGCGGGTTACGGCGCGCTGGGAGAGCCGACGTAACTCCCCAGTTTTTGACGGTTGAATGCCCGGCGGCAGTGTGAGTGCACACCGGACCCGTCCCTCCACTATGAGCATTAGGCACTGGAAACGATATATCGTCACCAGTTCCTAATACCCACCATCATTTGTTGCCTTTCCCCCGGATACAGAAATCAAGGGGAAATGCAACCTCCCACAACGCTCGACGGTTGAGTGCCCGGCGGCAGTAAAAACGCACACCGAGCCCGTCCCCCACACTGTGAGCATTAGGCACTGCCAACGACGAATCGCCACCAGTTCCCAATGCACACCCTCATTTTGTTGCCTTTCCCCCGGATACTTTGATCAAGGAGAAATGCAACCTCCACCCTCGCATTGGGCACTGAGAACGACGTATCGTCACCAGTGCCCAATGCGCACCATCGTTCGGTTGCCTTTCCTCCGGATATGGAAATCAAGGAGAAATGCAACCCCTGCCTCTCCGCTGTGCCCTCCGCTTATCAGAGGGACACGCAGAGCAGCTATCCCCTGTCAGAACATTCGCCACTGGCAACTACGTATCATCACCAGCGCCCAGGGTGCACCGTCCCGGCGTTGCCTTTCCCCCGGATACAAAAGTATCAAAGGGAAATTCAACGACAGGCACTCGAGGAGGTTTTCTGACGTGGCACCCCAACCTAACCTAACCTAACCTTTTTTTTTTTTTTCGTGGGGAAATGCCTACGCATACCCGCCCCGCGAAGTGAGGGCGGGTTATGTCGGACTCGCACCGACTAAAACCCCACGGTGTTCCTTCGCTCCACCCAAGTACTGTGCATGCGGGTACGCTGTGAGCATTCTTCCGCGTGCACAGCGGGTGGCGGCCAGTTGTGTGGCCCCGGTGAACTTTGCCCTGTGTTGAGAGCGCGCGGGAACACCGGGCGCGCTCACCTCGCTGACTCATACGAGCGACAGACTTCCCCGAGTCCATCACTCGAGTCGTAAGGGGAATCGAGTATGCCTATGCTCTCCTCATCCCCTGCGGCGGCTGTGGAGTGGTCCCGGGGTCTCAGGACGCTTCCTCCTCCATCGGCTGGCTGGTCGGTTGCCGAGGTGGCAACGGGCGGACCGGCCTTTTCCTCGCCTTGGAAGGCGCGTTGCGACTTTTCCCATCCGCAATGGTCCGCCGGTTTCTTAGCGGCGACGCACACGGCACAACGCGGAGTAGCGGAGCACTGCGCCGCCTTGTGGCCAGGTTGACCACAGCGACAGCACAACTCCCCGGTCGATCGGTGCGTCGCACTGAGCCCTCACGTGTCCGCCTCAAAGCAGCGGAAACACCTCAGAGGTGAGGGCTCTACGAGCTCACCTCGGCCACCACCCACGAGACCATCAGACGTCCCCGGCGGCCACCTTTTTGGCAGCAGCCACGGGACACCAGTGAGCCATCCGAGGCCTGCGGGATACCGCAGGACCTCGCTACATAATGGTGTCCCTGGGACAGTCGCCAGCCAACAGAACAGCCGCCACCACTTCCTCCACCGAGACCGAGTCATCAAGACCGGACACTTTTATCTCGGCGGTCTTTGCCGGTCTTGAGACCCGGACCGCTTTGCCCGCTGCGGTGAGAACCTCCCTCAACTTCTGAGCGAGGGCGTCTGCCTTGTCCCCGCTGTCTGCGCCGGGGATCTCGAACATTCGAGCCTGTGGCGCAGATGCGGAAACTTACATCTCGGTTATCCCAAGGGCGGCGAGGTTTATTTTCGCCTTCGCCTCGGTGATCACCTCAATGTAGGTGACGCCCGCTGCCGCAGCCTCCGGCTCCAGTGTAACCACCACAGCGGACGATCGTGGAGTCGCGATCTTGACCGGTCTCGGTGCGGGTATGCCGGGACCCTTCACCGGTTTCCACCCTTCTTTTGGCCCTTCTTCACCACCGTCGTCCATGGTTTCTCTACGGACTGCGGCAACGGTGGCAGAGGAAGGGACTCAGTTACCAAATCTTTTGGCCTTCCTTCGCGGCCTTGCTCAACCTTCCTTAGGATGCTTCGGGGCCACAGAAGACCCGCTATAGCCGGCTTCACAACGGGCGCCTTTACAGGCGGCTTTGCGGGAGAACCGGTGCCCGGGAAGGCAGGGGCTGGACGGTGGACCGGGCACCTCATCCGGTCTCTTGTCCGCCGCCAGTGATGGGCGAAGACGCTTCTCCGGAAGGAGACGGTCCTCCAGTGCGGCGAACCTGGCGTTGATCATTGACCCCACCTGGTCAATGATCGAACCTTAACTCCTCTTTTCCTGCTCCCTCGGCTTGTTGGGTGGGCCGGTCAATTTGCATCCCGCAAGTAGGCCACCTCCTTCCTCAATTCTGATACTTCGCTCTGGAGTCGAGCGTTGTCCGCCTGCAGCTTCCTCGTCTCTTCCGAGGTACAGCGTTGCTGCAGAGTCTTAGCGGTCTCGCTTACGTTCTCTGCAGCCTCCTTCAGCGCCTTCACCCAGATGCCCTTTAGGTTTTTCGACCTTGTGGCCACCATGGAGATGACGCCGACGCTGTCCTCTATCCTCTTTTGCAGCTCCGATGCCGGCTCGAAGTCGCCATCGTTGGACGACGACTCCGACAGGGTTGACTTCCTGCCGGCGCGGAGCTGACGAGACGATGAGGCGATCTCTGCCTCCGCCTCCAACCTCTCCTCCTCTCTCCTTGCCTCCACCAACGCCATTTTGGCCTGGGCAAGCCCCACATACTCGCCTGTAGTTGGAGGCCGCCCTCGACCTCTCTTGGCAGTCGCAATCATGCCCTTCCCGATCTTTCCCTCCTGGCCTATCGCCAAACCATCATCAATCTCAGCGTCCTTAGAAGGACGTTTCCTCCCTGCTACTATCCTCCTCTCGTCGATTGACTCCACGCTAAGCATAGAGTCGCTCGTGTCGTCGTCACTATCTACCCTCAAGTTTTTGTTTTTTAAATTGCTCATATCTGTTCCCACGATTACAGGACGAAGTAAAGGTCGGTCCCCGGGTGACGCCTATTCCGGTGACAAGGCTACATACTGTGGGGGTCGCCTGGTACCCACAGGTTTTTAAGACTTCGCTGTCTGATTTTTATAGAGATTTACTCCTCGCGGGCCGGCCAGTTAAGGCAAGCCTCCGCTCCACTGCACTTCGACGTACCCCATTATCGTCAACACTGGGGTCTTTGACGAAAGTACAGCGGGTTACGGCGCGCTGGGAGAGCCGACGTAACTCCCCAGTTTTTGACGGTTGAATGCCCGGCGGCAGTGTGAGTGCACACCGGACCCGTCCACCACTATGAGCATTAGGCACTGGAAACGATATATCGTCACCAGTTCCTAATACCCACCATCATTTGTTGCCTTTCCCCCGGATACAGAAATCAAGGAGAAATGCAACCTCCCACAACGCTCGACGGTTGAGTGCCCGGCGGCAGTAAAAGCGCACACCGAGCCCGTCCCCCACACTGTGAGCATTAGGCACTGCCAACGACGTCTCGCCACCAGTTCCAAATGCACCCCTCATTTGTTGCCTTTCCCCGGATACAGAAATCAAGGAGAAATGCAACCTCCACCCTCGCATTGGGCACTGAGAACGACGTATCGTCACCCGGTGTTGTGCCCTATCAATTCGTTTGCGCCCGCCGGATATGGAAATCAAGAGGAAATGCAACCCCCTGCCACTCCGCTGTGCCCTCCGCTTATCAGAGGGACACGCAGAGCAGCTATCCCCCCCTGTCAGAACATTCGCCACTGGCAACAACGTATCATCACCAGTGCCCAGGGTGCACCGTCCCGGCGTTGCCTTTCCCCCGGATACAATAGTATCAAAGGGAAATTCAACGACAGGCACTCGAGGAGGTTTTCTGACGTGGCACCCCAACCTAACCTAACCTAACCTAACCTAACCTAACCTAACCTAACCTAACCTAACCTAACCTAACCTTTTTTTTTTTTTTGGCGTGAAATGCCTGCGCATACCGGCCCTCGCGGGGCAAAGGGCGGGTTATGTCGGACTCGCACCGACTAAAACCCCACGGTGGTCGCCACCAACGCTCGCGAGGGGTCGCGGGATCTCCGTAAAGGAACGCAACCGCAGCCCCCTGCGCTTCGCTGGGATGGCCGTCAGGGGCGTGCGTGAAGATCGCACCCCAGAACCCTCGCGGAACTATCACGACGACACGGTACCACGTCGTGCCGTCGTCCTCCTCGGGGTCGCTAATACTGGACGGTCGGAGCCCCCACTCCGACCGTCAGTGACCCGAAGGGCCGTTATGGTAAGGGGAGCACCAATGGGAGGGCCGTGAAGAGGCGCGCGAGCGCCGCGTCAGCCCGTCTCGAAGCAGGATCGGTCCTCTCTCTATCCCGCTCGGCAGCCTCCACTTCGGACCATTACGGTCTCGCAGAAGGAGGCTACGGCCCTCCGCCGTTTCCCATTTATAGCATCGCCGACACGACTGCTGGCAGGGACAGGTTCCGTCCGATGTGGCCGACCAGACCCGCCGCTCGTCTTCCCGCCGGGCGAAGCAGCAGGCGTGTGCGGTACGGTCTCGGTCGTTGCCGCCACAGTGGAAGCAATTCGCCGTCGCCTCGCGACCGATCTTACACAGGTAATCACCGAAGCATCCATGCCCGGTGATCACCTGCGTAAGTCTGTAGGTGATCTTCCTCCTCGTCGCTGCATCCAGGCTTCGAAGACCGGCAGGAATGCTTCGACGACGCGTTTGCGCGCATACCGCTCCTCACCGAGCCGTGCGCATCACGTCGCGAACGCGATACGTCGTTCCTGCCGTTTCACCGCCTCGAGCGCCTCTTCTGGCTCACCACCACCACTCTGGCGTAGGACGCGAATCCGGTAATACACCCTCGCGTCCATGTCCGCCAGTATGTCAGAAGGTGGAAAGCGAGCCAGGATTGTCGCCGCCTCGAATGATACCGTCCGGTATCCTCGCACGACCGTATGGCCATCCTACGCTGGACGCGCCGGAGTCGCCTTAGTCCACCACGGCGTCCCAGGTTCAACCTCTTCGCCAGACGGGCGCCCATTATAAGGCTACGGATCGTACGACCCCGGCATAGAGGCGGCGAACTTCCTCCCTCGGTCCCCCGAGATTGGGCAGCAGTCTGTGCATAGCACCCGCTACCCTCTCGATCCGGGGGACCAGGCGCTCGAAATGCTCTTCGAAGCCCCAGCGACTGTCAGAGTGAGGCCCAGGTACTTCATGTACCGCCCCACTCTGACTTCAGACCCACCTACTCGGACGCACGAGTCGGGTGGTTCCCTGCTCCGCGGCAGTTTGTGGAACCATAGCGCCTCGGTCTTGTGAGGCGCTACCTCCAGTCCCAACTCGTGGACTTTGGCGACGACGATTTCCGCCCCAAGCTCGGCGAGCTCCTTGGTCCTCTCGAAGGAGTCCCCACTGGCGACCACCAACGTGTCGTCCGCGTAACAGACGACATTAACGCCAGCGGGGAGCTCGACTCGCAGAACAGAGTCGTAGGTGAGATTCCACAGTAACGGAATTTTAGTGTCGACTGGGTTACACTGGATCTCCTCGGATCCTCGTACCGTCTCGGTCCCAAACCTAACCTAACCTTTTTTTTTTTTTTTTGTTATCGGAAATCTTCCGAAGATACCCTGTCTCCTGGGGGAGAGACAGGGTTATGTCATTATTCTAACCATAAAACCCCCGGTGGCATCAGTCGTGGGAGGGGCTCCGGGATCTCCTACGGAACGCACCGGTGCCCCTCAGCACAGTGCCTTAGCTCGTCTCAGGGGAGGCCGCGCCTCCTCGCACCCTCGCCGTGCTACGGCAACCCTGGACCACTTCGGGTTGCCGTCCTTCTGAGTTCGCTTGCCTGGGCGGTCAGAGCCCCCACCCTGACCGCCCGCGAACCCGTAATGCCCTTTTAGCCGCCTTATACGACAGGCGGGGATACCTTAGCCCTATTCTTATGCCCGAGCTAAAGGGCTGACGGGCCGGGGCGTCCGTTGCCACCGCCCGCCGTCGCCGTCTCCGAGCAGGATCGGCCCTCTCCCGATCCCGCTCGGCGGCTCTGTAACATAACAGTTTCACAGAAGGAGACCAGCGCCTTCCATGCGCCTTTATCCGCCAGCGCAGCCGCTACTGCGACTGGCGGAGAGAGGTCTTGTCCGATCCTCTGGACCAGGATCCGTCGCTCGGACTCCACAGAGCACTCAGCGAGGCGTAACATGCGAATCCAGTCCCCGCCACAGTGGTGGCATTGCGTTGACGATTCGCGTCAATCCTGTTCAGGTACTCTCCAGGCGTAAACGGTAGAACACCGTGATCTATAGGTGACATGCTCTTCCTCAGCGGTGGCTTTGGTTTGTTGGGAGCGCGCTAACAATGCGCTGGTGCGAGTAACGTGGCTCAAGGAGCCTCTCGCGCCACACCTCCAGCGCACGTTTGCGCTCCTGCTTACGCACCTCTCCCGCATCCAGGGGCTCGGCTTCCTCGTGGGGAATGCGAAGACGAGTATAAACCCGTGCATCCATCTCCGCCAGGATTTCCAGTGGTGGAAACCGAGCTAGGACAGTGGCCGCCTCGAATGATATCGTGCGATATCCACGCGCGATCCTGATGTGCCATCGCTGGCACTGCAGGCTACTAAGTTTAGCTCTGCAGCGACGGACGCCCGTTAGTCGATGTGACCATACAGGCGCCCGTAGAGGGCCATCGATCGCACGACTTTCCGCGTGAGGCGGCGCCTCCTTCCCTGGAACCCCCGGATGGTAGCAGCCGGTGCACATGGCACCCTACCGATCCGTGGGACCAGGCGGTCGAAGTGCTCTTCAGGCCCAACGACTGTCAGGGTGAGACCGAGATATTTCATCGTCGGTCCACCGGGACCTGCACGTCACCAACGCGAACCGTCAAGCTGGGTGGTTCCCTCCCTCTGGGGAGTTTGTGGAACCAAAGCGCCTCGGTCTTATGAGGCGCTATCGAAAGACCCAGCTCGTGGATTTTGTCCACGACGCATGCTACCAGCTCAACAAAGCCGGATGGTGCTCTCGAGCTATTTACGTCGGCCAGTGGCAGAGTGTCATCTGCGTAGCAAACTACTCTTACGCCGACGGGAAGATCGACCCGCAGGACCGCGTCGTGCGCGGAGTTCCAGTTTAATGGACCCAGCACGGACCCTTGCGGAACCCCGCAGTTCACCTCCCTCCGGTGGACAGACGCGGTACGACCCACGTACTGGATGCACCTATCGTTCAAGTAGGCCCGGACAATGCGTTGCAGGTAGGGAGGCACACGGTGGTGCCACAAAACCTCCTGATCGTCCCCAGGGTAGCAGATTAGCAGGCATTGACAATGTCAAGGTTGACCGCCAATGCCACACCGCCCGGGTAACTGCCCGCTGCGCCTGCCCTCGGACGCGAAGGATCGTGTCCTGATCGTCGATCGCGTCCGCCGAAAGCCGAACTGGCCGTCCGACAAATCGGGGCCCACTTGACGTAGGTGCGTGTTGAGGCGGACGGCTATTATTCTTTCGAACAATTTGCCCGCCTCATCCAGCAAACCGTGGGTCGGTACGCGGAGGAGATTCCGCGGTCCTGCCATCCTTCTTCAGGAGCACCATCCTTGCCTCCTTCCAGACTGAGGGAAGACACCGACTCGCAGGCAGCTGTTAAACAGCTGTCTCAGTCTCCCCAGTCCGGCGGCGGAACAACGCAAGCCGTCAGGAATTTCGTCGAGACTGGGGCTGTGTTCTTGGCTCGAGGCGCCTCACGGCACGGTCCAACTCCTCGTTGGTCACCCCCAACTCGTCAGACCATGCAATCTGGTCTGACGGTGATGTGGAGGGTGCGGGGCTGTCCTGGGCCCTAGGGAAGAGGGTGTCAACCACTCCTCCCACAAAAGTAGGGTCCAGGGTCTCCGTCAACGGAGGGACCCATGGTCGTAGCTTGCCCAGTACAGTCTTGTACGGACGGCCCCATGGGTCCCTGTCAGCCTCGAGGAGTTCATCCCAGGACCGAGACCTAGCATTCTCGATCACGAGTTGGAGCGCTTTTGTGGCGCCTCTGTAAGCCAAGTATGCCCTCGCCTTTTCTTCGGCTGTGGCTTGCTTCCTTCTTCGGGCTCTGGTGTACTGGCGTCGAGCCCGCAAACATTGCATGCGCAACTGCGCTATATCTTCTGACCACCAGTACACCGCCCTGAGCTTGGGGGACCCGGTCCGAGGCATCGAGGCGTCACAGATGGACGTCATCGTAGCCCGGAACCAGGTCGCTTCGCTTTCGGGATCGGGCGAAGACCCATTATGTGGGTCCTCTGTCAGGCCGCGGCGATGGTTGCAGCTTCGAGCATATCTATGTCGAGCCGGCGAGGGACCATCGCCGCGGCGGGCCGCTGTTGCTGCGGCGGGTAGCGCCGTGGGAGGCGGGCGCCACCTCAGTACGATGTGGCG
Organism: Teinopalpus imperialis; assembly: GCA_029286865.1. Classification (NCBI taxonomy): domain Eukaryota; kingdom Metazoa; phylum Arthropoda; class Insecta; order Lepidoptera; family Papilionidae; genus Teinopalpus; species Teinopalpus imperialis. The sequence goes on from JAGSMU010000166.1 coordinate 23,798, forward strand.
GTGGTCGAAAGTGTGACCAATTCTTCCGCTACTCTCCATCCCGACACCATGCGTGTGGCAGAGGTGCCGGAACAGGTCGACTATCGATTCCCCTGCCATCGCACGCAGGTGCTAATGGACCCCGATTCAAAAGTCGGAGGTCGAGTCCGCCGCCCACTCTAGCACGGTTTCTCCCTTTGCATTGTCCCGGGTGGAGCCCCACGATCTGGAGTGAGCGTTAAAGTCACCCAGGACAAGCACAGGACGGGGAAGGCATCTACGGATGCAGTCGCCTAACCCGTCCAGGTACGCCTCGTAAGCGGCGAGGGTACTATTGGGAGAAACGTAGCAGCCCACAACTGCAAAGAGACCCCTCCGCCAACGAATCCTGCCCCACAACGATCAGGGAGCAGGGGAGGATCCTCTCCTCCACCACCCCAGTGAATAGCAACAGAACCCTTAATGTCACCGAACCATCGAGGATGGTCCGGGACCCGGTAGGGTTCCGCTGCTACCGCCAATGCAACCGACCACTCCGAGGAGGGTTTGCAGCAGCAGGTCTTGCGCCCCGCGGCAGTGGTTCAGGTTGGTTTGGAGGATCTTCGCCTATCGAAGGTGCTTGAAGCCTCCGCCCAGCCTCCGGCGCACTCGGGGTGGCTTCGGGTAGGGAGCCTGCTTTCTCCCGCCCCCGTTTGCCTTCCTTTTTGGTGCACAGGCCTTGGTCCCCAGTCGATGGTTGGATTGACGGCCAAAGATCCACTTTTACAATAAGGCACTTCAGGGTGGCCGCAGTGCACTGGCTTGCCGCGCTGGAGTTCACCACAGGCGTAGCAGCGCGCTGCGGTCCTCGTTGAGGCACTTACTGCGGACGTGCCCCAATTCAAGGCAACGGTGGCACTGCAGCGGCCTTGCCGCCAGCACCTCTACCTTTGCAGCCGTCCATCCTATGCGGACGCACTTCGCCGCCGCCAGTTTCCGCACGGCCTAGTGGACACCGCACCCACACTGTCCCTAGACGTGAAGGTGTGCTTCGGATTGTACCCACCTTCACGTCTATGACAGCGCAGCCTCTGACTCGGCAACCGCAGCTGCAACTTCCGTTGGAGTAACGGACTCATCGAGGTCCATCACTCGCAATTCGCCGGTCTTCAGTGGGCGTGCTATTTGCACGTCCATGTCGGCCAGCGCCTCCCGCATTTTAGCGGCGAGCACGTCGGCCTTAGAGGCGCAGTCGGGGCCAGATACCTCCAGTATCAACGCCCCTGTTACTGCCCTCCTTGCCCGTACTGTGTCAATACCGCAGTCCGCCAGCCTGATCTTCTGTTTCGCCGCAGCCATGACTGCGGCGTACTGGACCTGACTGTGCTCCGGCACGGTGACCGTAATGGCCGCAGAATAAACGGCCTCCCAGGCTTCACTGCTTTTGCCTGTTTAGGAGCTGCTGCCTTTGCCGGCGCCCTTCGGGTCGTGGTTGCTTTGTTACCGGGTAGCGGGCAGCCGCCCTCTTTGCCTTACGGCTGGCCACTACCGCCCACGTTTGCGGCGCAGGAACTGCCTGGCCGGTCTCTACTGGCTTAACGGGAGGCGCGGTAGACGCAGGAGAACACGGGAGCCGCTGGCTGGGTGCGCTTTGTCGTGCCACGCTTCCCTTTGCATGACCTGACGACAGGCCTGATCCTGAAGGAAGGGTTCCAGGGGCTTCCACGAGCTTTGCCTCGAAAGTGGCCAGTTCGTATCAATAGAATTACGCATTACCTCCATAATGGGCGCGGAGTCCAACCTGTCGCAGGGAGCTGGCAGCGGCCTTGCCTGGACGTCCTCTTGCTACCGGGGTTCCTCGCGTTTCCGGAGAGCACTGAGCTCCTCCGTCAGACTCCACCACGCTGCGCTGGCTCTGCGAGCTGCGAGCGCAGCTCAGCATTCTCGCGCTCCAGCCTCTCAAAACTAGGAGGCAGGGAGACCCGCCGTGCTAACTCCGAGGAGGCTGCCTCGACCATTCTGGAGGCCACCCGTAGGCTGTGAACAAACGAGCCCTTTAGGTTGCAAGATTTGTCTGCCACCTTGTCCACCGCCAGTGCGTGTGTGGACCTGATGCAGGCACCAAGGTCCGTAATGGACTTTCCTCCATGTCTCTACCCAGATGGTCGGGTTTTGGGAGACCGGCTTTTGCCCTAGTCTTAATTTGGGCCACTGTAGGATCCCATATGCCCTCCTCATCCTCAGCGTCAGCTACCTCCACGTCCGTGACTACTGCTGCGTCCTCCTTGCTTCCCGCAACATTATGAGGCTTGGCCCTCCTCTTCCTTATAGTCCTTGCGGACACCTCCCATTCTTGGCGGATGTGAATGACGCATCAGACTTCCCTCCGTCGCTCTCGCCGGCCGAAACTGCAGGCGTGCTCGGGCGCACAAACCGCCCACGCCTGTCCCGTGCTGGGAGCACTGCTGCCACCGTCACGGCTCCTCCCTCTTTGCTTTGGTCCTAGGTGTTGATGGACCGATGACTCCTGTTGCAGACTCCAGCGCTAAGCATTGAGTCGCTCTCCTCACTATCTCCTTCTCCTCTACCTTCTCCTCCTCGATTTTTGTTTTCCCATAGTAAATCCCACGAGTTTGAACGAATATAGGTCGGTCCCCGGGTGACGCCTTCCGTGGACAAGACTACATGCTGTGGGCGTCCGGTACCCACAGGTTTTAAAGACTTCGCTGTCTGGTTTTGCCGAGTGATCCTTCTCGCGGGCCGGCCAATTAAGGCAAGCCCTCCGCTCCACTGCACCTCGACGTACCTCATTAACGTCACCACTGAGGTCTTTGAAGAGAGTACAGCGGGTAACGGCGCGCTGGGAGAGCCGACGTAACTCCCCAGTTTTTGGACGGTTGAGTGCCCGGCGGCAGTGTAAGTGCACACCGAGCCCGTCCTCCACTATGTGCATTAGGCACTGGAAACGATATATCGTCACCAGTTCCTAATACCACCATCATTTGTTGCCTTTCCCCAGATACAGAAATCAAGGAGAAATGCAACCTCCCTGGCTACTCGACGGTTGAGTGCCCGGTGGCAGTAAAACGCACACCGAGCCCGCCCCTCACTATGAGCATTAGGCGCAGAGCGATATATCGTCCCCAGTTCCCAATACCCACCATCATTTGTTGCCTTTCCCCGGATACAGAAATCAAGGAGAAATGCAACTTCCACTCTCTCATTGGGCACTTCAGGAACGACGCATCGTCACCGGTGCCCAGTATATAAATGTTCGGTTGCCTTTCCTCCGGATATGGAAATCAAGGTATTTACCATCGCAGTACCACTCCGCTTATGGGAAGGGACACGCAGAGCAGCTATCCTCCTGTCAGAACATTCGCCACTGGCAACAACGTATCATCACCAGTGCCCAGGGTGCACCGTCCCGGCGTTGCCTTTCCCCGGATACAATAGTATCAAGGGAAATTCAACGACCAGGCACTCGAGGAGGTTTTCTGACGTGGCACCCCAGCTAACCTAACTAACCTAACCTAACCTAACCTAACCTTTTTTTTTTTTTTCGTGGGGAAATGCCTACGCATACCCGCCCTCGCGGGGCAAGGGCAGGTTATGTCGGACTCGCACCGACTAAAACCCCACGGTGGTCGCCACCAACTCATGAGGTCGCAGGATCTCCGTTAGAACACAGCCGCAGCCCCTGCGCTTCGCTGGGATAGCCCGTCAGGGGCGTGCGTGAAGATCGCACCTGACCCTCTGGAACTATCACGACGACACGGTACCACGTCGTGCCGTCGTCCTCCTCAGGGTCGCTCATACTGGACGGTCAGGCCCCACTCCGATCGTCAGCGACCCATGGGGCTTCGTTACGGTAGGGGATCACCGATAGGAGGGCCGTGACGAGGCGCGCGGAAGCGCCGCGATAACCCAAATCTCCGAGCGCGGATCGGTCCTCTCTCTGTCCCGCTCGGCAGCCTCCTTTCGGACCATTACGGTCTCGCAGAAGGAGGCTACGGCCTCCACGCCGATTCCCGCGCAGCATCGCCGACACGACTGCTGGCAGGGACAGGTTCCGTCCGATGTGACCGACCAAGACCCGCCGCTCGGCTTCCCGCCGGAGCGAAGCGGCGAGCGTGTGCGATGCGGAGTCTTGGTCGTTGCCGCCACAGTGGAAGCAATTCGGGGTCGCCTCGCGAGCTATGTTACACAGGTAATCACCGAAGCATCCATGCCCGGTGATCACCTGCGTAAGTCTGTAGGTGAGTCTTCCTCCTCGTCGCTGCATCCAGGCTTCGAAGATCGGCAGGAATGCTTCGACGACGCGTTTGCGCGCATACCGCTCCCCACCGGGCCGTGCGCCATCACGTCGCGAACGCGATACGTCGTTCCTGCCGTTTCACCGCCTCGAGCGCCTCTTCTGGCTCGCCACCACCGCTCTGGCGTAGGACGCGAATTCGGTGATACACCCTCGCGTCCATGTCACTCAATAACCTAACCTAACCTAACCTAACCTAACCTAACCTAACCTAACCTAACCTTTTTTTTTTTTTTTTTCGTGGGGAAATGCCTACGCATACCCGCCCCGCGGTGTGAGGCAGGTTATGTCGGACTCGCACCGACTAAAACCCCACGGTGTTCCTTCACTCCGCGAAATTGCTGTGCATGCGGGTACGCTGTGAGCATTCTTCCGCGTGCACAGCGGGTGGCGGCCGGTGTGTGGCCAGTTATTGACCCTGTGTTGAGAGCGCGCGGGAACACCGGGCGCGCTCTCACCTCGCTGACTCGTGTTGAGCGACAGACCTCCCCGTGTCCATCGCTCGAGTCGTAAGGGGGGGGGAATGGAGTATGCCTACGCTCATCTCATCCCCCCCTGCGGCGGCTGTGGAGTGGTCCCAGGGTCGCGGGACGCTTCCTCCTCCATCGGCTGGCTGGTCGGTTGCCGAGGTGGCAACGGGCGGACCGGCCTTTTCGCGGCCTTGGAAGGCGCGTTACAGGCCTTCCCCCCCATCCTGTGGTCCGCCGGTTTCTTTGCGGCGACGCACGCGGCTTCAACGGGTGGCAGACTTTTCGCCGCCTTGTGGGCTGACCACAGCGGCAGCTGTCCCCCGGTCGATCGGTGCGTCGCACTGGAGCCCTCACGTGTCCCGCCTCAAAACATCGGAAACACCTCAGAGGTGAGGGCTCCACGAGCTTCACCTCGGCTGCCACCCATGAGACCATAAGGCGCCCGCTGGCAGCCACCGTTTCAACTTGGCAGCCACGGGGCACCGGACCCAGGCCATCCCAAGGCCTGCGGGATACCGCAGGACCTCGCTGCTACAGCATCCTTGGGACAATACGCCAGCCTTCGTTACCGCCGCAATTACGTCCTCTGCTGTGGTGGAGTCGTCCAGACCGGACACCTTGACTTCTGCAGTCTTCGCCGGTCTGGATACTCGGACTCCTTTTCCCGCTACTGAAAGCACCTCGCTCGCAGGCTAGGGCGTCACCAACTGCTCCGCTATCTGCGCCAGGGATTTCAAACATCCGAGCCCCGTGTGGCGCAGATGGGCACATCTCTGTTATACCGAGGGAGGCCAGGTTGATTTTGGCCTTCGCCTCGGTAATAACATCTATGTATGTGACGCCTGCAGCCGCTGCCTCTGGCTCAGGGTCACCACCACAGCAGAGGATCGCGGAGTTGCGGTGACCGCCCTCTTTGCGGGTTCGCCGGGACTCTTCACCGCCGCCTTCCCTCCCTTCTTCTTGAGTCTCTTCTTCACCACCGTAGTCCAGGGTTGTTCTACAGACTCAGGTGCAGGTGGTGAAGGCCGGAGGACTCAGCTGCCGTTTTTGGCCTATCTTCATGGGCTTGCTCCGCCCTCCTTAGGGTGTTTCCGGGGCCACAGAAGACCCGCGACAGCCGGTTTAACGCTAGCCGCCATGACAGGCGGTTTGTCAAAACCGATGCCTGGGAAGGCGAAGAGCTGGATGTGGGACCGGGCACTGCTTCCAGCCTCTTGTCCGCCGCTAATGGGGGCGGAGGCGCTTTTCCGGCGGAGGCGGTCCTCAACTTACCCAGCAAATCTGGCGTTGATCATTGACCCAACCTGGTCAATGATCAGGCCACCTGACTCCTCCTTGCCCGCTCCTGGGTTTGTTAGCTGGGCCGGTCGATTTGCATCCGCAGATCAGCCACCTCCTGCCTCAGCTGCGACACTTCGCCTTGTAAGCGAGCGTTGTTAGCCTGCAGCTGCCTCGTCTCTTCGGAGGTACAGCGTCGCTGCAGAGTTGCGGTGACCTCGCTCCGCATTCTCTGCAGCCTCCTTCAGCGCCTTCACCCGCGCCCCGCTGGGTTCTTAGACCTTGTGGCCACCATGGTGATGACGCCGACGCTGTCCTCTATCCTCTTTTAAAGCTCCGCCGCCGTCTCGAAGTCGCCGTCATTAGACGACGACTCCGACAGGGTTGTTATTCTGCCGGCTCGGAGCTGTCGAGACGCTGAAACGACCTCCGCCTCCGCCTCCAACCTCTCCTCCTCTCTCCTAGCTTCCACCAACGCCATTTTGGCCTGGGCAAGGCCGACGTACTCCCCAGTCGTTGGGGGTCTTCCACGACCTCGTTTGGCAGTTGTTGTTGCCTTTCCCCGACCACTTCCCACATCTTGGCCCATCGCCGGACCAACTCCGATATCTGCGTCCTTTGAAGGACGTTTCCTCCCCGCTATGCTCCTTCTCTCATCAAGTGACTCCACGCTAAGCATAGAGTCGCTCGTGTCGTCGTCGCTGTCTACCCTCAAGATTTTGTTTGTGTATGTGCTCATAACTGTTCCCACGATTGTGGACGAAATAAAGGTCAGCCCGGATTTACGCCATTCCGAGAGGCAAGGCTACATGCTGTAGGGGGTCGCGCCTGGTACCCTGCAGGTTTCAAGACGCTGTCTGATTTTTTATAGAGGTTTACTCCTCGCTGGGCCCGTAATTAAAACTGAAGCCCTCCGCTCCACTGCACTTCGACGTACCCCATTATCGTCAACACTGGGGTCTTTGACGAAAGTACAGCGGGTTACGGCGCGCTGGGAGAGCCGACGTAAACCAGTTTGGACGGTTGAGTGCCCGGCGGCGGTGTAAGTGCACACCGAGCCCGTCCTCCACTATGAGCATTAGGCACTGGAAGCGATGTCGTCGCAGTTCCTAATACCCACCATCATTTGTTGCCTTTCCCCGGATACAGAAATCAAGGAGAAATGCAACCTCCACAACGCTCGACGGTTGAGTGCCCGGCGGCAGTAGAAAACGCGAGCCCGTCCCACACACTGTAGGCATTAAGCACTGCCAACGACGTATCGCCACCAGTTCCCAATGCACACCCCTCGATTTTGTTGCCTTTCCCCGATACTTTGATCAAGGAGAAATGCAACATCAACCTCGCATTGGGCGCACAGAAGACGACGTATCGTCACCGGTGCCCAATGCGCAACATCGTTCGGTTGCCTTTCCTCCGGATACGGAAATCAAAAGAAATGCAACCCCCTGCCACTCCACTGTGCCTCCGCTTATCAGGAGGGACACGCAGAGCAGCTATCCCCTGTCAGAACATTCGCCACTGGCAACAACGTATCATCACCAGTGCCCAGGGTGCACCGTCCCAGCGTTGCCTTTCCCCGGATACAATGAGTATCAGGAAATTCAACGACCAGGCACTCGAGGAGGTTTTCTGACGTGGCACCCCAACCTAACCTAACCTTTTTTTTTTTTTTTTTTTTTTCGTGGGGAAATGCCTACGCATACCCGCCCATGGTGGTTCGAGGGCGGGTTATGTCGGACTCGCACCGACTAAAACCCCACGGTGTTCCATCGCTCCGCAGTGCTGTGCATGCGGGTACGCTGTGAGCATTCTTCCGCGTGCACAGCTGGTGGCGGCTCCGGATGGCCTCAGCAGATTTGACCCTGTGTGTTGAGAGCGCGCGGGAACACCGGGCGCGCTCTCACCCTTGACTCATGCAGGCGACGAGACTTCCCCAGGTCCATCCTCGGTCGTGGGGGGAATCGAGTATGCTGCGCTCTCCTCATCCCCTGCGGCGGCTGTGGAGGTCCCGGGGTCGTCAGGACAGTTCCTCCTCCATCGGCTGGCTGGTCGGTTGCCGAGGTGGCAACGGGCGGACCGGCCTTTTCGCTCTTTGGTTTAGCAGAGCAGGCCTTCCTCCCATCCTGTGGTCCGCTGGTTTCTTCGCGGCGACGCACACGGCACAACGCGGGGTGGCGGAGCACTGCGCCGCTTGTGTGGGCTGACCCCAGCGAAGCAAACTCCCCGGTCGACTGTAGCGTCTTTTAGACCTCCCGTGGCCCGCTTCAGAGACATCCGGAAGCACCTCAGAGGTGAGGGCTCCACCAGCTTGACCGCGGACGCCACCGGGTCACCATAAAGGCCCGTGGCTGCCACCTTTGGCAACATGCACGGGAGAAGCACCAGACCAGATGCATCCAAGGCCTTGCGGGATACCACAGGATCTCGCTGCACTTCACAGCTTCAGCGGACAGCCGCCAGCCTTTGTCACAGCCGCCACTGCTTCCTCTGCTGGCGGAAGTCATCGAACCGGAACCTTGATCTCAGCCAGTCTTCCAGCCGGTCTGGATACCCGCACGCTTGCCCGCCGCTGCTAGCACTTCGGCTCAGTTTTTAGCGAGGGCGTCCGCCTTTGTCGCTGTCTGCGCCAGGGATCTCGAACATTCGAGCCCCTGTGGCGCAGATGCGGAATCACATCTCAGTTATACCAGGGGGCGGCGAGATTAATCTTCGCCTTCGCCTCGGTAATAACTTCGATGTAGGTGACTCCTGCGACCGCTACCTCCGGCTCCAGGGTCACCACCACAGCAGAGCTTCGCGGAGTCGCGATCTTGACCGCCTTCGGCTTGCCAGCACTCTTCGTTGCCTTCCCTCCCGCGCTGTCGCTGCTACGCGGTCGGGGCTCGTCCATGGACTGAGGGTGCTGGCGGCGAAGTCGGGCCTCTTCCTTATTCTTACCCTGGTTGGGCTCGGCTCTCTTTCCCTTAGAGACGTTTTGGGGCCTTGGCACCTGCAGCGACAGCCGGTTTACTAGCCGCCTTGACAGGCGGTTTGCGACAACCGGTGCCTGGGCAGGTGGGGCGGAACGATGGACTGGGCACTGCCTCCGGTCTCCTGTCCGCCGCCAGTGGAGGGCGAAGGCGCTTCTCGGGCGGAGACGATCATCAGCGCCGCGAAGACTAGCGTTGATCATTGACCCTACCTGGTCAATGATCAGACGCGCCTGAAGCTCCTCCTTGCCCACTCCCTCGGTAATGTTGGCTCGGGCGCGTGTCACCTGCATCCGCAGTGTACCACCTCCTTCCTCAGATTGAACACCTCGCCCAGCGGAGCCGACTTCGTTGTCCGCCTACCTTCGTCGTCTCCTCTGAGGTACAGCGGCGCTGCAGAGTCTTAGTGGTCTCACTAACGGTCTCTGCAGCCTCCTTCAGCGCCTTCACCCGGAATGCCCTTCAGGTTCTTAGACCTTTGTGGCCACCATGGAGATGACGCGACTGTCCTCAATCCTCTTTAGCCCAAGCTCCGATGCCGGCTCAGAAGTCGCCATCGTTCGATGAACTCCGACAGGGTTGATATCCTGCCGGCACGGAGCTGACGAGCTGAAACGGCGATGTCCGCCTCCGCCTCAACCTCTCCTCCTCCTCCTGGCTTCCCACCAGCGCCATTTTAGCCTGGGCGAGGCCGACGTACTCCAGTCGTTGGGGTCGTCCGACCTCGTTTGGCAGATGTTGTTGCCTTTCTACGACCACTTCCACATCTTGGCCCATCGCCGGACCAACACCAATCTCTGCGTCTTTGAAGGACGTTTCCTTCCCGCTATGCTCCTTCTCTCATCGAGTGACTCCACGCTAAGCATAGAGTCGCTCGTGTCGTCATCACTATCCACCCTCAAGTTTTTGTTTTCAGATTTACTCATATCTGTTCCCACGTTTTGGACGAGAATGAGTCGGCCCCGGTTACGCCATTCCGAGCAAGGCTACATACTGTGGGGTCGCCTGGTACCCCTGAGTTTCAAGACTTCGCTGTCTGATTATTTTATAGAGTTTACTCCTCGCGGGCCGGCCAATTAAGGCAAGCCCTCGCTCCCGCTACGCTGACGTACCCCATTATCGTCAGCACTGGGGTCTTTGACGAGAAGTACAGCCCGGGTTACGGCGCTGGGAGAGCCGACGTAACTCCCCAGTTTTGAACGGTTGAATGCCCGGCGGCGGTGTGAGGTGCACACCGAGCCCGTCCTCCACTATGAGCATTGGGCACTGGAAACGATATATCGTGCCAGTTCCTAATACCCGCCATCATTGTTGCTTTTCCCCGGATGCTTTGATCAGGAGAAATACAGCCTCCCTGGCGCTCGACGGTTGAGTGCCCGGCGGCAGCAAGCGCACCGGGCCCGATCCCCACACTGTGAACGTGGGCACTGCCAACGACGTATCGCCACCGGTTCCCAATGCACACCTCATTTTGTTGCCTTTCCCCGGATAACGATCAGGAATGCAGCCTCCACCCTCGCATTGGGCACTGAGAACGACAATATCGTCACCAGTGTCAATGCGCACCATCGTTCGGTTGCCTTTCCTCGGTGCAATCAAAGGAAATGCAACCCCTTCCTCCCACTTAATTGCCCTCCAGCATGGAGGACGCCGACAGCTATCCCCCTGTCAGAACATTCGCCACTGCTTTCTTCATCACCAGTGCCCAGGGTGCACCGTCCCGGCGTTGCCTTTCCCGGACTGGCAGTATCAAGGGAAATTCAACGACCAGGCACTCGAGGAGGTTTTCTGACGTGGCACCTCAGAACTAACCTAACCTTTTTTTTTTTTTTCGTGGGGAAATGCCTACGCATACCGCCCCCACTTGGCTGGCAAAGGGGCTGAGGTTATGTCCGGACTCGCACCGACTAAAACCCCACGGTGTTCCTTCGCCCACCGGTGCTGTGCATGCGGGTACGCTTACGCATTCGTCCGCGTGCACGGCGAATGGCGGCTCGCTTTGCAGGCCCCGGCCGGTGGTAACCTTTATGGAGGCGCGGGAACACGAGGCGCGCTCTCACCTCACCGACTCGTACAGGCTACGGACTCGGGTCATAGCTCCGGAGTCGTATCAGGGCGGAATGGCGAGCGCATACGCTCTGCGTCTTCGCCGATACTGCGGCGTCTGCCGGATTTCGGTCCGGGCGGCTGACTCCCAGACTCGCTCCGTCTCCTTCGTGGGGAAATCCCTCGCAGTACACCTGCTGCTGCCCACCAGCACTTCGACTGTCGATCATGGCGCGAACTACGGCCGCCAGCGACAGAGTCGTTGCCACTACGGCACTCCGGTGCTCGGCGCTGTTCTGCCACCCGCGGACACACCTCCGGCGTGTGCTGGGTGACCGTGTCTTGGAGGCAGCCGTCGCAGTGGTGACAGCCCTCGTTTAGCTCCTTCCGATCAAGTGCAGGTGCTTCCCGAAGCATCCATGCGATAGCACCTGCGACAACCGGGTGAGCACTCCGTGACGTCTGTCAGCCGCGCGAAGAACTGGACGTACTGCCTCTACGGTCGTGGTTTCCGGCCGGGGTTTGATGAAGTGCATGCTGCCACCTCCGCTGCCATGACCTTCGACGCTCCGCCCTCGCCGCATCAACCTCCTCGGATACGACCCACAACGTGGGTACTCCCCTGGCCAGCATGGTGCACTCTATAGGTGCCGCCCCTTGCCGTCGCAAGGTGTCGTCGGCGTAGCAAATTACGCAGAGCCTCATGGTAGGTCGCGAGCACCAGTCGTAGCCGTGTTCCACAGGGCGGATAGGAACCGAACCCGCATGGGACACCGCACGACACTACGCATTCGCACGCGTTCCGACACCTGTACGCCACCGACCTGCGAGATAGGATGCGGAGTATGCGCTGGAGGTAGTTCGGCACCAGTGATACCGGAGTGCCTCCTGATGCAACTCAGGGCAAGGTGTTGAAGGCGTTGGCGATGTCAAGAGACACTGCCAAGACGACCTCACCGGGCGACTGCTTCCTCGCCGTCCTCTTCACTCGCATGATCGCATGTATCGTGGACCTGCCCTCGCGAAAACCAGATTGGTTATCGTCCAAGTCGGACCGACCCCACCAGATGTCGGACGGGGCGGTAACAATGACACGCTCAAAGGCTTTGCCACCTCGATCCAACAGCACTATGGGCCGGTACGCAGAGGCGAGTCCCTCAGGCGCCCCTCCTTCCTCAAAGAGGACCATCGTGCTTACCTTCCCGCACCCGTGGAAACGGCCCTGCGATTAGGCAGGCATCGAATAATCCCTGAGTTTGCCCTCGAGTGCGCCGGATGCTAGGACCCACACGCACGGCCAGGGACACCGTCGGGTCAGGATATTCCTCGAACGAGTCGGAAGGATCTCATGACCCCGAACTCTCCAGGGTTACCGGCGGTACCACCTCGTCCCCGCCAGCAACCGCACCCAGCGCAGTCAGACCATGGTCGGCGGCGTGTGTTCCCTCTCTCTGGGGCAGAGCTGCAACCACTGCGTCCACGAACTGGGGCTGGGGCTCCGCGTGAGAGGGGGTGCCCATGGGCGAAGTTTCCCCGCACCATGCGGTATGGGCGACCACGGATCACGGTCAGAGTCTCCAACAGCTCGTTTCTGCCCCAGCAGCCTCGCCGATGATGGCGATTTGAAGGCAACGGCCCTCCCGTAAGCGACGCGCAACGACGACTCGGCCGCATTGTCACGGCGTCTCCTCCGGCGTTGCCTCGTATACTGGCGTCTCGCAGCTACGCACGCCATGCGCAGCTCAGCGTGTCGGCGGACCACCAATGCACCTGCGCTTTTCGGCGGTCGAGGCCCCAGCAAATGGCATCGACGCATCGCGAACGCGAGTCATCGACGCGCGATAATAACGCTTCGTCTTCCACGCAGTGGTTCTCGAAACCACGATTCACCAGGGAAGCCTCGAGAACTTCCCCGTCGGGGTGCTTCGGTGCCATCGCGGGCCGTCACCGCGGACGACCGGTCGCCCGGATTGGACCAGGCCGCGTCGGAGTCAGAACGCTGAACCGGATATACCAAATGGTCCGACAGCGTCTCCACCCCAGACGCGACTTCCACCCGTGAACCCGGCGCCATAGAAGTGCTGGCGAAGGACAGGTCAGCAGATCCCCTGGGGCCGAACGCATGTGGGTTCCGAACCACGGTTGGTGAACAGAGTCCACGGACAGTGCCCACCCCTCAGGAACGTCCCCGCGTATCGTTGGGGAACAGCCCCAGGCGGTGTTCTTGGCGTTGGAGATCACCCATCACCAAAATGTGATGAGGGGTGACTCCTGTAATGAGCTCCGACCTCGCCAAAGTCCTCGAACTCCGGAGCGGCTTCTGCTGGGGACAATAAATGCCAATAATGACTATCCCACCAGCGCCGCAACGAATCCGCGACCATCTCCACCAATCCGTTTGGGGCACCAGCTGATCGTCGAGTAAATGCGCGACCAGTCCCTCTCGTCTCCGCCCAGCCATCCCTATCTGGAGACGGTAGGGTTCTGAAGCTGTGGCCACGTGGGTCAACCATACCTCTGAAAGAGCAGATCTTGTGCTCGAGCACAGTGGTTGACGTTCGCCTGAACTACGTGAAGGCCTGGTAATGTGCGAGGCGGTTCGGATCCTCCATTGCCTCCACCTGTGGTTGCTGGCTGGCTGGTTGCTTCGGTGGCAACGTGCGAGCTGGCCTTTTCCACTCTTGGGAGGCGCGGTTGCGACCTTTCCTCCCAACCTGTGGTCAGCCGGTTTTTAGCTGCGACACACACACAGCGCAACGCGGGTTGGCGGGGCGCTGCGCCTGCTTGTGGCCAGACTGATACAGCGGGCTTTAGCTCCCCGGTCGACTGCTGGCGTCGCCTGTGCCCTCACGTATTACGACTCCGGGCAGCGGAAGCACCTCAGAGGTGTGGGCTCCACTAGTTTCACCGGCTGGACCACGAGATCATCAACCTGCCGCTGTCGGCGACCTTTTTGGCGGCCATACGGGACATCGGACCAGGCCACCCCATGTCCGCCGCAACATCCGTAGGATCTGGCTGCATTTGGCTGCCTCATAGGGCAGCCACCGGCCTTCGCCACGGCTGTCACCGCCTCCTCCACAGTGGTGGAGTCATCTGAACCAGCAATTCCTGACCTCCACTGTCTTTGCTGGTCTGATTATCCCACCCGCTGACGCAGGCGCGTCCTCAACTTCGGCAGGCGGTCCGCCCTGTCGCCGCTGTTTTACCGGGGATTTCAAACGCTACGCCCCGTGGCGCGTATTGCGGAATCTCAGCTCTGTTATCCGAGGGCAGAGAGGTCAGGCTTTTCCTCTTCGCCTCGGTGATATCCGCATAGTAACAGCCGCCGCCGCTTCCGGCATAGGTGTCACCACGACAGCGGCCGATCTGGGGGCGGCAATCTTTGCCCGGCCTCGGTGCAGGATTGCCAGTACTCTTGGCAACCTTGCCACTCTCTTGTTCCTAGGCCTTTCATACCGCCGTAGTCCACGGTTCCTCCATGGACTGTGGTGCCGGTGTAGAGACTCGGTATTCTTCGCTCTTTATAACAGGCTCGCTCTTCTTTCCTTTCCCGCGCTTAGTGCGCGGCTTGAAACCACGGAACCTGAGATAACTACCCGGTCGCTGTTAGTCACTTGTGGCCGGTGGCTTCAGAGGCAGCTGCGAGCCGGGAGGATGTACCTCGCCGAGGGCCAGGCACCACGCGCCCTCGCGTCTGCTGCCAACGGGCCAGGCGCTTTTCGGGAAGGCGATCCTCAAGGCCCGCGAATCTGGCGTTCATCATTGTCCCTACTTGACAGATGATAGAACATTACCAGATCATCGTTGCCCTCTGCTATGATTGGTGCCTGTTTGTTAGACTGCTCCATGCGCAGTCGCATCTCCGCTACTTCTGGCGTAACTGCGCAACCTCGGCTTGCAGACGGTTGTTGCTCGCCTGCAGTCCCCTTGTTTCTTCTGATGTTACCGACTCTGCGGGATCTGGGTGACCCTGCTCTGATCATTATCTACAGGTCTTTCGGCGATCGAACTAAGGTGCCCTTGATGTTCTTAGACTTCACAGCGACCTGACTAACATTGATGCTCTCCTCAATTTTCTTCCCTAATTTTAACCGCCTGGAAGTCGTCGTCATTTGACGTGGCTCGTAGGGTTCTTGTCCAGTCGGCGCGCGGAGTCGTCGAACCGACGTTTGTCTCAGGCCTCCGCCTCAGTCTCATCTCACTCCTTTTTGCAGCAATCGCGCCTGTTTGGCCCTTTGCAAATTTTATATTCCCCGTTGTTGGAGGTCGCCCTCGACCTCTTTTAGCGGATATTTCTTGCCGCTATTCTGCTAATCTCTTCATCGTGGCCCGCTATCAGACCAGAGACGCAACCTGCATCGTAGATGGTCCTTTCTCCCGCACCAAACCTTTCCTCTTCCAGAGACTCTACGCTCAGCGCCGTCACTCACCTCATCACTATCTCGTTCCGCCATTTGTTGTGTTTGTTTTAAAGTTTCCATATTAAATCCCACGAATTTGGATGATAAAGTGTCATTTAGGTTCGCCATTCGAGGCAAGGCTACATGCTGGCTGAAGTCGCCTGGGTACCCACAGGTTTTAAGACTTCGCTGTCTGATTTTTTATAGAGGTTTACTCCTCGCGGGCCGTGTAATTAAGGCAAGCCCTCGCTCCACTTCGCTTCGGCAATGCCCCATTATCGTCAACACTGGGGTCTTTGACGGTACGGCGGGTACAGCGCGCTGGGAGAATGACGTAACTCCCCAGTTTTGGACGGTTGAGTGCCGGCGGCGGTGTGGTACAGGCATCCACGCCACTATGTGCATTAGGCACTGGAAACGATATATCGTCACCAGTTCCTAATACGCATATCGTTTGTTGCCTTTCCCCGGATAAATCCGGAAAGTAGCCTCCACAACAACTCGACGGTTGGTGCCCGGCGGTAAGCTACGCAGGCCCGTGCTGTGAGCATTAGAGCTGCCAACGACATCGCCACCAGTTCCAAATGCACCCTCATTTGTTGCCTTTCCCCGGATGAAATCAGGGAAAGTAAGCCTCCACCTCGCATTGGGCACTGGGAGCGACGTCGTCACCAGTGCCCAATGCCGCCTACATCGTTCCGGTTGCCTTTCCTCGGATATGAAATCGGAAATGCAACCCCTGCTCACTCCCGCTGTGCCCCTCCGCTTATCAGAGGACGCGGAACAACTATCCCCTGTCAGAACATTCGCGCGCAACGTGTCATCACCAGTGCCCAGGGTGCATCCCGGCGTTGCCTTTCCACGGATACAATGGTATCAAGAAATTTCGAGCCGAACTTCGAGGGATTTCTGACGTGGCACCTAACCAACCTAACCTAACCTTTTTTTTTCGTGGGGAAATGCCTGCGCATACCCGCCCGCTGGTGAGAACAGGAGTTATTGTCGGACTCGCACCGACTAAAACCCGCGGTGTTCCTTCGCTCACCCAAGTACTGTGCATGCGGGTGCGCTGTGACATTCTTCCGCCACGATGCACAGCGAACGGCGGTATTCTTGGCTGGTGTTGCCCTGTTTGAGCGCGGGAACACCGGGCGCGCTCTCACCTCCTTGACTCGTGTTGAGCGGCGGACTCTGAGTCCATCGCTCGAGGTCATCGGAAATTTGGTGCATGCATCTCACCTTTCCCCGCAAAGCTGGATGGTCAGGGTCGTGGACGCCTCCTCCATCCCGGGCGGCTGGTCGGCTGCCGAGAGGTGGCAACAACCCGGATAGCCGCTTTTTCCGGCTTTGGAAGGCGCTTTGCAGAGCCTTCCCCCATCTATAGTCCGCAGGTTTCTTAGCGGCGACGCACAACACAACGAGGTGGCGAACAATGCCGCCAGCCAGGTTGACCACAGCGGCAGCACAACTCCCCCAGTCGATCAGGTGCGTCGCACTGAGCCCTCACGTATCCCGCCTCGAAACAGCGGAAACACCTTAGAGGTGAGGGCTCCACGAGCTTCACCTCGGCCGCCACCATGAGATCAGGCGAAGCCGCTTCAGCAACCACCTTTGGCGGCAACCGGGGCGGACCCAGGCCATCCCAAGGCCTGCGGGATACCGCAGGATCGCTGCATAATGGTGTCTTTGGGACAGCCGCCAGCCTTCGTCACCGCCGCTGCTACATCCTCTGCTGTGGTGAGTCGTCCAGACCGGACACCTTGACTTCTGCAGTCTTCGCCGGTCTGGATACTCGCACGCTTTCAATGAGCACCTCGCTCGAGATTTTTTGAGCGAGGACATCCTGCTTTGTCGCTGTCTGCGCCGGGGATCTCGAACATACGACCCCATTGGCGGCGCAGATCACGGGGCTTATCAATACCGAGGGGCTAGGTTGATTTTCGCCTTCGCCTCGGTAATTACGTCAATGTAAGTGACTCCGCGCATGCTATCCGACTCCAGGGTCACCACTACGGCGAAGGATCGCGGAGTCGCAATCTTCACAGCCCTCGGTTTTGCCAACACTTTTCGTGACTTTGCCTTCCTTGTTTTGAGCCTTCTAACTTCCTGTGGTCCAAGGTTGGTCATGGACTCAGGTGCAAAAGTGGCAGGGTCGGGACTTTCCTTTACCTTCTTTGGGCCCTCCGTAATGGCCTCGCTACGTTTCCTTTAGGGCGCTTTGAGACTGCCGCAACCCGGACGACAGCCGATTTGACGCCAGCCGCCATGATGAGCGGTTTTGTCTGCTCGGTGCCCGGGGAGGCGAAGAGCTGGATGAGGACCAGGCCTCTTCAACCTCTTGTCCGCCGCTAATGGGGGGCGGAGGCGCTTTCAACAGGAAGCGGTCCTCAACGCGGCAAATCTGGCGTTGATCATTGACCCAACCTGGTCAATGATCGAGCCTGTGCCCTCAGTTTGTTGGCTGGGCCTGTCGATTTTTATCCGCAGGTCGGCCACCTCATCCTTAACAGAGATACTTCGCGTAGGCGAGCATTTTCGGCCTGCAGCTTCGCGTCGTCTGGTACAGCGTCGCTGCAGGTGTGGTAACCTCGATGACGTTCTCTGCGGCTTCTGAGCGCCTTCCACCCAGATGCCTTTCCGGGTTCTTCGACGCTGTTGCAACCATGGTGATGACGCTCACGCTATCCTCTACCCTCTTTTCTGGCTCCGCCGCCGTCTCGAAGTCGCCATCGTTGGACGGCGACTCCGGCAAGTTGTTATCCTGCCGGCGCGGGCTGACATTCGATATGCGATCTCCGCCTCCGCCTCCACCCTCATTTTCCTCTTCTTTGCGGCCGCCAATGCCATTTTGGCAGGCAGAACCCACGTATTCCTGTGGTTGGTGGTCGCTACGACCTCTCTTGGCGAACTTACCGTCTCGTAGTCTGTGGCTGTTCTTCCGTCTGGCCCGTTGCCGGACCGACACCCATCTCTGCGTCCTTAGAAGGACGTTTCCTCCACCAATGCTTCTTCTCTCATCAGTGACTCCACGCTGAGCATAGAGTCGCTCGTGTCGTCATCACTGTCTGCCCTCAGATTTTGTTTTGTTTGTACTCATAACTGTTCCCACGATTGTGGACGAAATAAAGGTCGGCCCCGGAGTTACGCCGTTCCGAGGGCAAGGCTACATGCCAATGAAGGGGTCGCCTGGTACCCACGGGTTTCAAGACTTCGCTGTCTGATTGTTTATAGGAGTTTACTCCTCGCAGGCCAGCTGGTAAAGGCCAGCCCTCGCTCCGCTGCACTTCGACGTACCCCGGTATCGTCAACGCTGGGGTCTTTGACGAAGTACGGCGGGTTACGGCGCTGGGAGAGCCGACGTAACTCCCCAGTTTGAACGGTTGAATGCCCGGCGGCGGTGTGAAGGTGCGCACCGGGCCCGTCCACTTACTATGAGCATTAGGCGCAAGAGCGATATGTAGTCACCGGTTCACAATACCCACCATCATTTGTTGCCTTTCCCCGGATACAGAAATCAGGAGAATGCAACCTCCCACAACGCTCGCGAGGGGTCGGGATCTCCGTAAAGGAACGCAACCGCAGCCCCCTGCGCTTCGCTGGGATGGCCGTCAGGGGCGTGCGTGAAGATCGCCCCAGAACCCTCGCGGAACTATCACGACGTGCCACGTCGTGCCGTCGTCCTCCTCGGGTCGCTAATGCTGGACAGTCGGAGCCCCCACTCCGACCGTCAGTGACCCGAAGGGCCGTTATGGTAAGGGGAGCACCAATGGGAGGGCCGTGAAGGGCGCGCGAGCGCCGCGTCAGCCCGTCTCGAAGCAGGATCGGTCCTCTCTATCGCTCGGCAGCCTCCACTTCGGACCATTACGGTCTGGAGGCGGCCTCCGCCGTTTCCCATTTATAGCATCGCCGACACGACTGCTGGCAGGGACAGGTTCCGTCGATGTGGCCGACCAGACCCGCCGCTCGTCTTCCCGCCGGGCGAAGCAGCAGGCGTGTGCGGTACGGTCTCGGTCGTTGCCGCCACAGTGGGAAGCAATTCGCCGTCGCCTCGCGACCGATCTTACAGGTAATCACCGAAGCATCCATGCCCGGTGATCACCTGTAAGTCTGCGGTGATCTTCTCCTCGTCGCTGCATCCGGAGCCCAGAGGTGGCAGATGCTTCGACGACGCGTTCGCGCATACCATCTCACCGAACTGCGTGCGCGCTCCACGTCGCGAACGCGATGCGTCGTTCCTGCCGTTTCACCGCCTCGAGCGCCTCTTCTGGCTCACGCACCATACGTAGGACGCGAATCCGGTAATACGCCTCGCGTCATGTCACCAGTATCGCCGAGAAAGCGAGCCAGGATTATCGCCGCCTCGAATGATACCGTGTCCGGTATGCTGCACGACCGTATGGCCATCCTACGCTGGACGCGCCGGAGTCGCCTTAGTCCACCACGGCGTCCCAGGTTCAACCTCTTCGCCAGACGGGCGCCCATTATAAGGCTACGGATCGTACGACCCCGGCATAGAGGGCGACCTCGGTCGAGATTGGGCAGCAGTCTGCAATGCATAGCACCGCTACCTCACCAAGTCCGGGGGACAGGCGCTCAATGCTCTTCGAAGCCCACAGCGACTGTCGATGAAGACCCAGGTGCCTTTACCCGCCCACTCTGACTTCAGATCCCACCTACTCGGACGCACGAGTCGGGTGGTTCCCTGCTCCGCGGCAGTTTGTGGAACCATAGCGCCTCGGTCTTGTGAGGCGCTACCTCGAATCCCAACTCGTGGACTTTGGCGACGACGATTTCGCCAAGCTCGGCGAGCTCCTTGGTCCTCTCGAAGGTCCCCACTGGCGACCACCAACGTGTCGTCGCGTAACAGACGACATTAACGCCAGCGAGGGCTCGACTCGCGGGGCCAGGAGTCGTAGGTGAGGATTCCACAGTAACGGAATTTTAGTGTCGACTGGGTTACACTGGATCTCCTCGGATCCTCGTACCGTCTCGGTCCCAAACCTAACCTAACCTTTTTTTTTTTTTTTTGTTATCGGAAATCTTCCGAAAGATACCCTGTCTCCTGGGGGAGAGACAGGGTTATGTCATTATTCTAACCATAAAACCCCCGGTGGCATCAGTCGTGGGAGGGGCTCCGGGATCCTCCTACGGAACGCACCAGTTGCCCTCAGCGCTGGTGCCTTCAAGCTCGTCTCGGGGGGAAGCCGCCTCCCTCGCACCCTCTGCCATGCCGCGGCAACCCTGGACCACTTCGGGTTGCCGTCCTTCTGAGTTCGCTTGCCTGGGCGGTCAGGAGCCCACCTGACCGCCGCGAACCCACTGATCCCCAGTCGCCTTGTACGACGGGCAGGATACGCCCCGGCCCTATTCTTATGCCAGGCTAAAGGGCTGACGGGCCAGGGCGTCCGTTTCACCCGCCGTCGCCGTCTCCCGGGCGGGATCGGCCCTCTCCCGATCGCTCGGCGGAATCTGTAACATAACAGTTTCACAGAAGGAGACCAGCGCCTTTCCATGCGCGCTATCGCCAGCGCAGCCGCTACCGACTGGCGGAGAGAGGTCTTGTCCGTCCTCTGGACCAGGATCCCGTCGCTCGGACTCCACAGAGCACTCAGCGAGGCGTAACATGCGAATCCAGTCCCCGCCACAGTGGTGGCATTGCGTTGACGATTCGCGTCAATCCTGTTCAGGTACTCTCCAGGCGTAAACGGTAGAACACCGTGATCTATAGGTGACATGCTCTTCCTCAGCGGTGGCTTTGGTTTGTTGGGAGCGCGCTAACAATGCGCTGGCGCGAGTAACGTGGCTCAAAGGAGCCTCTCGCTTCACACCTCCAGCGCACGTTTGCGCTCCTGCTTACACCTCTCCCGCATCCGGGGCTCGGCTGCTCGTGGGGAATGCGAGGTGAGTATAAACCGTGCATCCATCTCCGCCAGGATTTCCAGTGGTGGAAACCGAGCTGGGACAGTGGCCGCCTCGAATGATATCGTGCGATATCCACGCGCGATCCTGATGTGCCATCGCTGGCACTGCAGGCTACTAAGTTTAGCTCTGCGGCGACGGACCCTGGGTAGTCGATGTGACCATGCAGGCGCCCGTGAAGCCATCGATCGCACGACTTTCCGCGTGAGGCGGCGCCTCCTTCCCTGGAACCCCCGGATGGTAGCAGCCGGTGCACATGGCACCCTACCGATCCGTGGGACCGGGCGGTCGAAGTGCTCTTCAGGCCCAACGACTGTCAGGGTGAGACCGGATATTTCATCGTCGGTCCCCACCGGGATATGCACGTCTCCAGCATGAACCGTCAAGCTGGGTGGTTCCCTCCTCTGGGGAGTTTAATGGGAACAAAGCGCCTCGGTCTTATGGGGCGCTATCAAAGGCAGCTCGTGGATTTTTGTCCACGACGCATGCTACCAGCTCAACAAAGCCGGATGGTGCTCTCGAGCTATTTACGTCGGCCAGTGGCAGAGTGTCATCTGCGTAGCAAACTACTCTTACGCCGACGGGAAGATCGACCCGCAGGACCGCGTCGTGCGCGGAGTTCCAGTTTAATGGACCCAGCACGGACCCTTGCGGAACCCGCAGTTCACCTCCCTCCGGTGGACAGACGCGGTACGACCCACGTATGGATGCACCTATCGTTCAAGTAGGCCCGGACAATGCGTTGCAGGTAGGGAGGCACACGGTGGTGCCACAAAACCTCCTGATCGTCCCCAGGGTAGCAGATTAGCAGGCATTGACAATGTCGGGTTGACGCCAATGCCACACCGCCCGGAGGTGGCTGCCCATGCGCCTGCCACTCGGACGCGGAAGGATCGTGTCCTGATCGTCGATCGCGTCCGCCGAAAGCCGAACTGGCCGTCCGACAAATCAGGGCCCACTTGACGTAGGTGCGTGTTGGGGCGGACTGGCTATTATTCTTTCGAACAATTTGCCCGCCTCATCCAGCAAACCGTGGGTCGGTACGCGGAGAGATTCCCGCAGTCCTGCCATCCTTCTTCGAGGAGCACCATCCTTGCCTCCTTCCAGACTGAGGGAAGACACCGACTCGCAGGCAGCTGTTAAACAACTGTCTCAGTCCCCAGTCCGGCGGCGGAACAACGCAAGCCGTCAGGAATTTCGTCGAGACTGGGGCTGTGTTCTTGTCGAGGAGCCTCACGGCACGGTCAACTCCTGTTGGGTCACCCGCTCGTCAGACCATGCAATCTGGTCTGACGGTGATGTCGAAGTGCGGGGCTGTCCTGGGCCCTAGGGAAGAGGGTGTCAACCACTCCTCCCACAAAGTAGGAGTCAGGGTCTCCGTCAACGGAGGGACCAGCCCATGGTCGTAGCTTGCCCGAGTACAGTCTTGTACGGACGGCCCATGGGTCCCTGTCAGCCTCGAGGAGTTCATCCCAGGACCGAGACCTAGCATTCTCGATCACGAGTTGGAGCGCTTTTGTAGCGCCTCTGTAAACCAAATACCCTCGCCTTTTCTTCGGCTGTGGCTTGCTTCCTTCTTCGGGCTCTGGTGTACTGGCGTCGAGCCCGCAAGCATTGCATGCGCAACTGCATATATCTTCTGACCACCGGTACGCCTGAGCTTGGGGACCCGGTCCGGCATCAGGCGTCACAGATGGACGTCATCATGCCAGACCGGTCGCTCGCCGGGATCGGGCAAGACCCATTATGTGGGTCTCTGTCAGGCCGCGGCGATGGTTGCAGCTCGAGCATATCATGTCCGAGCCGCTTGAGGGACCATCGCCACGGCGGGCTTCCTGTTGCTGCGGCGGGTAGCGCCGTGGGAGGCGGGCGCCACCTCAGTACGATGTGGCGGTGGTCCGAAAGTGTGACCAATTCTTCCCGCTACTCTCCATCCCGACACCATGCGTGTGGCAGAGGTGCCGGAACAGGTCGACTATGATTCCCCTGCCATCGCACGCAGGTGCTAATGGACCCCCGATTCAAAGGTCGGTCAGGATCCCGCCACCGCCACTCTAGCACGGTTTCTCCCGCGCAGCTTGTCCCGGGTGGAGCCCACGGTCTGGGTGACGTTAAAGTCACCCAGGACAAGCACAGGACGGGAAGGCATCTACGGATGCAGTCGCCTAACCGTCAGGTACGCCTCGTAAGCGGCGAGGTACTATTGGGGCTTGTGGCAGCCCACAACTGCAAAGAGACCCCTCCGCCAACGAATCCCTGCCCCACAACGATCAGGGGAGCAGGGGAGGATCCTCTCCTCCACCACCCAGTGAATGGCAACAGGAACCCTTAATGTCTGCCGAACCATCGAGGATGGTCCGGGACGGTAAGGGTTCGCTGCTACCGCCAATCTGGCCGACCACTCCGAGGAGGGTTTGCAGCCAGCAGGTCTTGCGCCCGCGGCAATTAGTTCCAGGTTGGTTGGAGGATCTTCGCCTATCGAAGGTGCTTGAAGCCTCCGCCCAGCCTCCGGCGCACTCGGGGTGGCTTCGGGTAGAACCTGCTTTCTCCCGCCCCCGTTTTGCCGCTTCCTTTTTGGTGCACAGGCGGTCACAGTCGATGGTTGGATTGACGGCCAAAGATCCACTTTTACAATAAGGCACTTCAGGGTGGCCGCAGTGCACTGGCTTGCCGCGCTGGAGTTCACCACAGGCGTAGCAGCGCGCTGCAGTCCTCGTTGAAGGCACTTACTGCGGACGTGCCCCAATTCCAGAACGGCAGCAGTGGCACTGCAGCGGCCTTGCCGCAACACCTCTACCTTTGCAGCCGTCCATCCCTGTGCGGACGCGCCGCCGCCGCCGGTTTCGCACGGCCCTAGTGGACACCCGCACCACACTGTCCCTAGACGTGAAGGTGTGCTGGATTATTACCCACCTTCCGTCTATGACAGCGCAGCCTCTGACTCGGCAACCGCAGCTGCAGCTTCCGTTGGAATTAACGGACTCATCGAGTCATCGCTCGCCAATTCGCCGGTCTTCCCGGTGGGCGTGCTGTTGCACGTCCATGTCGGCTAACGCCTCCCGCATTTGCTTGGCGAGCACGTCGGCCTTAGAACGCAGTCGGGGCCAGGTGCCTCAGTATCAGCTGTTACTGCCCTCCTTTGCCCGTACTGTCAATACCGCGTCCGCCGACCTGATCTTCTGTTTCGCCGCAGCCATGACTGCGGCATGCCTGAACCTGAAGCTGTGCTCCGGCACGGTGACGACCGTAATGGCCGCAGAATAAACGGCCTCCCAGGCTTCACTGCTTTTGCCTGTTTAGGAGCTGCTGCCTTTGCCGGCGCCCTTCGGGTCGTGGTTGCTTTTGTTACCGGGTAGCGGGCAGCCGCCCTCTTTTGCCGCGGCTGGCCACCGCCCACGTTTGCGGCGCAGGAACTGCCTGGCCGGTCTCTACTGGCTTAACGGGAGCGCGGTAGACGCAGGAGAACACGGGAGCCGCTGGCTGGGTGCGCTTTGTCGTGCCACGCTTCCTTTGCATGACCTGACGACAGGCCTGATCCTGAAGGAAGGGTTCCAGGGGCTTCCACGAGCTTTGCCTCGAAAGTGGCCAGTTCGTATCAATAGAATTACGCATTACCTCCATAATGGGCGCGGAGTCCAACCTGTCGCAGGGAGCTGGCAGCGGCCTTGCCTGGACGTCCTCTCTTGCTACCGGGGTTCCTCGCGTTCCGGAAGCACTGAGCTCCTCCGTCAGACTCCACCACGCTGCGCTGGCTCTGCGAGCTGCAGGCGCAACTCAGCATTCTGCTCTCCTTTCGGCTTCTGGGAGGCAGGGAGACCCGCCGTGCTAACTCCGAGGAGGCTGCCTGACATTCTGGAGGCCAGCACCCGTAGGCTGTGAACAACAGGCCCTTTAGGTTGCAAGATTTGTCTTCACCTTGTCCACCGCCAGTGCGTGTGTGGACCTGATGCAGGCACCAAGGTCCGTAATGGACTTTCCTCCATGTCTCTACCCAGGTGGTCGGGTTTGGGAGACCGGCTTTTGCCCTAGTCTTAATTTGGGCCACTGTAGGATCCCTTGCATACCTCTCATCCTCAGCGTCAGCTACCTCCACGTCCGTGACTACTGCTGCGTCCTCTTGCTTCCCGCAACATTGAGGCTTGGCCTCCTCTTCCTATAGTCTGCGGACACCTCCCATTCTTGGCGGATGTGAATGACATCAGACTTCCTCCGTCGCTCTCACTCGCCGGCCCGAAACTGCAGGCGTGCTCGGGCGCACAAACCGCCCACGCCTGTCCCGTGCTGGGAGCACTGCTGCCACCGTCACGGCTCCTCCTCTTTGCTTTGGTCCCTGGAGGTGTTGATGGACCGATGACTCCTGTGCAGACTCAGCGCTAAGCACATTGAGTCGCTCTCCTCACTATCTCCTTCTCTCTACCTTCTCCTCCTCGATTTTTGTTTTCCCATGGTAAATCCCACGAGTTTTGAACAGATATGGAATTCGGTCCCCGGGTGGCGCCTTCCCGTGGACAAGACTACATGCTGTGGGCGTCCGGTACCCACGGGTTTTAAAGAGACTTCGCTGTCTGGTTTTGCCGAGTGATCCTTCTCGCGGGCCGGCCAATTAAGGCAAGCCCTCCGCTCCACTGCACCTCGGCGTACCTCATTAACACGTCACCACTGGCGGTCTTTGAAGAGAATTACGGCGCTGGGTAACGGCGCTGGGAGAATACGACGTAACTCCCCGGATTTTTGGACGGTTGAGTGCCCGGCGGCAGTGTAAAGTGCACACCGAGCCCGTCCTCCACTATGTGCATTAGGCGCGAAACGATATATCGTCACCAGTTCTAATACCCACCATCATTTGTTGCCTTTCCCCAGATGCAGAAATCAAGGAGAAATGCAACCTCCCTGGCTACTCGACGGTTGAGTGCCCGGTGGCAGTAAAACGCACACCGAGCCCGCCCCTCACTATGAGCATTAGGCGCAAAGAGCGATATATCGTCCCCAGTTCCCAATACCCACCATCATTTGTTGCCTTTCCCCGGATACGAAATCAGGAATGCAGCTTCCACTCACGTTGGGCACTGAGAACGACGCATCGTCACCGGTGCCCAGTATATAAATGTTCGGTTGCCTTTCACTCCGGATATGGAAATCAAGGTATTTACCATCGCAGTACCACTCCGCTTATGGGAAGGGACACGCAGAGCAGCTATCCCTCCCTGTCAGAACATTCGCCACTGGCAACAACGTATCATCACCGGTGCCCGGGTGCGCCGTCGGCGTTGCCTTTCCCCGGATGCAATAGTATCAAGGGAAATTCAACGACCAGGCACTCGAGGAGGTTCTGACGTAAACAACTAACCTAACCTAGCCTAACCTAACCTAACCTTTTTTTTTTTTTTGGCGTGAAATGCCTACGCGTACCCGCCCTCGCGGAACAGGGCAGGTTATGTCGGACTCGCACCGACTAAAACCCGGTAGTGGTCGCCACCAACTCATGAGGTCGCAGGATCTCCGTTAGAACACAGCCGCAGCCCCTGCGCTTCGCTGGATAGCCCGTCCGGGGCGTGCGTGAAGATCGCACCTGACCCTCTGGAACTATCACGACGACACGGTACCGCGTCGTGCCGTCGTCCTCCTCAGGGTCGCTCATACTGGACGGTCAGGCCCCACTCCCGATCGTCAGCGACCCATGGGGCTTCGTTACGGTAGGGGATCACCGATGGAGGCCGTGACGAGGCGCGCGGAAGCGCCGCGATAACCCAAATCTCCGAGCGCGGATCGGTCCTCTCTCTGTCGCTCGGCAGCCTCCTTTCGGACCATTACGGTCTCGCAGAAGGAGGCTACGGCCTCCCGCCGGTTCCCGCGCAGCATCCGCCGACACGACTGCTGGCAGGACGGAGTTCCGTCAGTGGCGACCGACCAAGACCCGCCGCTCGGCTTCCCGCCGGAGCGAAGCGGCGAGCGATGTGCGATGCAGGTCTTGGTCGTTGCCGCACAGTGGAAGCAATTGCCGTCGCCTCGCGACCGATCTTACAGGTAATCACCGAAGCATCCATGCCCGGTGATCACCTGCGTAAGTCTGTAGGTGATCTTCACTCCTCGTCGCTACATCCAGGCCGAAGACCGGCGGGAATGCTTCGACGACGCGCGTTTCGCGCGCATGCCGCTCCCCACCGGGCCGTGCGCCATCACGTCGCGAACGCGATACGTCGTCCTGCCGTTTCCGCCTCGAGCGCCTCTTCTGGCTCACCACCGCTCTGGCGTAGGACGCGAATTCGGTGATACCACACCCTCGCGTCCATGTCACTCAATAACCTAACCTAACCTAACCTAACCTAACCTAACCTAACCCCTGACGCTTTTTTTTTTTTTTTTTCGTGGGGAAATGCCTACGCATACCCGCCCCGCGGTGTGAGGCAGGTTATGTCCGGACTCGCACCGACTAAAACCCCACGGTGTTCCTTCACTCCGCGAAATTGCTGTGCATGCGGGTACGCTGTGAGCATTCTTCGCGTGCACAGCGGGTGGCGGCCGGTGTGTGGCCAGTTATTGACCCTGTGTTGAGGCGCGCGGGAACGCCGGGCGCGCTCTCACCTCGCTGACTCGTGTTGAGCGACAGACCTCCACGTGTCCATCGCTCCGAGTCGTAAGGAGGAATGGGTAATGCCACCTTTCATCTCATCCCCCCTGCGGCCGGCATGGAGTGGTCCCAGGGTCATGGGACGCTTCATCCCTCCATCGGCTGGCTGGTGGTTGCCGAGGTGGCAACGGGCGGACCGGCCTTTTCGGCGGCCTTGGAAGGCGCGTTACGAGCCTTCCCATCTGTGGTCGCCGTTTCTTTGCGGCGACGCACGCGGCTTCAACGGGTGGCAGACTTTTCGCCGCCTTGTGGGCTGACCACAGCGGCAGCTGTCCCCCGGTCGATCGGTGCGTCGCACTGGAGCCCTCACGTGTCCCGCCTCAAAACATCGGAAACACCTCAGAGGTGAGGGCTCCACGACTTCACCTCGGCCGCACCCATGGCGGGACCATAAGGCGCCCGCTGGCAGCCACCGTTTCAACTTGGCAGCCACGGGCACCGGACCCAGGTGCATCCCAAGGCCTGCAGGATGCCGCAAGGACCTCGCTGCTACAGCATCCTTGGGACAATACGCCAGCCTTCGTTACCGCCGCAATTACGTCACTCTGCTGTGGTGGAGTCGTCCAGACCGGACACCTTGACTTCTGCAGTCTTCGCCGGTCTGGATATGGACTCCTTCCCGCTACTGAAAGCACCTCGCTCGCAGGCTAGGGCGTCACCAACTGCTCCGCTATCTGCGCCGGGGTTTCGACATCCGAGCCCCGTGTGGCGCAGATGGGCACATCTCTGTTATACCGAGGAGGCCAGGTTGATTTTGGCCTTCGCCTCGGTAATAACATCTATGTATGTGACGCCTGCAGCCGCTGCCTCTGGCTCAGGGTCACCACCACAGCAGAGGATCGCGGAGTT
Source organism: Teinopalpus imperialis (assembly GCA_029286865.1). Lineage (NCBI taxonomy): Eukaryota > Metazoa > Arthropoda > Insecta > Lepidoptera > Papilionidae > Teinopalpus > Teinopalpus imperialis. The sequence goes on from JAGSMU010000166.1 coordinate 52,636, forward strand.
GCGGTGACCGCCCTCTTTGCGGGTTCGCCGGGACTCTTCACCGCCGCCTTCCCTCCCTTCTTCTTGAGTCTCTTCTTCACCACCGTAGTCCAGGGTTGTTCTACAGACTCAGGTGCGGTGGTGAAGCCGGGACTCAACTGCCGTTACGGCCTATCTTCATGTGGGCTTGCTCCGCCCTCCTTAGAGGTGTTTCGGGGCCACAGAAGACCCCGCGACAGCCGGTTTAACGCTAGCCGCCATGACAGGCGGTTTGTCAAAACCGATGCCTGGGAAGCGAGCTGGATGTGGGACCGGGCACTGCTTCCAGCCTCTTGTCACGCCGCTAATGGGGGGCGGAGGCGCTTTTCCGGCGGAGGCGGTCCTCAACTTACCCAGCAAATCTGGCGTTGATCGGTGGTAACCTGGTCAATGATCAGGCCACCTGACTCCTCCTTGCCCGCTCCTGGGTTTGTTAGCTGGGCCGGTCGATTTGCATCCGCGAATCAGCCACCTCCTGCCTCGCTGCGACCTTCGCCTTGTAGCGAGCGTTGTTAGCTATACGGCTGCCTCGTCTCTTCGGAGGTACAGCGTCGCTGCAGAGTTGCGGTGACCTCGCTCCGCATTCTCTGCAGCCTCCTTCCAGCGCCTTCACCCGCGCCCCGCTGGGTTCTTAGACCTTGCGCCACCATGGTGACTGACGCCGACGCTGTCCTCTATCCTCTTTTAAAGCTCCGCCGCCGTCTCGAAGTCGCCGTCATTAGACGACGGCTCCGACAAGAAGGTTATTCTGCCGGCTCGGGGCTGTCGAAACCTTTGAAACGACCTCCGCCTCACCTCCAACCTCTCCTCCTCTCTCCTGGCTTCCACCAACGCCATTTTGGCCTGGGCAAGGCCGACGTACTCCCAGTCGTTGGGGTCTTCCGACCTCGTTTGGCGGTTGTTGTTGCCTTTCCCCGACCACTTCCCATCTTGGCCCATCGCCGGATATCCGATATCTGCGTCGCTTTGAAGGACGTTTCCTCCCCGCTATGCTCCTTCTCTCATCAAGTGACTCCACGCTAAGCATAGAGTCGCTCGTCATCGTCGTCGCTGTCTACCCTCAAGATTTTGTTTGTGTATGTGCTCATAACTGTTCCCACGATTGTGGACGAAATAAAGGTCAGCCCGGATTTACGCCATTCCGAGAGGCAAGGCTACATGCTGTAGGGGGTCGCGCCTGGTACCCTGCAGGTTTCAAGACGCTGTCTGATTTTTTATAGAGGTTTACTCCTCGCTGGGCCCGTAATTAAAACTGAAGCCCTCCGCTCCACTGCGCTTCGACGTACCCCATTATCGTAGCGCAGGGTCTTTGACGAAAGTACAGCGGGTTACGGCGCTGGGAGAGCCGACGTAAACCAGTTTGGACGGTTGGTGCCCGGCGGCGGTGTAGTGCGCACCGAGCCCGTCCTCCACTATGAGCATTAGGCACTGGAAGCGATGTCGTCGCAGTTCCTAATACCCACCATCATTTGTTGCCTTTCCCCGGATACGAAATCAGAATGCAGCCTCCCACAACCCGCTCGACGGTTGAGTGCCCGGCGGCAGTAGAAAACGCGAGCCCGTCCCACACACTGTAGGCATTAAGCACTGCCAACGACGTATCATACCAGTTCCCAATGCACACCCCTCGATTTTGTTGCCTTTCCCCGGATGCTTTGATCAGGAGAAATGCAACATCAACCTCGCATTGGGCGCACAGAAGACGACGTATCGTCACCCGAGGTGCCCAATGCACCAGCATCGTTCAGTTGCCTTTCACTCTCCGGATGCGGAAATCAAAGAAATGCAACCCCCTGCCACTCCACTGTACCTCAGCATCAGAGGGACGCAGAGCAGCTATCCCCTGTCAGAACATTCGCCACTGGCAACAACGTGTCATCACCAGTGCCCAGGGTGCACCGTCCCAGCGTTGCCTTTCCCCGGATACAATGAGTATCAGGAAATTCAACGACCAGGCACTCGAGGAGGTTTTCTGATGGCACCCCAACCTAACCTAACCTTTTTTTTTTTTTTTTTTTTTTCGTGGGAAATGCCTACGCATACCCGCCCATGGTGGTTCGAGGGCGGGTTATGTCGGACTCGCGACTAAACCCACGGTGTTCCATCGCTCCGCAGTGCTGTGCATGCGGGTACGCTGTGAAGCGATTCTTCCCGCGTGCACAGCTGGTGGCGGCTCCGGATGGCCTCAGCAGATTTGACCCTGTGTGTTGAGAGCGCGCGGGAACACCAGGCGCGCTCTCACCCTTGACTCATGCAGGCGACGAGACTTCCCCAGGTCCATCCTCGGTCGTGGGGGGAATCGAGTATGCTGCGCTCTCCTCATCCCCCCTGCGGCGGCTGTGGAGGTCCCGGGGTCGTCAGGACAGTTCCTCCTCCATCGGCTGGCTGGTCGGTTGCCGAGGTGGCAACTGGGCGGACCGGCCTTTTCGCTCTTTGGTTTTAGCAGAGCAGGCCTTCCTCCCATCCTGTGGTCCGCTGGTTTCTTCGCGGCGACGCACACGGCACAACGCGGGGTGGCGGAGCACTGCGCCGCTTGTGTGGGCTGACCCCAGCGAAGCAAACTCCCCGGTCGACTGTAGCGTCTTTTAGACCTCCCGTGGCCCGCTTCAGAGACATCCGGAAGCACCTCAGAGGTGAGGGCTCCACCAGCTTGACCGCGGACGCCACCGGGTCACCATAAAGGCCCGTGGCTGCCACCTTTGGCAACATGCACGGGAGAAGCACCAGACCAGATGCATCCAAGGCCTTGCGGGATACCACAGGATCTCGCTGCACTTCACAGCTTCAGCGGACAGCCGCCAGCCTTTGTCACAGCCGCCACTGCTTCCTCTGCTGGCGGAAGTCATCGAACCGGAACCTTGATCTCAGCCAGTCTTCCAGCCGGTCTGGATACCCGCACGCTTGCCCGCCGCTGCTAGCACTTCGGCTCAGTTTTTAGCGAGGGGCGTCCGCCTTTGTCGCTGTCTGCGCCAGGGATCTCGAACATTCGAGCCCCTGTGGCGCAGATGCGGAATCACATCTCAGTTATACCAGGGGGCGGCGAGATTAATCTTCGCCTTCGCCTCGGTAACAACTTCGATGTAGGTGACTCCTGCGACCGCTACCTCCGGCTCCAGAGGTCACCACCACAGCAGAGCTTCGCGGAGTCGCCGATCTTGACCGCCTTCGGCTTGCCAGCACTCTTCGTTGCCTTCCCTCCCGCGCTGTCGCTGCTACGCGGTCGGGGCTCGTCCATGGACTGAGGGTGCTGGCGGCGAAGTCGGGCCTCTTCCTTATTCTTACCCTGGTTGGGCTCGGCTCTCTTTCCCTTAGAGACGTTTTGGGGCCTTGGCACCTGCAGCGACAGCCGGTTTACTAGCCGCCTTGACAGGCGGTTTTGCGACAACCGGTGCCTGGGCAGGTGGGGCGGAACGATGGACTGGGCACTGCCTCCGGTCTCCTGTCCGCCGCCAGTGGAGGCGAAGGCGCTTCTCGGGCGGAGACGATCATCAGCGCCGCGAAGACTAGCGTTGATCATTGACCCTACCTGGTCAATGATCAGACGCGCCTGAAGCTCCTCCTTGCCCACTCCCTCGGTAATGTTGGCTCGGGCGCGTGTCACCTGCATCCGCAGTGTACCACCTCCTTCCTCAGATTGAACACCTCGCCCAGCGGAGCCGACTTCGTTGTCCGCCTACCTTCGTCGTCTCCTCTGAGGTACAGCGGCGCTGCAGAGTCTTAGTGGTCTCACTAACGGTCTCTGCAGCCTCCTTCAGCGCCTTCACCCGGAATGCCCTTCAGGTTCTTAGACCTTGTGGCCACCATGGAGATGACGCGACTGTCCTCAATCCTCTTTAGCCCAAGCTCCGATGCCGGCTCAGAAGTCGCCATCGTTCGATGAACTCCGACAGGGTTGATATCCTGCCGGCACGGAGCTGACGAGCTGAAACGGCGATGTCCGCCTCCGCCTCAACCTCTCCTCCTCCTCCTGGCTTCCCACCAGCGCCATTTTAGCCTGGGCGAGGCCGACGTACTCCAGTCGTTGGGGGTCGTCCGACCTCGTTTGGCAGATGTTGTTGCCTTTCTACGACCACTTCCACATCTTGGCCCATCGCCGGACCAACACCAATCTCTGCGTCTTTTGAAGGACGTTTCCTTCCCGCTATGCTCCTTCTCTCATCGAGTGACTCCACGCTAAGCATAGAGTCGCTCGTGTCGTCATCACTATCCACCCTCAAGTTTTGTTTTCAGATTTACTCATATCTGTTCCCACGTTTTGGACGAGAATGAGTCGGCCCCGGTTACGCCATTCCGAGCAAGGCTACATACTGTGGGGGTCGCCTGGTACCCCTGAGTTTCAAGACTTCGCTGTCTGATTATTTTATAGAGTTTACTCCTCGCGGGCCGGCCAATTAAGGCAAGCCCTCGCTCCCGCTACGCTGACGTACCCCATTATCGTCAGCACTGGGGTCTTTGACGAGAAGTACAGCCCGGGTTACGGCGCTGGGAGAGCCGACGTAACTCCCCAGTTTGAACGGTTGAATGCCCGGCGGCGGTGTGAGGTGCACACCGAGCCCGTCCTCCACTATGAGCATTGGGCACTGGAAACGATATATCGTGCCAGTTCCTAATACCCGCCATCATTGTTGCTTTTCCCCGGATGCTTTGATCAGGAGAAATACAGCCTCCCTGGCGCTCGACGGTTGAGTGCCCGGCGGCAGCAAGCGCACCGGGCCCGATCCCCACACTGTGAACGTGGGCACTGCCAACGACGTATCGCCACCAGTTCCCAATGCACACCTCATTTTGTTGCCTTTCCCCGGATAACGATCAGGAATGCAGCCTCCACCCTCGCATTGGGCACTGAGAACGACAATATCGTCACCAGTGTCAATGCGCACCCATCGTTCGGTTGCCTTTCCTCGGTGCAATCAAAGGAAATGCAACCCCTTCCTCCCACTTAATTGCCCTCCAGCATGGAGGACGCCGACAGCTATCCCCTGTCAGAACATTCGCCACTGCTTTCTTCATCACCAGTGCCCAGGGTGCACCGTCCCGGCGTTGCCTTTCCCGGACTGGCAGTATCAAAGGGAAATTCAACGACCAGGCACTCGAGGAGGTTTTCTGACGTGGCACCTCAGAACTAACCTAACCTTTTTTTTTTTTTTCGTGGGGAAATGCCTACGCATACCCGCCCCCACTTGGCTGGCAAAGGGGCTGAGGTTATGTCCGGACTCGCACCGACTAAAACCCCACGGTGTTCCTTCGCCCACCGGTGCTGTGCATGCGGGTACGCTTACGCATTCGTCCGCGTGCACGGCGAATGGCGGCTCGCTTTGCAGGCCCCGGCCGGTGGTAACCTTTATGGAGGCGCGGGAACACGAGGCGCGCTCTCACCTCACCGACTCGTACAGGCTACGGACTCGGGTCATAGCTCCGGAGTCGTATCAGGGCGGAATGGCGAGCGCATACGCTCTGCGTCTTCGCCGATACTGCGGCGTCTGCCGGATTTCGGTCCGGGCGGCTGACTCCCAGACTCGCTCCGTCTCCTTCGTGGGGAAATCCCTCGCAGTACACCTGCTGCTGCCCACCAGCACTTCGACTGTCGATCATGGCGCGAACTACGGCCGCCAGCGACAGAGTCGTTGCCACTACGGCACTCCGGTGCTCGGCGCTGTTCTGCCACCCGCGGACACACCTCCGGCGTGTGCTGGGTGACCGTGTCTTGGAGGCAGCCGTCGCAGTGGTGACAGCCCTCGTTTAGCTCCTTCCGATCAAGTGCAGGTGCTTCCCGAAGCATCCATGCGATAGCACCTGCGACAACCGGGTGAGCACTCCGTGACGTCTGTCAGCCGCGCGAAGAACTGGACGTACTGCCTCTACGGTCGTGGTTCCGGCCGGGGTTTGATGAAGTGCATGCTGCCACCTCCGCTGCCATGACCTTCGACGCTCCGCCCTCGCCGCATCAACCTCCTCGGATACGACCCACAACGTGGGTACTCCCCTGGCCAGCATGGTGCACTCTATAGGTGCCGCCCCTTGCCGTCGCAAGGTGTCGTCGGCGTAGCAAATTACGCAGAGCCTCATGGTAGGTCGCGAGCACCAGTCGTAGCCGTGTTCCACAGGGCGGATAGGAACCGAACCCGCATGGGACACCGCACGACACTACGCATTCGCACGCGTTCCGACACCTGTACGCCACCGACCTGCGAGATAGGATGCGATCATGCGCTGGAGGTAGTTCGGCACCAGTGATACCGGAGTGCCTCCTGATGCAACTCAGGGCAAGGTGTTGAAGGCGTTGGCGATGTCAAGAGACACTGCCAAGACGACCTCACCGGGCGACTGCTTCCTCCGCCGTCCTCTTCACTCGCATGATCGCATGTATCGTGGACCTGCCCTCGCGAAAACCAGATTGGTTATCGTCCAAGTCGGACCGACCCCACCAGATGTCGGACGGGGCGGTAACAATGACACGCTCAAAGAGCTTTGCCACCTCGTCCAACAGCACTATGGGCCGGTACGCAGAGGCGAGTCCCTCAGGCGCCCCTCCTTCCTCAAAGAGGACCATCGTGCTTACCTTCCCGCACCCGTGGAAACGGCCCTGCGTTAGGCAGGCATCGAATAATCCCTGAGTTTGCCCTCGAGTGCGCCGGATGCTAGGACCCACACGCACGGCCAGGGACACCGTCGGGTCAGGATATTCCTCGAACGAGTCGGAAGGATCTCATGACCCCGAACTCTCCAGGGTTACCGGCGGTACCACCTCGTCCCCGCCAGCAACCGCACCCAGCGCAGTCAGACCATGGTCGGCGGCGTGTGTTCCCTCTCTCTGGGGCAGAGCTGCAACCACTGCGTCCACGAACTGGGGCTGGGGCTCCGCGTGAGAGGGGGTGCCCATGGGCGAAGTTTCCCCGCACCATGCGGTATGGGCGACCACGGATCACGGTCAGAGTCTCCAGCAGCTCGTTTCGCCCCAGCCTTGGCCTCGCCGATGGCGATTTGAAGGCAACGGCCCTCCCGTAAGCGACGCGCAACGACGACTCGGCCGCATTGTCACGGCGTCTCCTCCGGCGTTGCCTCGTATACTGGCGTCTCGCAGCTACGCACGCCATGCGCAGCTCAGCGTGTCGGCGGACCACCAGTACACCTGCCTTTTCGGCGGTCGAGGCCCCAGCAAATGGCATCGACGCATCGCGAACGCGAGTCATCGACGCGCGATAATAACGCTTCGTCTTCCACGCAGTGGTTCTCGAAACCACGATTCACCAGGGAAGCCTCGATGAGAACTTCCCCGTCGGGGTGCTTCGGTGCCATCGCGGGCCGTCACCACGGACGACCGGTCGCCCGGATTGGACCGGAGCCGCGTCGGAGTCAGAGACGCTGAACCGGATATACAAATGGTCCGACAGCGTCTCCACCCCAGACGCGACTTCCACCCGTGAACCCGGCGCGCCATAGAGTGCTGGCGAAGGGACAGGTCAGCAGATCCCCTGGGGCCGAACGCATGTGGGTTCCGAACCACGGTTGAGCAGACAGAGTCCTACGGACAGTGCCCACCCCTCAGGAACGTCCCCGCGTATCGTTGGCAGGAACAGCCCCAAACGGTGTTCTTGGCGTTGGAGATCACCCATCACCAAAATGTGATGAGGGTGACTCCTGCCAATGAGCTCCGACCTCGCCAAAGTCCTCGAACTCCGGAGCGGCTTCTGCTGGGGGACAATAAATGCCAATAATGACTATCCCCCACCAGCGCCGCAACGAATCCGCGACCATCTCCACCAATCCGTTTGGGGCACCAGCTGATCGTCGAGTAAATGCGCGACCAGTCCCTCCTCGTCTCCGCCCAGCCATCCCTATCTGGAACCAGGTAGGGTTCTGAAACGACGGCCACGTGGGTCAACCATACCTCTGAAAGAGCAGATCTTGTGCTCGAGCACAGTGGTTGACGTTCGCCTGAACTACGTGAAGGCCTGGTAATGTGCGAGGCGGTTCGGATCCTCCATTGCCTCCACCTGTGGTTGCTGGCTGGCTGGTTGCTTCGGTGGCAACGTGCGGGCTGGCCTTTTCCACTCTTGGGAGGCGCGGTGCAGGCCTTTCCTCCCAACCTGTGGTCAGCCGGTTTTAGCTGCGACACACACACAGCGCAACGCGGGTTGGCGGGGCGCTGCGCCTGCTTGTGGCCAGACTGATACAGCGGGCTTTAGCTCCCCGGTCGACTGCGGCGTCGCACTGTGCCCTCACATGTCCCGACTCCAGGCAGCGGAAGCACCTCAGAGGTGTGGGCTCCACTAGTTTCACCACGGCTGAGACCCACGAGATCATCAACCTGCCGCTGTCGGCGACCTTTTTGGCGGCCGCCACGGGACATCGGACCCAGGCCACCCCATGTCCTGCAACATCCCGTAGGATCTGGCTGCATTTGACTGCCTCCTCAGGGCAGCCACCGGCCTTCGCCACGGCTGTCACCGCCTCCTCCACAGTGGTGGAGTCATCTGAACCAGCAATTCTGACCTCCACCGTCTTTGCTGGTCTGATTATCCCACCCGCTGACGCAGGCGCGTCCTCAACTTTTCGGCAAGGCGGTCCGCCCTGTCGCCGCTGTTTGTACCGGGGATTTCAAACGCTACGCCCCGTGGCGCGTATTGCGGAATCTCAGCTCTGTTATCCGAGGGCAGAGAGGTCGACTTTCCTCTTCGCCTCGGTGATATCCGCATAGTAACAGCCGCCGCCGCTTCCGGCATAGGTGTCACCACGACAGCGGCCGATCTGGGGCGGCAATCTTTGCCCGGCCTCGGTGCAGGATTGCCAGTACTCTTGGCAACCTTGCCACTCTCTTGTTCCTAGGCCTTTCATACCGCCGTAGTCCACGGTTCCTCCATGGACTGTGGTGCCGGTGTAGAGACTCGGTATTCTTCACGCTCTTTATAACAGGCTCGCTCTTCTTTCCTTTCCCGCGCTTAGTGCGCGGCAGAGCCACGGAACCCCTGAGATAACTACCCGGTCGCTGTTAGTCACTTGTGGCCGGTGGCTTCAGAGGCAGCTGCGAGCCAGGAGGAGATGTACCAGCCGAGGGCCAGGCACCACACTTGCCCTCGCGTCTGCTGCCAACGGAGGCCGGAGGCGCTTTTCGGGAAGGCGATCCTCAAGGCCGCGAATCTGGCGTTCATCATTGTCCCTACTTGACAGATGATAGAACATTACCAGATCATCGTTGCCCTCTGCTATGATTGGTGCCTGTTTGTTAGACTGCTCCATACGCAGTCGCATCTCCGCCACTTCCTGGCGTAACTGCGCAACCTCAGCTTGCAGACGGTTGTTGCTCGCCTGCAGTCCCCTTGTTTCTTCTGATGTGCACCGACTCTGCAGGATCTGGGTGACTTCTCTGATCGTATCTACAGAGTCTTTCAGCGATCGAACTAAGGTGCCCTTGATGTTCTTAGACTTCACAGCGACCTGACTAATAACATTGATGCTCTCCTCAATTTTCTTCCCTAATTTTAACCGCCTGGAAGTCGTCGTCATTTGACGTGGCTCGTAGGGTTCTTGTCCAGTCGGCGCGGAGTCGTCGGGCCGACGTTGCAACCTCGACCTCCGCCTCCAGTCTCATCTCCTCCTTTTTGCAGCAATCGCCGCCTGTTTGGCCTTTGCAAATTTTATATTCCCCGTTGTTGGAGGTCGCCCTCGACCTCTTTTTGGCAGATGTTCTTGCCGCTATTCTGCTAATCTCTTCATCGTGGCCCGCTATCGAACCAGAACCGCAACCTGCATCCGTAGATGGTCGCTTTCTCCCCGCACCAAACCTTTCCTCTTCCAGAGACTCTACGCTCAGCGCCGTCACTCACCTCATCACTATCTCGTTCCGCCATTTGTTGTGTTTGTTTTAAAGTTTCCATATTAAATCCCACGAATTTGGACGATATAAAGTGTCGGCCCCCGGGTTACGCCATTCCGAAGGCAAGGCTACATACTGTGGGGGTCGCCTGGTACCCACAGGTTTTTAAGACTTCGCTGTCTGATTTTTTATAGAGGTTTACTCCTCGCGGGCCGGCCAATTAAGGCAAGCCCTCCGCTCCGCTGCACTTCGACGTACCCCATTATCGTCAACACTGGGGTCTTTGACGAAAGTACAGCGGGTTACGGCGCGCTGGGAGAGCCGACGTAACTCCCCAGTTTTGGACGGTTGAGTGCCCGGCGGCAGTGTGAGTGCACACCGAGCCCGTCCCTCCACTATGTGCATTAGGCACTGGAAACGATATATCGTCACCAGTTCCTAATACCCACCATCATTTGTTGCCTTTCCCCCGGATACAGAAATCAAGGAGAAATGCAACCTCCCTAACGCTCGACGGTTGAGTGCCCGGCGGCAGTGTGAGTGCACACCGAGCCCGTCCCTCCACTATGTGCATTAGGCACTGGGAACGATATATCGTCACCAGTTCCTAATACCCACCATCATTTGTTGCCTTTCCCCCGGATACAGAAATCAAGGAGAAATGCAACCTCCACCCTCGCATTGGGCACTGAGAACGACGTATCGTCACCAGTTCCTAATACCCACCATCATTTGTTGCCTTTCCCCGGATACAGAAATCAAGGAGAAATGCAACCCCTGCTCACTCCCGCTGTGCCCTCCGCTTATCAGAGGGACGCGGAACAACTATCCCCTGTCAGAACATTCGCCACTGGCAACAACGTGTCATCACCAGTGCCCAGGGTGCACCGTCCCGGCGTTGCCTTTCCCCCGGATACAATAGTGTCAAAGGGAAATTCAACGACCAGGCACTCGAGGAGGTTTTCTGACGTGGCACCCCAACCTAACCTAACCTTTTTTTTTCGTGGGGAAATGCCTGCGCATACCCGCCCGCTGGTGAGAACAGGAGTTATTGTCGGACTCGCACCGACTAAAACCCACGGTGTTCCTTCGCTCCACCCAAGTACTGTGCATGCGGGTACGCTGTGAGCATTCTTCCGCGTGCACAGCGGGTGGCGGCCAGTTGTGTGGCCCCGGCAGACTTTGCCCTGTTTTGAGAGCGCGCGGGAACACCGGGCGCGCTCTCACCTCGCTGACTCGTGTTGAGCGGCAGACCTCCCCGAGTCCATCGCTCGAGTCGTAAGGGGAATTGAGTACGCCTACGCTCTCACCTTTCCCCGCAAAGCTGGATGGTCAGGGTCGTGGACGCTTCCTCCTCCATCGGCTGGCTGGTCGGCTGCCGAGGTGGCAACAGGCGGATAGCCTTTTTCCGGCTTTGGAAGGCGCTTTGCAGGCCTTCCCCATCCTATGGTCCGCCGGTTTCTTAGCGGCGACGCACAACACAACGAGGTGGCGAACAATGCCGCCAGCCAGGTTGACCACAGCGGCAGCACAACTCCCCGGTCGATCGGTGCGTCGCACTGAGCCCTCACGTGTCCCGCCTCGAAACAGCGGAAACACCTTAGAGGTGAGGGCTCCACGAGCTTCACCTCGGCCGCCACCCATGAGATCGTTAGGCGCCCGCTGGCAGCCACCTTTTTGGCGGCAGCCACGGGGCACCGGACCCAGGCCATCCCAAGGCCTGCGGGATACCGCAGGACTCCTCACTGCATTTGACGACGTCCTGGGACAGCCGCCAGCCTTCGTCACCGCCGCTACTACATCCTCTGCTGTGGTGGAGTCGTCCAGACCGGACACCTTGACTTCTGCAGTCTTCGCCGGTCTGGATACTCGCACGCTTTCAATGAGCACCTCGCTCAGTTTTTGAGCGAGGACATCCTGCTTTGTCGCTGTCTGCGCCGGGGATCTCGAACATACGAGCCCCGTGGCGCAGATGCGGGCTTATCTCAGTTATACCGAGGGAGGCTAGGTTGATTTTCGCCTTCGCCTCGGTAATTACGTCAATGTAGGTGACTCCTGCAGCCGCTGCCTCCGACTCCAGGGTCACCACCACAGCAGAGGATCGCGGAGTCGCAATCTTCACAGCCCTCGGTTTTGCCAACACTTTTCGTGACTTTGCCTTCCTTGTTTTGAGCCTTCTAACTTCCTGTGGTCCAAGGTTGGTCCATGGACTCAGGTGCAAAAGTGGCAGGGTCGGGACTTTCCTTTACCTTCTTTGGGCCTCCTTAATGGCCTCGCTACGTTTCCCTTTAGGGCGCTTTGGGGCTGCCGCAACCCCAGCGATAGCCGATTTGACGCCAGCCGCCATGATAGGCGGTTTTGTCTTAACCGGTGCCCGGGGAGGCGAAGAGCTGGATGAGGGACCGGGCCCTGCTTCCAGCCTCTTGTCCGCCGCTAATGGGGGGCGGAGGCGCTTTTCCGGCAGGAGGCGGTCCTCCAGCGCGGCAAATCTGGCGTTGATCATTGACCCAACCTGGTCAATGATCGAGCTGCGCCTGGCTCCTCCTTGCCCTCAGTTTGTTGGCTGGGCCTGTCGATTTTATCCGCAGGTCGGCCACCTCCTTCCTTAGCTGAGATACTTCGCGTAGGCGAGCATTTTCGGCCTGCAGCTTCCGCGTCTCGTCTGAGGTACAGCGTCGCTGCAGGTGTGGTAACCTCGATGACGTTCTCTGCAGCTTCTTTGAGCGCCTTCACCCAGATGCCTTTCAGGTTCTTCGACCTTGTTGCAACCATGGTGATGACGCTCACGCTGTCCCTCTACCCTCTTTTCTGGCTCCGCCGCCGTCTCGAAGTCGCCATCGTTGGACGACGACTCCGACAGGGTTGTTATCCTGCCGGCGCGGAGCTGACGAGACGATGCTGCGATCTCCGCCTCCGCCTCCACCTCATTTCCTCTTCTTTTTGCGGCCGCCAATGCCATTTTGGCTTGAGCCCAGAGACCACGTATTCCCACAGCGGTTGGTGGTGCCCGACCTCTCTTGGCTTGAACACCGTCGTAGTCTGGCTGTTCTTTCAAATCTGGCCCATTGCCGGACCGACACCCATCTCTGCGTCCTTAGAAGGACGTTTCCTCCCCACAATGCTTCTTCTCTCATCCAGTGACTCCACGCTGAGCATAGAGTCGCTCGTGTCGTCGTCACTGTCTACCCTCAGATTTTTGTTTTTGTTTTGTACTCATAACTGTTCCCACGATTGTGGACGAAATAAAGGTCGGCCCCGGGTTACGCCATTCGAGGGCAAGGCTACATACTGTGGGGTCGCCTGGTACCCACAGGTTTTCAAGACTTCGCTGTCTGATTATTTTATAGAGGTTTACTCCTCACTTAGACCCGTGGTGGGCAAATGCCCGCTCCACTGCACTTCGACGTACCCCATTATCGTCAACACTGGGGTCTTTGACGAAAGTACAGCGGGTTACGGCTTGCCGCTGGAGCCGACGTAACTCCCCAGTTTTGAACGGTTGAATGCCCGGCGGCAGTGTGAGTGCACACCGAGCCCGTCCTCCACTATGAGCATTAGGCACTGGAAACGATATATCGTCACCAGTTCCTAATACCCACCATCATTTATTTGCCTTTCCCCGGATACAGAAATCAAGGAGAAATGCAACCTCCACCCTCGCATTGGGCACTGAGAACGACGTATCGTCACCAGTGCCCAGGGTGCACCGTCCCGGCGTTGCCTTTCCCCGGATACTTTGATCAAGGAGAAATGCAACCTCCACCCTCGCATTGGGCACTGAGAACGACGTATCGTCACCAGTTCCTAATACCCACCATCATTTGTTGCCTTTCCCCGGATACTTTGATCAAGGAGAAATGCAACCTCCACCCTCGCATTGGGCACTGAGAACGACGTATCGTCACCAGTGCCCAATGCCTCATTCGGTTGCCTTTCCTCCGGATATGGAAATCAAGAGGAAATGCAACCCCCTGCCACTCCGCTGTGCCCTCCGCTTATCAGAGGGACACGCAGAGCAGCTATCCCCCCCTGTCAGAACATTCGCCACTGGCAACAACGTATCATCACCAGTGCCCAGGGTGCACCGTCCCGGCGTTGCCTTTCCCCCGGATACAATAGTATCAAAGGGAAATTCAACGACAGGCACTCGAGGAGGTTTTCTGACGTGGCACCCCAACCTTTTTTTTTTTTTTTTTTAGCGTGGGGAAATGCCTACGCATACCCGCCCTCGCGGGGGCAAGGGCGGGTTATGTCGGACTCGCACCGACTAAAACCCCACGGTGGTCGCCACCAACGCTCGCGGGGGTCGCGGGATCTCCGTTAGGAACGCAACCGCAACCCCCCTGCGCTTCGCTGGGATAGCCCGTCCCGGGGGCGTGCGTGAAGATCGCACCCCCAGAACCCTCACGGAACTATCACGACGACACGGTACCACGTCGTGCCGTCGTCCTCCTCGGGGTCGCTCATACTGGACGGTCGGAGCCCCACTCCGATCGTCAGCGACCCGTAGGGCCCCGTTTACGGTAGGGGATCACCGATAGGAGGGCCGTGACGAGGCGCGCGAGCGCCGCGTCGGCCCGTCTCGAGCAGGATCGGTCCTCTCTCTGTCCTGCTCGGCAGCCTCCTTTCGGACCATTACGGTCTCGCAGAAGGAGGCTACGGCCCTCCACGCCGATTCCCCGCGCAGCATCGCCGACACGACTGCTGGCAGGGACAGGTTCCGTCCGATGTGACCGACCAAGACCCGCCGCTCGGCTTCCCACGCCGGGCAAGCGGCGAGCGTGTGCGATGCGGGTCTTGGTCGTTGCCGCCACAGTGGAAGCAATTCGCCGTCGCCTCGCGACCGATCTTACAGGTAATCACCGAAGCAACCGTGCCCGGTGATCACCTGCGTAAGTCTGTAGGTGAGTCTTCCTCCTCGTCGCTGCATCCAGGCTTCGAAGACCGGCAGGAATGCTCCGACGACGCGTTTGCGCGCATTCTGCTCCTCGCGGAGCCTTGCGCGCCACGTCGCGAATGCGATACGTCGTTCCTGCCGTTTTACCGCCTCGAGCGCCTCTTCTGGCTCGCCACCACCGCTCTGGCGTAGGACGCGAATCCGGTGATACACCCTCGCGTCCATGTCCGCCAGAATATCCAGAGGTGGAAAGCGAGCCAGGATTGTCGCCGCCTCGAACGATACCGTCCGGTATCCTCGTACGACCCGTATGGCCATCCTACGCTGGACGCTGTAGATCTTAGTCCTACAGCGTCGGATGGCTCAACCTCTTCGCCAGATGGGCGCCCGTACAAGGCTACGGATCGTACGACCCGGCATAGAGGCGGCGAACTTCCTCACTCGGTCCCCGAGATTGGGCAGCAGTCTGTGCATAGCACCCGCTACCCTCTCGATCCGGGGACCAGGCGCTCGAAGTGCTCTTCGAAGCCCCAGCGACTGTCAGAGTGAGGCCTAGGTACTTCATGTACCGCCCACTCTGACTTCAGACTCACCTACTCGGACGCACGAGTCGGGTGGTTCCTGCTCCGCGGCAGTTTGTGGAACCATAGCGCCTCGGTCTTGTGAGGCGCTACCTCCAGTCCCAACTCGTGGACTTTGGCGACGACGATTTCCGCCCCAAGCTCGGCGAGCTCCTTGGTCCTCTCGAAGGAGTCCCCGCTGGCGACCACCAACGTGTCGTCAGCGTAACAGACGACATATACGCCAGCGGGAGCTCGACTCGCAGAACAGAGTCGTAGGCGAGATTCCACAGTAACGGGCCCAAAACCGACCCCTGTGGAACCCCACACTGGATCTCCCTCCGGATCCTCGTACCGTCTCGGTCCATGTACAAGATGTACCTGTCGCGCAAGTAGTCCGCGATCACGCCTTGCAGGTAGGGGGGAACACCATGGTGTAAAAGTCCCCCCCTTATCGCGTCCCAGGGCAGGGGAATTAAAGGCGTTGACGATATCAATGTTTATCGCCAACGCCACTCCGCCCAGGACACAGCCTGCTCCGACAGGGAGCGGACGCGCAGAACCGCGTCGATGGTGGAACGCTCCGTCGGAAACCGAACTGGTTTTCGGCGAGATCGGGACCGACACGCGACAGATGCCCGTTGAGACGGGCGGCAGAATTCTCTCGAATAACTTGCCAGCCTCGTCCAACAGGCATATGGGACGGTACGCAGAGGAGAATCTGCGACTCTGTCTGCCTTCTTCAAGAGGACCATTCGGGCCTCCTTCCAGGCCCTAGGGAACGAGGAGTTACGGAGGCAGCTGGTGAACAGCTGCCTCAGCCTGTTCCCGAGGGTAGCCAGACTCAACACCCAGACCCGGCCGGGAATTCCGTCGGGTCCCGGCGCCAGTGTTCCTGCCTCTCAAGCGGCCCACGGCTCGGTCCAGCTCCTGTGCGGTCACCCCATTTCGTCACTCCATTGACACGAAGATTGGGGGTAGACTGAGGACTTGACCGACCCTCCGGAAAGAGCGAGCTAATCACTCTTCCCAAAGAGGGCCGGATCTAGAGTTTCCGTCACCGGGGCGTCCAAGGACGGAGCTTTCTAGCACCATCCTGTACGGACGCCCCACGGATCCTCGTTGAGTCCCTCAGGAGCTCTCTCAGGACCGAGACCTGGCGTTGCAGACAGCTGCCTGCAACGCCTTCGTGGCCGCTCGATACGCCTCGTAGAGTCTGGCTATCTCCTCACTCCGGAGCTCGCCTTCGCCTCCTTCGGGCTCTGGTGTACTGGCGGCAGCTCTGCAAACAGATCGCTCGCAGCTCCGCGATCTCTGCCGACCACCAGTACACCGCCCGCGCTTGGGGCGACCGGTCAGGGCATCGACGCGTCACAAATACGCGTCATCGTGTCCCGGAACCAGTTCGCTTCCACTTCGGATCGGACGGAACCTCTTCGGCGCTTTCTGGCCATATTGCAACGTTGGCGGCGGCCCCGAGCAAGTCTCGGTCTAGCCGCTTGAGACACCAACGTCGCGTGTGACTGCCTTCTCGGCGGCTGGAGGCATAGTCGGGACGGCGGAGTGCAAGATCGAAAATAATGTGGCGGTGGTCGGATAACGTGACCACCTCCTCTGCAACCCGCCAGCCCGACAACATGCGCATCGCAGCGGGAGTCGCCCATGTAAGATCCACGACCGACTCCCCCTGCCACCGCACGCACGTGCTTACGGACCCCCGATTTGCCAATCGGAGGTCCAATCCAGCCGCCCATTCCATCACCGTCTCTCCTTCGGACTGTCGCTGGGATTCCCCACGCCCTGGAGTGGGCGTTGAAGTCTCCCAGGACAATCGACGGACGAGGAGGCACCTGCGAACGCAGAGTGCCACCTCGTCCAGGTACACCTCGTAGTCGGCGAGGACCTCGCGGGAGAGACGTAGCAGCCAACTATGGCCAGGGTGCCCCATTGCACTGCAACGAAGCCCTGACCCCTTCCCAATAGGGAGCAGGGTGGGACACCCTCTCCACCCCAGTAGATCGCTACGGAACCCAGCTCATCGCCGAACCAGTGAGGGTGGTCCGGCACGGCATGGGGCTCCGCCACTACTGCCAGAGCAACCCGGCACTCCGCAATGGTCTGCATAAACAAATGCTGAGCATTGCGGCAGTGGTTCAGGTTGCTCTGAAGGACCTGAGGGGTGCGAAGAGGCCTACGCGACCTCCATCCCGAGCTGGTGCCCGGGGTTGCGGCTGGTGCCGCTGGGACTGCTGCTGCGCTTGCGGGGCAGGAGGAGATGGTTTTCTCCCGCTCTTCTTTGATGGTGGGGCGCACCTCTTACCAAGACGATGGTTAGAGGGCAGCCCCAGGTCCGGCACAGTGGACATTTGAGTGCAAGAGCTTTGCACTCTCTGGCCCTGTGCCCGGTTTTCCACAAGCGTAGCAGCGCGTGCTCCGGTTCGCCTGGTTAGGGCACCTGCTACCAACGTGCCTTCTCCAGGCACCGGAAGCAGTGCATGGGCCTGGGATCCAAGAGTTCCACCCCAGCAGATCCCCAGCCCACGCGTACACGCCAGCGGTCACCAATTTACGCAGCACCGCTGCGGGGCACCACACCCAGCACGTGCCCATACGCATGGGTGTTCGGTGGACCTCTCCGACCTTCACGTCGTCCACCGAACACCCTCAGCCTCAGCCACCGCCGCCGCGACATCGCTCGGGCTGACGGCATCATCGAGGTCCTTCACACGAATGTCGCCCGACTTGACCGGGTGGCCAATTCGGACGTCCATTTCTGAAAGGACCTCCCGCATTTTAGCCGCGAGACCATCCGCCCTCGAGCTGCAATCAGGACCGCTGATCTCCAAAAGGAGACCACCGGTCACAGCCCGCTTTTGGCGGACAGTCTCGATGCCGATGTCCGCCAGCCTTATCTTCGACTTGGCTACCTCCATCACTTTTGCGTAAGTGGTGGAGGAGCCAGTCGGCAGCGTCACCGTCACGGCAGCCGTGGACGGAGTGCGTATGAGCTTCGCCTTTTTGCCTTGTTGGCCGCAGGGGCCGCTGCCTGCTGGGTCTTAGGCTTTTTGGCCTTCTTGGCCACCTGTGCCCACGACGTGGATGCTGGCACATCGTCCACTATAAGAGGCCTCGGTGTGGTCACCGGAGGCAGCTCCGCTACCGGAGGGTGGGAGGGCGTCTTCGTTTTCGTCTTCCGCGAGTGCAGCGGGACCGCCTGCACCGACTGCGGCAGCGGTTGCTTAGCGATCGCGGAAGGTTTCCCGGGCCGCACTCCCAAGGGGGGCCGAATTGCCCTCTCTGGGAAGATCTTCGCCTCGAAGGCAGCCAGCCTTGCCTCTATGAGAGACCCCAAGCGCTCCATGAGCCCATCGTCCACGCTCCCGGACTTCGGAGCGCTAGGAGCTCGCTGAGTAGGAGGCATGGCTGCACGAGGTTCCCCACTCCTCCGGAGGGCGCTGAGCTCCTCAGACAGCTTTCCCACCTTTGTTGAGAGCTCGGACAGCTGCGAGCGGAGCTCAGCGTTCTCACGCTCTAGCCTCTCAACATTGGGGGGCTGGGAGACCCTCCGCGCCAGTTCCGCAGTGGCTGCCTCGACCATCCTGGCCGCCAACCGCAGGCTGTGCACAAATGTACCCTTAAGGTTGCCAGATTTATCGGCAACCTTGTCGACCGCCAGCAGATTGGCCCGGATGCAGGCATCCAAGTCCATGGTCGATTTGCCTTCCATCTCCCGACCCAAATCTGCGGGTTTTGGAAGGCTTTCCTTCGCACGCGTTTTGGCCTGGGCTACAGTAGGGTCCCAGATGCCTCCCTCTTCGTCAGCGACCAACTCCGTGTCCGTGCCTGAGACTGCGACTGCCTGGAATTTGTCGGCCACGACAGTCGCAGGCTTGGCTCTCCTCTTCCTACTTGTCCTTGCGGACACCTCCGAGGTTGCGGATCTGAGTGAGGCATCGGATCTTCCGCCGTCACTCTCACCGCCCAAACTCACAGGCGTACTTGGGCGCGCAAAGCGTCCACGCCTGTCCCGTGCCGGGACTACTGGTCCCGCAGATGTTGCTCTTCCCTCCTGGCTCTGGTCCCTTGATGTTGAGGGACCTTCGACTGTTATTACAGACTCAGCGCTTTTCGCTAAGTCTCCTTCTCCCTCTAGGTTGTTTGAATATTCCATAACAAATCCCACGAGTTAGGACGAAATAAAATGTCGATCTCCGGGTGACGCCTATTCCAGAGACAAGGCTACATACTGTGGGGGTCGCCTGGTACCCACAGGTTTTAAGACTTCGCTGTCTGGTTTTATAGAGTGATCCTTCTCGCGGGCCGGCCAATTAAAGGCAAGCCCTCCGCTCCGCTGCACTTCGACGTACCCCATAATCGTCAACGCTGGGGTCCTTGAAGAGAGTACAGCGGGTTACGGCGCGCTGGGAAAGCCGACGTAACTCCCCAGTTTTGGACGGTTGAATGCCCGGCGGCAGTGTGAGTGCACACCGAGCCCGTCCCTCCACTATGAGCATTGGGCACTGGAAACGATATATCGTCACCAGTTCCCAATACCACCATCATTTGTTGCCTTTCCCCGGATGCTTTGATCAAGGAGAAATGCAGCCTCCACCCGCGCATTGGGCACTGAGGACGACGTATCGCCACCAGTTCCCAATGCGCATCCTCATTTGTTGCCTTTCCCCGGATACTTTGATCAAGAATGCAACCTCCACCCGCGCATTGGGCACTGGGGACGACGTATCGTCACCAGTTCCCAATGCACACCTTCATTTTGTTGCCTTTCCCCGGATTCAGAAATCAAGGAGAAATGCAGCCTCCACCCGCGCATTGGGCACTGAGGACGACGTATCATCACCAGTTCCCAATACCCACCATCATTTGTTGCCTTTCCCCGGATGCGCTTTGATCAGGAGAAATGCAACCTCCTAACGCTCGACGGTTGGGTGCCCGGCGGCAGTAAAACGCACACCAGGCCCGTCCCTCCACTATGAGCATTAGGCACTGCCAACGACGTATCGCCACCAGTTCCCAATGCGCACCCTCATTTGTTGCCTTTCCCCGGATGCTTTGATCAGGAGAAATGCAGCCTCCACCCGCATTGGGCACTGGAAACGATATATCGTCACCAGTTCCCAATGCACACCTTCATTTTGTTGCCTTTCCCCGGATGCTTTGATCAGGAGAAATGCAGCCTCCTAACGCTCGACGGTTGAGTGCCCGGCGGCAGTAAAACGCACACCAGGCCCGTCCCCACACTGTGAGCATTAGGCACTGCCAACGACGTATCGCCACCAGTTCCCAATGCACACCTTCATTTTGTTGCCTTTCCCCGGATACTTTGATCAGGAGAAATGCAACCTCCACCCGCGCATTGGGCACTGAGGACGACGTATCGTCACCAGTTCCCAATGCACACCTTCATTTTGTTGCCTTTCCCCGGATTCAGAAATCAGGAGAAATGCAACCTCCCACAACGCTCGACGGTTGAGTGCCCGGTGGCAGTAAAACGCACACCGAGCCCGTCCCCACACTGTGAGCATTAGGCACTGCCAACGACGTATCGTCACCAGTGCCCAGGGTGCACCGTCCCGGCGTTGCCTTTCCCCGGATACAATAGTATCAAGGGAAATTCAACGACCAGGCACTCGAGGAGGTTTTCTGACGTGGCACCCCAACCTAACCTAACCTAACCTAACCTAACCTAACCTTTTTTTTTTTTTACATGGGAAATGCCTACGCATACCCACCCCTGCGGGGGCAAGGATGGGTTATGTCGGACTCGCACCGACTAAAACCCCATGGTGTTCCTCCATCGTCGCGTATGGCGGGGTCACGGGAACGCTTTCGCACATCCGCGACCCGCCTGCGCCAGCCGACCAGACGGCCCCTTCTCCGGGGAGGACATCACCCTCTCCACCCCTCCTGGCAGGGCGCGCCGGAACACGGACGCGCCCTCCAGCTCGGCCTCCACTGTAGGTGGGAAGCGGACTCCCCGAGTCCGCCCCAGGCCATGGGGGCCAGGAAAGCCCCAGCCCCTGCGGCGGATCTGGTGTTAGGCTCCGCCGCCAGCCAATGTTCGGCCGCGGAGGACAGGGAGAGCGGCAGGATCAACCACACTCCACTGAACCCGCGGCCCCACCACGGCCGCATCAGCGGTGCGACCCCGCTTGAGTCGCGGAGGATAGGGAGATACACTACCCTCCCTCCGCGACTCCGTCTCAGATGCGGAGGGTGGGGGCGACGATGCGCGGTACCGCTGCTAACAGTCCCCGCACCGCCACCCCATTCCCCGACTCCGCCTCGGCTGCGGATGGTGCGTAAGACGGCCTCACTCCGTCCATCCGCACCCCGCAGCCCACCGGCACGCATCCAGGGCGGGCCCAGCTCCAGCCCGCCCGGGCAGCCTCCTCGAGCCGGCCTTAGAACGCCTTAGGCCGGCCATTTGGGTTCCTCTTAGCTTCACCGTGGTTAACTCCACACCACGGTTACTAAGCCCCCGCTACGACAAAGCGGGAACCCTTCGGGGGAACCTAACCTAACCTAGCCTAACCTAACCTAGCCTAACCTAACCTAGCCTAACCTAACCTAGCCTAACCTAACCTAACCTTTTTTTTTTTTTTTTTACATGGGAAATGCCTACGCATACCCACCTGCGGGGGCAAGGATGGGTTATGTCGGACTCGCACCGACTAAAACCCCATGGTGGTCGCCACCAACGCTCGCGAAGGGTCGCGGGATCTCCGTAAGGAACGCAACCGCAACCCCTGCGCTTCGCTGGGATAGCCCGTCCCGGGGGCGTGCGAGAAGATCGCACCCCAGAACCCTCGCGGAACTATCACGACGACACGGTACCACGTCGTGCCGTCGTCCTCCTCGGGGTCGCTCATACTGGACGGTCAGGCCCCCACTCCGATCGTCAGCGACCCGTAGGGCCCCGTTTACGGTAGGGGATCACCGGGAGGGCCGTGACGAGGCGCGCGAGCGCCGCGTCGGCCGTCTTCGAGCAGGATCGGTCCTCTCTCTATCCCGCTCGGCAGCCTCCTTTCGGACCATTACGGTCTCGCAGAAGGAGGCTACGGCCCTCCACGCCGATTCCCGCGCAGCATCGCCGACGACTGCTGGCAGGGACAGGTTCCGTCGATGTGACCGACCAAGACCCGCCGCTCGGCTTCCCACGCCGGGCAAGCGGCGAGCGTGTGCGATGCGGAGTCTTGGTCGTTGCCGCCACAGTGGAAGCAATTCGCCGTCGCCTCGCGACCGATCTTACACAGGTAATCACCGAAGCAACCGTGCCCGGTGATCACCTGCGTAAGTCTGTAGGTGAGTCTTCCTCCTCGTCGCTGCATCCAGGCTTCGAAGACCGGCAGGAATGCTCCGACGACGCGTTTGCGCGCATAGTGCTCCTCGCGGAGCCTTGCGCGCCACGTCGCGAATGCGATACGTCGTTCCTGCCGTTTTACCGCCTCGAGCGCCTCTTCTGGCTCGCCACCACCGCTCTGGCGTAGGACGCGAATTCGGTGATACACCCTCGCGTCCATGTCCGCCAGTATATCAAGAGGTGGAAAGCGAGCCAGGATTATCACCGCCTCAAACGATACCGTCCGGTATCCTCGTACGACCCGTATGGCCATCCTACGCTGGACGCTGTAGATCTTAGTCCTACAGCGTCGGATGGCTCAACCTCTTCGCCAGACGGGCGCCCGTACAGGGCTACGGATCGTACGACCCCGGCATAGAGGCGGCGAACTTCCTCCCTCGGTCCCCCGAGATTGGGCAGCAGTCTGTGCATAGCACCCGCTACCCTCTCGATCCGGGGGACCAGGCGCTCGAAATGCTCTTCGAAGCCCCAGCGACTGTCCAGAGTGAGGCCCAGGTACTTCATGTACCGCCCACTCTGACTTCAGACCCACCTACTCCGGACGCACGAGTCGGGTGGTTCCTGCTCCGCGGCAGTTTGTGGAACCATAGCGCCTCGGTCTTGTGAGGCGCTACCTCCAGTCCCAACTCGTGGACTTTGGCGACGACGATTTCCGCCCCAAGCTCGGCGAGCTCCTTGGCCCTCTCGAAGGAGTCCCCACTGGCGACCACCAACGTGTCGTCAGCGTAACGAACGACATTAACGCCAGCGGGCTCGACTCGCAGAACAGAGTCGTAGGCGAGATTCCACAGTAACGGGCCCAAAACCGACCCCTGTGGAACCCCACACTGGATCTCCTCCGGATCCTCGTACCGTCTCGGTCACGTACAAGATGTACCTGTCGCGCAAGTAGTCCGCGATCACGCCGTGCAGGTAGGGGGAACACCATGGTGTACAAGTCCCCTTATCGCGTCCCAGGGCAGGGAATTAAAGGCGTTGACGATATCAATATTTATCGCCAACGCCACGCCGCCAGGACACAGCCTGCTCCGACAGGGAGCGGACGCGCATCACCGCGTCGATGGTGGAACGCTCCCGTCGGAAACCAAACTGGTTTTCGGCGAGATCGGGACCGACGCGACAGATGCCCGTTGAGACGGGCGGCAGAATTCTCTCGAATAACTTGCCAGCCTCGTCCAACAGGCATATGGGACGGTACGCAGAGGGAGAATCTGCGACTCTGTCTGCCTTCTTCAAGAGGACCAGTCGGGCCTCCTTCCGGAGCCCTAGGGAACGAGGAGTTACGGAGGCAGCTGGTGAACAGCTGCCTCAGCCTGTTCCCGAGGGTAGCCAGACTCAACACCCAGACCCGGCCGGGAATTCCGTCGGGTCCCGGTGCCAGTGTTCCTGCCTCTCAAGCGGCACACGGCTCGGTCAGCTCCTGTGCGGTCACCCCATTTCGTCACACCAATGACACGAAGATTGGGGGTAGACCGAGGGACTTGACCGACCCTCCGGAAAGAGCGAGCTAATCACTCTTCCCAAGAGGGCCGGATCGAGAGTTTCCGTCACCGGGGGCGTCCAAGGACGGAGCTTTCCTAGCACCATCCTGTACGGACGCCCCACGGATCCTCGTCGAGTCCCTCCAGGAGCTCTCTCAGGACCGAGACCTGGCGTTGCAGATTGCTGCCTGCAACGCCTTCGTGGCCGCTCGATACACCTCGTAGAGTCTGGCTATCTCCTCACTCGGAGCTCGCCTTCGCCTCCTTCGGGCTCTGGTGTACTGGCGGCGGCTCCGCAAGCAGATCGCTCGCAGCTCCGCGATCTCTGCCGACCACCAGTACACCGCCCGCGCTTGGGGCGACCGGTCCGGGGCATCGACGCGTCACAAATACGCGTCATCGTGTCCCGGAACCAGTTCGCTTCCACTTCCGGATCGGACGGAACCTCTTCGGCGCTTTCTGGCCATATCGCGACGTTGGCGGCGGCCCCGAGCAAATCTCGGTCTAGCCGCTTGAGACACCAACGTCGCGTGTGACTGCCTTCTCGGCGGCTGGTGTCAGCGTCGGGGCGGCGGATTGCAAGATCGAATAAAATATGGCGGTGGTCGGATAACGTGACCACCTCCTCTGCAACCCGCCAGCCCGACAACATGCGCATCGCAGCGGGAGTCGCCCATGTAAGATCCACGACCGACTCCCCCTGCCACCGCACGCACGTGCTTACGGACCCCCGATTTGCCAATCGGAGGTCAATCAACCGCCATTCCATCACCGTCTCTCCTTCGGACTGTCGCTGGGATTCCCCACGCCCTGGAGTGGGCGTTGAAGTCTCCCAGGACAATCGACGGACGAGGAGGCACCTGCGAACGCAGAGTGCCACCTCGTCCAGGTACAGCTCGTAGTCGGCGAGTGACCTCGCGGGAGAGACGTAGCAGCCAACTATGGCCAGGGTGCCCCATTGCACTGCAACGAAGCCCTGACCCTTCCCAATAGGGAACAGGGTGGGACACCCTCTCCACCCCAGTAGATCGCCACGGAACCCAGCTCATCACCGAACCAGCGAGGGTGGTCCGGCACGGCATAGGGCTCCGCCACTACTGCCAGAGCAACCCCCACTCCGCAATGGTCTGCATAAACAAATGCTGAGCATTGCGGCAGTGGTTAGGTTACTCTGGAGGACCTTGAGGGTGTGAACAACCTAAGCCACCTCCATGCCCGAGCTGGTGCTCGGGGTTGCGGCTGGTGCCGCCGGGACTGCCACGCTTGTGGAGGCAGGAGGACTCTCCTTGTCCTTCCTACCTCTCTTCTGTGGTGGGGCGCACCTCTTACCCAGACGATGGTTTGAGGGCAGCCCCAGGTCCGAGCACAGTGGACATTTGAGTGCAGTTGCTCTGCACTCCTTAGCCCTGTGCCCGGTCTCCGCACAAGCGTAGCAGCGCGTGCTCCGGTTCACCTGGTTAGGACACCTACTGCCCACGTGTCCCTTTTCCAGGCACCGGAAGCAGTGCATGGGCCTGGGTTCCAACAGCTCTACCCGAGCAGATCCCCAGCCCGCATACGCGTCCGGCGGTCACCAGCTTGTGCACCGCTGCCGCGGGGCACCGCACCCAGCACGTGCCCAAACGCATGGGTGTTCGGTGGACCTCTCCGACCTTAACGTCGTCCACCGAACACCCTCCAGCCTTAGCCACTGCCGCCGCGACTTCGCTCGGGCTGACGGCATCGTCGAGGTCCTTCACGCGAATGTCGTCCGACTTAACCGGGCGGCTAATTCGGACATCCATCTCGGAAAGGACCTCACGCATTTTGCCGCGAGACCGTCCGCCCTCGAACTGCACTCGGGACCGCTGATCTCCAACAGAAGACCACCAGTCACAGCTCGTTTTTGGCGAACAGTCTCGATGCCGATATCCGCCAGCCTGATCTTCGACTTGGCCACCTCCATTACTTTCGCATAATTAATGGAGGAGCCAGTCGGCAGCGTAACCGTCACGGCAGCCGAGGACGGGATGCGTTTGGGCCTTAGCCCCTTAGCTTTGCCCTTGGGTGGAACAGGCGCCGCTGGCTGCTGGGCCTTGGGCTTTTTTGCCTTTTTGGCTACCTGTGCCCATGACGTGCTTGCGGGCACTTCTGTCACCAATAGTGGCCGCGTCGTCGGAGTCGCCACTGGAGGCAACTCGGCCACTGGAGGGTGGGAGGGCTTCTTCCCCTTCTTCGTCGACTTCCGCGAGTGCGACGGTGCCTCCTGCACCGGCTGCGGATTTAGTGGCAGCGATTGCACTACACTCGCGGAAGGTTTCCCGGGCCTCACTCCTAAGGGAGGCCGGGTTGCCCTCTCCGGAAAGATCTTTGCCTCGAGGCCGCCAATCTTGCCTCTACGAGCGCTCCCAAGCGCTCCATAAACCGTCTGCGCTTTTTGTCTTCCGGGCGCTAGGGGCCGCTGAGGAGGAGGCATGGCTGCCTGAGGTTCCCCTCTTATCCGGAGAGCGCCGAGCTCCTCCGAAAGCCTCCCCACTTTCGTCGAGAGCTCGGCCAATTGCGAGCGAAGCTCAGCGTTCTCCCGCTCGAGCCTCTCGACGTTGGGGCTGGGCCACCCTCCGTGCCAGTTCCGACGTGGCCGCTTCCACAAATCGGGTCGCCATTCGCAAGCTGTGTACGAATGAGCCCTTGAGGTTGCCCGATTTGTCGGCAACCTTGTCCACCGCCAACAAGGACGACCGGATGAAGGCATCAGGTCCGTGGTAGACTTGGCCTCCATCTCCCGCTCCAGATCTGCGGGTTTTGGAAGGCCAGCCTTAACCCTCGTCAAGCTCTGGGCCACCGTCGGATCCCAGATGCCATCCTCCTCGTCAGCGACCACGTCCGTGTCCGTGCCTGAGACTGCGACTGCCTGGAATTTGTCGGCCACGACGGTCGCAGGCTTGGCTCGCCTCTTCCTGCTTGTCCTTGCGGACACCTCCGATGTTGCGGATCTGAGTGAGGCATCCGATCTTCCGCCGTCACTCTCAGCGCCCAAACTCACAGGCGTACTTGGGCGCGCAAAGCGTCCACGCCTGTCCCGTGCCGGGACTACTGGTCCCGCAGATGCTGCTCTACCGTCTTGGCTCTGGTCCTTGATGTTGAGGGACCTTCGACTGCTATTACAGACTCAGCGCTGTTCGCTAAGTCTCCTTCTCTCTCTTGGTTTTTTGAATTATCCATATTAATTCCCACGAGTTAGGACGAAATAAAATGTCGGTCTCCGGGTGACGCCTATTCCAGAGACAAGGCTACATACTGTGGGGGTCGCCTGGTACCCACAGGTTTTTAAGACTTCGCTGTCTGGTTTTTATAGAGTGATCCTTCTCGCGGGCCGGCCAATTAAAGGCAAGCCCTCCGCTCCGCTGCACTTCGACGTACCCCATAATCGTCAACGCTGGGGTCCTTGAAGAGTACAGCGGGTTACGGCGCGCTGGGAAAGCCGACGTAACTCCCCAGTTTTGGACGGTTGAATGCCCGGCGGCAGTGTGAGTGCACACCAGGCCCGTCCCTCCACTATGAGCATTAGGCACTGGAAACGATATATCGTCACCAGTTCCCAATACCCACCATCATTTGTTGCCTTTCCCCCGGATACTTTGATCAAGGAGAAATGCAACCTCCACCCGCGCATTGGGCACTGAGAACGACGTATCGCCACCAGTTCCCAATGCGCACCCTCATTTTGTTGCCTTTCTCCCGGATACTTTGATCAAGGAGAAATGCAACCTCCACCCGCGCATTGGGCACTGAGAACGACGTATCGCCACCAGTTCCCAATGCGCACCCTCATTTTGTTGCCTTTCCCCCGGATACAGAAATCAAGGAGAAATGCAACCTCCACCCGCACATTGGGCACTGAGGACGACGTATCGTCATCAGTTCCCAATGCGCACCATTTGTTGCCTTTCCCCGGATACTTTGATCAGGAGAAATGCAGCCTCCTAACGCTCGACGG
This sequence comes from Teinopalpus imperialis, assembly GCA_029286865.1. NCBI lineage: Eukaryota > Metazoa > Arthropoda > Insecta > Lepidoptera > Papilionidae > Teinopalpus > Teinopalpus imperialis. Next base: position 80,763 of record JAGSMU010000166.1, read on the forward strand.
TTGAGTGCCCGGCGGCAGTAAAACGCACACCGAGCCCGTCCCTCCACTATGAGCATTAGGCGCACAGAGCGATATATCGTCGCCAGTTCCCAATACCCACCATCATTTGTTGCCTTTCCCCGGATTCAGAAATCAAGGAGAAATGCAACCTCCTAACGCTCGACGGTTGAGTGCCCGGCGGCAGTAAAACGCACACCGAGCCCGTCCCCACACTGTGAGCATTAGGCACTGCCAACGACGTATCGCCACCAGTTCCCAATGCACACCCTCATTTTGTTGCCTTTCCCCGGATGCTTTGATCAAGGAGAAATGCAACCTCCACCCGCGCATTGGGCACTGAGGCGACGTATCGCCACCAGTTCCCAATACCACCATCATTTGTTGCCTTTCCCCGGATTCAGAAATCAAGGAGAAATGCAACCTCCACCCGCGCATTAGGCACTGCCAACGACGTATCGCCGCAGTTCCCAATGCGCACCCTCATTTTGTTGCCTTTCCCCGGATTCAGAAATCAAGGAGAAATGCAACCTCCACCCGCGCATTAGGCACTGGAAACGATATATCGTCACCAGTGCCCAGGGTGCACCGTCCGGCGTTGCCTTTCCCCCGGATACAATAGGATCAGAGGGAAATTCAACGACCAGGCACTCGAGGAGGTTTTCTGACGTGGCACCCCAACCTAACCTAACCTAACCTAACCTAACCTAACCTAACCTAACCTAACCAGTCTCGCGCTCGCGCTCGACCCGTACGCAGCGTTACTGTAGTGCTCCGTGTTTAAAAAATCACGAAAGTGGGAAAAGTGTTGTGAAAATAGTCGTATTATGCATCAAAAGACGTAGAAAAGTGTGAACTTTGTGATGGTGTAGTTTTTATTAACAATTTATTTACTTTTAAACCCATTTTGGGGCAAAAACTGTTTTTAAAACAATAATTGTGCGGAGTTGAAAACTTCAAACGCGTGCGGCACTCCATCTGTCGCGATGACCCCCCTATATTTTTTGTGTTTTGGATAGACCACCTACCTATCCTTCTGTGTGTCAAATTTTAGATTTTTCTGAACAATAGTTTTTAAGTTACAGACTATTTTCGTTAAATGGACCCTACAGTTTACGTAATTTTAAATCTTCTTAAGACTTTTTTGTTTATTAATATTAGTGTTTAATTCTAGTTTTAAAGTGCAGTGAGGACACCAAAAATAATTCGTATCATAAAAGTTTTAACATTAGGGGCCGCTCTCCCCCGCAAATTAATGCTTTTAAGCGATAGCGATGTCGAGTAAGACGACAGCAGCGGATAACCTCTCCCCCGCTCTACCGGCGGGGGTGGAGAATCTGCGATGTAGACACGTTCCTAAGCGTTGTCTACAAACTCACCGAATGCATAAACAAAGCCGTGACTGAGGGTAAATCAGTCACGGCAGCAAATAAGCGTCTTATTACATTGGCCGCGACGGAGATTCGTCGATGCGGCCACAAGTTGGCTAGCATCACTCCTGATGCAGCAACCACACCTGCGCTCACACCCATCGACAGCGACCTAAAGGCTGACATCGTGGCCTGTGTGCGTGACGAGATGGCCAAGTTCAAGGGGCAGATCTCAGCGCAGCTCCAGCAGACTCGGACCACGTCATACGCTCAAGCCGCAATGACCGGCCGCACTACAGCGACTCAGGGCGGTGGCGCCACAGCTTCGGCCACGCCTGCACCACCACCTGCGACCAAGCCCGCCATCATCGTGAGCACGGTGGCTGAGACTAAAACCAGGCAAGAGGTTATACAAGCCTTTAAGAAGAACATTACGTACCGCGAATCCTCATACGCACCGGCACGCATCCAAGCTGTGTCGAATAATAAACTGCGGATCGAATTCGATACTACGACTCAGAGGGATGATACGTTACAGCGGTTAAAGAGCGATCAGAAATTAAGGCTGAACCTGTCCGCAGACTTAGGCCCATGATAATTATGAAAGGCATCTCAAAGACACTCCTGCGGAAGATCTCGTCGCCATCATAAAGGTTCAAAACACTGAACTCGGCGAGATAATCGGCAGTGAACAGGATAATTTAAAACTACGCTTCAAGCGAAACAATAAGAACCAAAATTTATACAACGCTGTTCTATCAGCGGAACCGAAGGTGTACAGAAAAATGGTGGATATGGCAAGGATTGCCGTAGACCATCAGAAGATCCACGTTGCCAGCTTCTCTCCATTCCTCCAGTGCCATAAATGCCTGCAATTCGGGCATATGCGATCCCATTGTGCAGCGACCGTGAGCCCTTGCTCCCCACTGCGCTAGCACTGATCATCAAGTTGCTGAGTGCCCAAGCAAAGACGCTCCAAACTCGGCGAAATGTTTTAATTGTGTTGCTCATAATGATAAGTTCAAAACAAAAATGATATAAATCACACCGCAGACTCAATGTCCTGCCGCTTGCGGGCCATGAGAGAGAGTCGACAACAGAGTAGACTACGGAGCGTAGGTCCTCTCTCTCACGGTCAGCGACGATTGGAGCAGTTTTTCAATTTTTATATTTAAATTTTTACCATTTTATACAACTGTCATATACTATTTTTATATTTACGTGTCATATCATTCATCATTCATTAAATTGCCTTAATCAATTAACCATATTAAATTTGTGTCATGCACGTGCCGCCGCCCTTCCCGGGATGCGAACGGTGCACCGTATCTAACGGCTAGCACCGCTGAGCATGCGGGAGCGGCCACGGCACCGTTTAAATTTTTAATTGTTTATATTTTTACTTTTACAACCGACTGTGCGCTGCGTCGCCCCCGCCCCGCCCCGCTCCCCGCGCATTCCGCGTAGGGACCGGGGCCTCAAGCGGTGTCTATTTTTAGATGCGGCGACGCAGTTCAATTGTTTATTTAATCTTAGTAATAATTTCTTTCTTTTTTGTAATTACTTTTCAAAATCTTTATGATGGGTCTAGCTCTAAGAAAATAGTACTAATATAGAATAGATACTTGTATACAAAAGAATTGTTGTTGGTCTTTTTGCTGTATATAATGTTGTCATGTATTTATGTTTATTTTCTTTTACAATCTTTTTATTTTTCTTTTATTATATTATATTAGGCCAGCTTTGCAAGCATTCAATTAATTAACACGTTAAATTTGTGTCTAATTACGTACCGCCGCCCTTCCCGGGATGCGAACGGTGCACCGTATCTAACGGCTAGCACCGCTGAGCATGCGGGATCGGCCACGGCACCGTTTAAATTTTTAATTGTATACATTTTTACTTTCACAACCGACGGCGCGCTGCGTCGCCCCGCCTCGCCCCGCTCCCCGCGCCCGCCGCGAAGGGACCGGGGCCTCAAGCAGTGTCTATTTTTAGATGCGGCGACGCAGTCCAATTGTTTATGTTATCGTATTGATTATTTAGAATAGATACTTGTTTATAGATAAATAATTGTTGTTTTTGTATCATATAATGTCGTCATATATTTATGCTTATTTTCTTTTACGATCATATTATTTACCATTTATTAAATTGTAGTAGGCCAGCTTTGTAAATACCTTTAATTATGTCAAACTAGTGTTTAAGCATATGGCACATGCCGCCGACATTCCCGGGCTGAGAACGATGTGCGTATTCAACTGCGAGCATCGCCGCTCGGGAGTGGCCGTGGCATGGTTTAAGTGTTCACCGCTTCTAACAAATTATTTTAAATTTTATTCCCACAACCGATAGCGCGCTGCGTCGCCCCCGCCCCGCCCCGCTCCCCGCGCATTCCGCAAAGGGACCGGGGCCTCAAGCGGTGTCTATTTTTAGATGCGGCGACGCGGTTCAATTGTTTAAATTAACGCAGTTATTATCTTTGTAGTTCTTTTTCAAAATCCCAATAATCTAGCTCTAAGAAATTAGCGTTAATATAGAATAGATACCTGTATATAAAATGATTGTTCTTTGCTTTATATAAGAAATTTATGTGTTAATTATTTTCTATTTCGCTCGTTCTAAATTCTAAAGATAAGTCTAGCTTTTAGCAATTAACAACAGATATCTGATAATATACCAATTGTTCTTTAGTTGTACATCATACAAATAGTATTAAGCATATGGCACTGCACCGCCGCCCACGCCTAACATTGTAAAAAATAGCGAGCACCGTAGCGTGGTAGTGACAACAGCACGGTCTCTATTTTATTCACGTTTAAATTTCTTGTTCCCACAAACCGACAGCGCACCGCGCCCCCCGCGCCGCGCCTCGCTCCCCGATCGTGCGCCGGCGGCGGCGTATTAACCTTGTCCGCGCCGGTTCTATTTTTAGCCACGGTTAAGCGCTTGCATGTGTGCGTTTAATTTTTTGTATTAGGAGTATTGTTTTATATTATTCGTTGCGTGTATTCATCTTTCATGTAAAATCATTCTTTCTATGTAAAATTATAGTGTAAGAATAGGTTAAAATATTCGATTTAATATTTGTAAATGTAATCAATATTTAAGATATGAAACTCTCTGTGTTAGTAATAAGATTATTTAGTCGAGCGCCTCGAGACTCGAGACTTCGGGAAATGCGGCTTCAATAGAAGTCGTATTCCTCAACAACGTTACATTAGTCTTTTTATTCGGGACATAAATTATATATACCTGCTTATTATATAATTAATTTTTTAACTGTACAGTACTTCTGTATGGTTTTAGGGTATGAGGCTAGGTAGTACAACCTGTATCCATTAGCAGTTGTACACCCTACGTCTCAAAGAATCAATAGTTAAGATATTATTTTTATGTAATTACTGTAAAGCCAACTCTTATTATATACGTGTATAATTTGTCAATAAACGGCCATCGGGGAAAGTAAAATCCCCGGTGGAATATATGGGATATGTAACCTAGGCAGAAACGTATCAAATAGCGTTCTGCCAGGAAACACTCTCCCCAAACAGGCTCGTAACATACCATATATAAACATATTACCCAATTAGAATTAAAATTGTTCCAATATGATTAAACATAAGATTAAAAAAAACCTAACCTAACCTAACCTAACCTAACCTAACTAACCTAACCTAACCTAGCCTAACCTAACCTAACCTAACCTAACTAACCTAACCTAACCTAACCTAGCCTAACCTAACCTAACCTAACCTAGCCTAACCTAGCCTAACCTAGCCTAGCCTAGCCTAACCTGGCCTAGCCTAACCTAACCTAGCCTAACCTGGCCTAGCCTGGCCTAACCTAGCCTAACCTAACCTAACCTAGCCTAACCTAACCTAGCCTAACCTAGCCTAACCTAACCTAACCTAGCCTAACCTAGCCTAGCCTGGCCTGGCCTAGCCTAACCTAGCCTAGCCTGGCCTGGCCTAGCCTGGCCTGGCCTAGCCTGGCCTGGCCTAGCCTAGCCTGGCCTAGCCTAACCTAGCCTAGCCTGGCCTAGCCTGGCCTAGCCTAACCTAACCTAACCTAACTAACCTAACCTAACCTAGCCTAACCTAACCTAGCCTAGCCTAGCCTAGCCTGGCCTAGCCTGGCCTAGCCTAGCCTGGCCTGGCCTGGCCTGGCCTGGCCTGGCCTGGCCTGGCCTAGCCTAGCCTGGCCTGGCCTAGCCTAACCTAACCTAGCCTAACCTAGCCTAACCTAGCCTAACCTAACCTAACCTAACCTAACCTAACCTAGCCTAGCCTGGCCTGGCCTGGCCTAGCCTAACCTAGCCTAGCCTAACCTAGCCTAGCCTAACCTAACCTAACCTAACCTAACCTAACCTAACTAACCTAACCTAGCCTAACCTAACCTAACTAACCTAACCTAGCCTAACCTAACCTAACTAACCTAACCTAACCTAGCCTAGCCTAACCTAGCCTAACCTAGCCTAACCTAACCTAGCCTAACCTAGCCTAGCCTAGCCTGGCCTGGCCTAGCCTAGCCTAACCTAGCCTAGCCTGGCCTGGCCTGGCCTAGCCTAGCCTAGCCTAGCCTAGCCTAACCTAGCCTAGCCTGGCCTAGCCTAACCTAACCTAGCCTAGCCTGGCCTGGCTTCACAGCCCGCACTTAGTGATGTTTCTCTGGACAAACCCTAAACTCTCAGGAAATCTAGTACATTGACGGTTCGCCAGAAACAGAGGATAGCACCTTCCCAGGAAGCAAAGACCCGCAAACTATCAGCGGAGGGCACAGAGAAAACACAGACGACTAAGTATGCGGACCGTTTAACAGAGGCACGGGCCTGCCTCCATAAGGCCAAACTGAACTTGAACAACTCTAGAAACCTGAGGACAGACATAAAAATGGAAGTCACTCAGGCTATAGAAGGCTCTATCAGCTGGTCAAGGAGGCAGAAAGATAGAATTACAGGGACAGAGATAATAGATAAGGAGAAGAAGGCGATAGAACCGGAACAGGGACACGAGACAAGAAAAGAAGAAGTAGAAAGCACATTTTTAAGAAAGTTAGAGGAACACGGAAAGCTTCTAGAAGAAAACAAAAAGGAAATGGAAAAACTAACGGAAGAGTTAAAAGACAAGAAATTAGGGAAGAAAAAGATCGTACGCAAGTGTGGCAGCCAAACCACAGACGAGATCACTTCCAGAGAATACGGCAGTACACTCTGTGGTGATCACCTCCAACGATGAAAAGGAAACGGGAGACCAGGTGATGGATAAAATAAGAAAGGTGGTTAATGCCAAAGAAGAGGGATTAAAGATAGACAAAATTAGGAAAGCAAGAGATAGAAAAGTAATATTGGGTTGCAATGCTCAAGACGAAATTAAGAAAATAAAAGAAAAATACAAAGGCAGGAACAAGCTTAAAAGTCGAGGAAATCAAAATAAAGATCCATTAATCATATTACGTGACGTGATGCAATACAACAGTGATGAGGAAATTATAAGAGCGTTAAAGGTGCAAAACAGGCATCTCTTCAAAGATATAGGAAAAGACAATGACAGGATGGAAGTCAAATACAGGAAGAGGACTAGGAATCCGCTCACATCGCACGTAGTCTTGAGGGTTTCTCCGCCGATATGGACCAGTCTTACTCAAGTGGGTATTGTACATGTAGATCTCCAGAGAGTAAGAGTGGAGGATCAATCACCGCTCATACAGTGCTCACGATGCCTGGGGTATGGACACAGCAAGCGGGTATGCACGGAGACGACAGATGTGTGCAGTCACTGCGGAGGTCCACACCTCAGAGCAGAGTGCACTGAAATGCTCTCTGGAGAGATACCATCGTGCTGTAACTGCTCGAAGGCAGGACTGGACAGGAGAAACCACAATGCATTCAGTTCGGACTGCCCTGTCAGAAGGAAATGGGAGACACTAGCGAGGTCCACCATAGCCTACTGCTAAGGAGCGTCCCTACTGTACACAGCGATCGTGGCCACCAATATCGCGTCATCAAGTCAACATGCAGAGGAGCGAAACTGCGACAGCAGAGCTCATGACCGAGGCGGTCACTCGCAAGTTGACCTTGGCAATGGTGCAAGAGCCTTATATCGGGAGGATAGGGGAGATGAAACAATATCGAGGAGTACGGACAATACAATGCGCGAGGAGCCCTAACTCCGAGCGGGTTATCAAAGCCGCCATTGTAGTGTTCGATGGAATATCCAGATCACCCAGTGTCCCGACTTGACAACTGAGAATATCGCAGTTGCCAAGTTGAGGATTGGGGTCTGGGGAGGTCGGGTAGTCTCCGTATACCTTGAGGGTGATAAGCCTATCGCCCCTATCTTAACGACATCACGGCCGCGGTAGTAGGTATGGGCACCAGAGACGTGATATTGGGTGGGGATGTGAACGCATGGAACTCTTGGTGGGGAAGTCGAAAGACGGACAAGAGAGGAACAGAGGTGGCTTTAATGCTCGACGAGCTTGAGCTCCACCTACTCAACAGGGAACCGAGCCCACTTTCGACACCATCAGGGGCGGCAGAAGATTTACCAGCTATGTGGACGTGACAGCTTGCTCGGCGACCCTTCTAGGGAGGATCGATGGCTGGCGCCTGGAAGATGGAGTGACAAACTCCGACCACAGGGCCATCTATTTGAAATTAATATACACAAGAATAGAACCATAGAATTAAAGAACACGACAAGAAAATACAATACCAGAAAAGCAAACTGGGCGAGTTCCGTAGGAACTCTTAGTGGCAAAACAACGAAATAAATATAGCAAAATAGAAGAAATTAAAATACAGAAGATTTGGAACAAATAATAACAAAACTAACAAGCACCATACAGGAAACGTGTGAAAAACACTTAAAAAGTCAGCAGTAAGAAATTTATGGGATTGCCCTGGTGGACGGTGGAACTCACTAACCTCAAAAAGAGGTCCTGCGGAAAAAGCGCAGAATCTCTTGCGCTGCACCGATCCGCCGAGTGGGTTGTCGAGCAGTACCTTGAGGCCAAGGAAAACTATTTCCTTGAAGTAAAAGCGCAAACCGCCAGCTGGAAGGCCTTCTGCGGCCAGCAAGATAGAGAGTCGATGTGGGACGGTATATACCGGGTGATTAGACGTACAGCGGTGAGACAAGAGGACGTTCCTCTGGTACGAAATGGAGTAGTACTGGGAGGGCAGGAGTCGGCCAAATTGCTGGCGGATACGTTCTATCAGAGGATAATCCGCCAACGACGACGTGGAACACAAGCAAGTAAGAGAAATTGCAGATACAATAAATGAGGGGCTGCGTGATGACTCATGCAACCCACCATTCACCAAGAGCGAACTGCTGTGGGCCGCGTCGTCGTTCAATCCAAAAAAGGCGCCTGGAATGGACGGCCTTACCTCCGACATCTGCTGTACGGCAATCACACTGGACCCTGACCTGTTCCTCGCACTTATGAACAAGTGCCTAAGTCTTTCTTACTTCCCTGCAAGGTGGAAGGAAGCTGTGGTAGTAGTCATACGGAAGCCGGGAAAGGACACATACGCGGACCCTAAGTCCTACAGACCCATAGGTCTCTTGCCGGTACTGGGTAAGATCTGCGAAAAGATGGTTGTCCAGAGAATCAGGTGGCACATAGTGCCCCAGATCAGTGACAGCCAGTACGGCTTCATGCCGCAACGTAGTACCGAAGACTCCCTCTGTGCCATGATGGGACACCTAAATGATCGGCTTCGTGAGAAAAAGCTCATTGTTTTGGTGTCGCTGGACATAGAGGAGCATTCGATAATGCGTGGTGGCCCGCGATCGAACTCAGACTGGCGGAGACCGGATGCCCAGTGGACCTGAGGCGCCTAATTGACAGCTATCTTAGCGATCGATCAGTGCGCGTCGGGTTCGCCGGTGCGGAATGGGTCAAGCGTACGACAAAGGGTGCGTGCAAGGATCCATTGGGGGTCCTACGCTGTGGAACCTGCTGCTTAATCCTCTTCTGGAAGAATTGGGGCGGAGGGGTATACTGTCAGGCCTTTGCTGATGACGTGGTTTGATTATCTCGGGGACAATGCACTAGAAGTGCAACGGAAACCGAACCGGTACTAGATTATGTTCGGGGTGGGGTCAAAAATAAGCTAAACTTCGCAGCACACAAAACTAAGGCTATGGTAGTGACGAGGAAGCTGAAGTTTGACTCACCACTCCTGACCATGGGCGGTGTGAGGATCGAGCTCTCCAAGAACATCAAGATACTCGGCCTCACGGTGGACGACGGACTCACGTTCAACGCGCACATTGCAAATGTGTGTCGGAAACGCAGAGTCTGTACGTCCAACTGTCATGAGCCGCTAAAGGTCAATGGAGTTGAACCCCGAGGTAGTTAGAACCATTTATACGGCGGTGGTGGAGCCGACGATCATGTACGCTGCGGGCGCATGGGCGTCGGCGACACTAAAGTCTGCCAGAAAGCAGCTGGACTCCGTGCAGAGAGGGTTTGTCCAGAAGATTGTGAAATCGTATAGGACCGTCTCCTGCATTCAGCCCTGCTGCTAGCCGGATGCTTCCCCTGGATATAAGGATCAGGGAAGCAGCCTCTCTTTACCAAGTAAAGAGAGGCATATCGCGGCAGTGGTAGGGACAGGGATATGGAGACTAGGACTCCCTACGCCGAGATGCCACATCCTGCCGAAAGGCTGGAGCTGGACTTCACCTGCATGGGGACGGTGTGGATTTGCCTACGCAAGACGAGGCTACCGTCGAATTTACACCGACGGTAGTAAAATCGAGGGAAAGTCAGACGGCACTATCCATTTGGATAGGCGCGGCCGAAGAACAGCTCAAGCTGGGTGATTACTGCACCGTCTACCAGGCGGAATTGCTGGCAATCAGTGAAGCCACCGAGTGGGCACTACGGCACTCTGCACGGAACTTCAGGGTCTATTGCGACTCCAGGTCCGCCCTCCAAACGGTTATTAACCCGGATTCCCTGCATCCCCTCGCGGTGAAAGCACGACAAAACATCTGTACATTGCGGGGACGTGGGAAGAACATCTCCTAACATGGGTGAAAGCCCACGCAGGTTTGGAGGGAACGAGAGGGCGGACGAACTTGCAAAGGAGGCTGCAATTAAGACCAAGAGGACCCCCGACTACGATCGATGCCCTGTCTCGTTCGTCAAGCGACAAATCCGTTTGGAGTCGGTTGATGAATGGAACAGGAGGTATCGAAGGGTGACACAGCTTCCGTCACCAAAGCCTTCTTCCCGGACGCGTCAAGAAGCCTTCAGCGTAATTAAAACCTGGAGATGGACGCTCTGTCTGTGCAGGTGTTCACGGGCCACGGCGGTTTCTCCGAATACTTGAACCGCTTCAGGTGTAAAGAGAGCCCGTCGTGTGTCTGTGACGACACCATCAAGGAGGATATCTTGCACCTCATAACGGAGTGTCCTGTCAACGCAGGGGAGAGGCTCAATGTTGAGAGCTACACAGGTTTAAAAGTAACAATAAATAACTTGCCAGTCCTTATCAGTAGCAGAGATTTTAGCCAGAAATTCCTGCATTTCTGCAAGCGTGTGGCGATGAAAGCTATACGACAAAATAAAACAAAATGAATGTATGAGTATGTTGGTATGTGTGTGAATATTTAGTTATATATACTACATAGTAACTAAATTTAGAACTATATATATATTAAGTTTGACTAAGAAGAAATATATATAAGAATAGAATACGATGTATACAGAGATAAAGACTCGACTAAAAATAGTGTAAGTGGATAATGTTAGAAATGAACAAAAAGTCCTGAGTTATCATGTCGGGGTAATACATGCAAGGGCCCCAGAAATGAGGGTCTCAAAAAGGCAACCCTAACCTAACCTAACCTAGCCTAACCTAACCTAGCCTAACCTAACCTAACCTAGCCTAACCTAGCCTAACCTAGCCTAGCCTAACCTAACCTAACCTAACCTAACCTAGCCTAGCCTAACCTAACCTAACCTAACCTAACCACCGGGTTTGCGCATTAATATGTATAAGACACCGCCATCAAAATGCATACAGGCGATGATGAGCAATTAACTCAGAGGGCAGGCCCCTCGATGAGAATGACACAGAAGGGCGAGTGGTGAGGAAGAGTGTAGAAAGCATAGAGGCTAAGACGAAATCAAAATTGACGAAATCTCCCGTAAAATCGGAAATTTCACTCAAAAAACAGGACAACATTCCACCAAACCCTAGGGATATGGAACGGATGGCGGAGAAGATGCTTAAGGAAATAGAAGAACAATTGGCAAACTCGGGAAACATACGTACAACAATTAAGATTGTGGTGCAAGAGAACGCAAATATCCTCTATAAAATAATCAAGCAAATGAATAAGACAATCACAGACAAAGATAAAGTAATAGAGAATATAGAAAATAGCTTACGTGAAAGGGAGAATGAAATTCAGGATGGAATTGAGAAAGAGTCAAAGAGTAGACAAGATGAATTACTGAAAGAAATGAAAGAACTGAAGCAGACTTTAAAGGAAGATAGACAAACACTGATAGAGGAGATTAGAGGCAAAACATATGCTGAAATAACCGCTATTCCTAATGGAATAATGGGGATTGAAAATCTTGGGGCTGGATACAAAAGGCTTCAAAGTGAGCCAATGCATACCGTAGTAGTATCGGCAGAGAATGGAGAAGACACCAGTGATCTAATTGTGGAAAGGATTAGAAAAGCAGTGAAGGCCAAAGAAACAGGAATAAGAATAGAAAAATTGAGAAAAGCTAGAAACCAAAAAGTAGTGCTAAGCTGTGGAACTAAGAATGAGATAGAAAAAGTATTGAAAAGAATAGAGGAACAGGATAAGGGATTAAGGTGGGAAGAGAAGGAATATAAGGACCCACTAGTGATGTTGAGAAATGTGCTAGTGATAAATAGTGATGATGATATTATTGGAGCATTGAAGAAGCAAAATTCTCATGTAGTCGGTGGTATCTCAGAAACTGATTATAGAGTGTCTGTAAAATATAGGAAAAAGGCACGCAATCCTTTGGAGTGTCATGTCGTACTGCAGGTTTCCCCGAAAATGTGGATGAAACTAACAGACATAGGAAGGATTCATGTGGATCTACAGAGGATAAAAGTGGTTGATCAAACACCACTTGTTCAATGCTCTCGATGTCTGTCCTTTGGGCACGGGAAAAAACTATGTACTGAAGGTACGGATTTATGTGGCCATTGCGCAGGACCTCATTTACGGTCGGATTGTCCCATGTGGAAAGCAGGTGAGGCGGCCACTTGTAAGAAGAATTGCGCAAGCAAAATTAGAAGACAGTGAGCACGACGCTTTCTCGGATACCTGCCCAATAAGGAAAAAGTGGGATAGATTAGCCAGAGCTAAAGTAGCATACTGCTAAAGTAAAATATAGTGTAGAAAGAGCAAAAGAAAGGGTAGGGAGAGGAATCGAGCATCGGGTGCGGATTCGTCCAGGCAAATCTCAGCGAAAACTACTGGCCTTCCAAGAACTAATTCTTGAAACCCGTAAAAGAAAAATTACTGTGGCCATGGTACAGGAGCCATATGTAGGAAAATCAGGAGAGGTGACAGAGGCCAGAGTATAGAGTTGTTCAGTGTATAGGGTCGCGAACTAAACCGGTCAAAGCAGCAGTATTAATTATGGACAGGGATATTGATATTATCCTTGTCCAAGAATTACAGAAGAATATAGTATGCGCCATATTAAAGACCGATGCATGGGAGTTGACAGTAGTTTCGGTGTATTTCGAGGAAATCTACCTATAGGACCTTATCTAAATCAACTGAGGATAATTAAAGTAAAGTTGGGAAAAACACTCATTATTGGAGGAGATTTCAATGCCTGGAGCCCATGGTGGGAGTAGTGCAAGAGGAGATGAGCGAGGAGAATTAACGTATGCAGCAATATTAGAGATGGACATGCATCTGCTGAACGAAGGAACCGACCCAACTTTCTATACCATCCGTAATGAAAGAATATTCCAGAGTGTGGTAGATCTTACAGTGTGCACACAGAACCTGATAGGAGCTATAGATAATTGGAGAGTTGATACCAGCAACGACCTCGGACCATAATGCCATAATTTTTGATGTGAAAAGGTGTAAACAAAAGTAAAACAATTAACACGGCAAGCACGAGAAAATATAATACTAAAAAGGTAAACTGGAGGAATTTAAGGAAAAATTACACGACCAAATGGAACTGGAGAATATTACGATAAACACAATAGAAAGATAACAGACAAATATAAATTAGAAGAAGTTGTACATAAATACAATAAAATAATAGAAAAACCTGCAGAAGAAACTATACCTAAAATAAAAAGAAAAAAATAGATACTTACCGTGGTGGACAGAGGATCTTCAAAACTTAAAAAGGGAAGTCAACAGGAAAAAAAAAAGGATAAGAAATGCAGCACAAAGACGAAGACAGGGTGTGGTTCGAGAATATCTTGAGGCAAAAGGAAGATATGAAGAGGCTACGGAGACGGCAAGATTGCAGAGTTGGAAATTATTTTGCACTAGACAGGATCGAGAAAGTCTCTGGGACGGAATATACCGGGTGTTGAGGAGAACTGCCAAACCATACGAAGATCAGCTTTTAATTCAGGATGGGAGAGTACTAAACCCTGAGGAATCTGTAAATTTACTGGCGGAGATATTCTATCCCCAAGACGATGACAAAGATGAAAGAGAGTGCCATAAAGCTATAAGGAGGGAAGCTAAAAGCTCTGCGGAACACAAATATGGCAAACATGACCCACCATTTACTGCTACGGAACTAAAGGAATCAACAAACAGTTTCCATCCAAAAAAGGCACCAGGCCAGGACGGCCTTACGGCAGACATCTGTGCCCACGCTCTGGCGCAAAGTCCAAACCTATTTCTTGCCCTGGTTAATAAATGCCTTGAATTGGCATGCTTTCCGGCAATATGGAAGGAGGCCACCGTGGTCGTGCTAAGAAAACCGGGCAAGGATGACTATACCAAGCCAAAATCGTATAGGCCAATAGGGCTTCTCCCGGTATTGGGTAAGATTTTAGAGAAGATGCTGGTGAAAAGGATCAGATGGCACCTGTATGAACACCTGAACACGAGACAATATGGCTTTGTGCCACAAAAAAGCACGGAAGACGCCCTCTATGATCTAGTTCAACATCTAAGAGGCAATAACAAAATAAGAAAATCAGTGTTGTTGTCGCACTAGACATAGAGGGCGCATTCGATAGTGCTTGGTGGCCAACAATCCGATGTCAGCTGAGGAAGAAAAAATGTCCCCAAAACCTGAACGCGTTGGTCGACGACTACCTGACCAACAGGAGGGTAAAGGTGGTTTACGCAGGAGCAGTGGCGTCGAGAGACACCAACCAAGGATGTGTGCAAGGATCAATTAGTGGCCCTATATATTGGAATCTTATATTGGACCCACTATTGAATAAGTTGGAAGAACTTGGCACATACACACAGGCGTTTGCAGATGATATCGTCTTGGTGTTCTCTGGTCATGCATCAGGGGAACTGAATGAGAAATCAGAGGTGTCTAGCACATGTGAGTGAATGGGGACACCAAAACAAACTGAAGTTTGCGGCACACAAATCTCAGGCCATGATCATCACAAACAAAATTAAGTTTGATGCCCCAGACATACACATGGGCGGGACAAGAATTGAAATAGTAAACCAAATAAAAATACTTGGACTTACTATAGATGAAAAATTGACTTTCAACCAACATGTTGCGGATATCTGTAGAAAAGCAGCAGGAATAAGCAATCAAGTATCTAGGGCAGCAAAATTAGAGTGGGGATTGAGTCAGAGATCATCAGGACGATGTACATTGCGGTAGTAGAGCCTATCATGTTGTATGCGGCAAGCGCATGGGCTCCCGCTGTTGACAAAATTAGCATCAAAACAACTATACACTATCAAAGAGGTTTTGCTCAAAAATTTCAAGGTCTTATCGGACGGTGTCTTTCAACTCCGCCGTTCTGATATCGAGGCTCATACCACTCGATCTCAGGATCAAGAGCAGCTGAACTGTATATGATTAAAAGAGGGAAGCCAATGCAGGAGTTGGGAGATAGAAATCGAAAGAGAGTTTCTTTTCTCAAAGTATCTCATCCTGCGGAGGCGATTGACATTACTTATACCTGCCAGAGTGATATGAAATTCGAAGATAATGGCAGTCAAATCTTCACTGATAGCAGTAAAATGAATGGGAGTGTCGGCGCCGCCTATACATACTGGAGAGTGGGAGAGAGAAGGACAAAGAAGATGCGCCTTGACGGCGGCTGCTCCGTCTTCAAGCTGAGCTTTATGCTCTTAGTCAAGCAACAGAGCTTGTATATAAAGTACTATCGGACGAGACGGTAGCAGTTGTGAGTGACTCTAGGTCAGCACTGGACCTGATCAAGAACCGGAATCTTTGCACCTTGTGTTCCAGATCCGAGAAAACGTTACCAATGCTTGCAAGCAAGGCAAAAACATACAGCTCTGCTGGGTGAAAGCCCACGCTGGAATTGCAGGTAACGAGAGAGCTGATGATTTGGCAAAGGCAGCAGCAAAAAATGATAAAGTGGCATCCCGATATGATAAAACTCCAATAACGCGAGTGAAAAGATTATTAAGAGAGAGAAGCATAGAAATCTGGGATAACAGATATAGAAAACAAACAGTAGGAACGGTTACAAAAAAGTTTCTTCCAAATGTAAATGACGCATATAAAATACTGAAAGAGATTAACATAACAAGTACACTTACTCAGGCGTTGACCGGACATGGGGGATTTGCGGCATACCTTCACCGCTTTAAGATAAAAGATAGCCCAATCTGTTCTTGTGGTGATGAATTGGAAACAGTGTTGCATCTGGTGCTGGAATGCCCAAGGTTTTACTCTTCGAGAAGCGACCTGGAAACTGAATTTAATATAAAATTAAGTGAAGAGAACTTACATGAGTGGTTCTCAGGAAAAGGTACCAGACCGCGACTGGAGGAGTATATAAAAACAATAGTTAAATGTAGCAACAATAGAAATAAAACTTAAACAAGTAATAAAAGAAACTAGTAAGAAATCATGTATATAACAATTTATATGTTACATATAAATGAATATATATATAAACATACAGAAGTATCGCAACGTGTAAGAAAAGTATTTAAATAAATAAATAAAACAACAAACAAAAAATGTCAAAATATAACACAGGAGTAAGTAGTAAAACAATCAGTGGTGTAATTAATTAAAAAATTATATAGTCTACTATATATATATAGGAAGACAGTAAATATTACCCAGGATACCACATTATAAAATGAAAAACTAAGGGCACCGATTATGTTGGTGGAATAAAGTAAAACCTAACCTAACCTAGCCTAGCCTGGCCTAGCCTGGCCTAGCCTGGCCTGGCCTAGCCTAGCCTGGCCTGGCCACAACCTGGCCTAGCCTAGCCTAGCCTAGCCTAACCTAGCCTAGCCACAACCTAGCCTAACCTGGCCTAGCCTGGCCTGGCCTAGCCTGGCCTGGCCTGGCCTGGCCACAACCTGGCCTGGCCTGGCCTGGCCTAGCCTGGCCTAGCCTAGCCACAACCTAGCCTAGCCTGGCCTAGCCTAGCCTAGCCTGGCCTAGCCTAGCCACAACCTGGCCTAGCCTGGCCTAACCTGGCCTAGCCTGGCCTAGCCTGGCCTAGCCTGGCCTAGCCTGGCCTGGCCTGGCCACAACCTGGCCTAGCCTAGCCTGGCCTAACCTAGCCTAACCTAACCTAACCTAACCTAACCTAGCCTAGCCTAGCCTAACCTAACCTTTTTTTTTTTTTTTTAAAGTAAAATTAAGCACATAGATAATAATTGTAAAAGCGCAATAAAGTCCCTGAGTTCACATGTCAGGGGGAACAAACATGCCAGACTCCCAAAAATGGGGTCACTAATAAAAAAAAAAAAAAAAAAAACCTAACCTAACCTAGCAGTCGCGTGCCGACGTCCGACCCGTGCGCATCGTTTCGGAGGCGCTCCGTGTTCTAAAATCTAATAAAATAGTCAAAGTGTTCAAAATATAGTGTGTTATATATCAAAAGACGCGGAAAATTACGCTGAACAGTGTAGTTCTTTGAAGGGTCTGGTGCTGCTCCCTTTCAGCCAAGAATCGGATTTTTCCTGAAAGGTAAGTTACTTTACTTTACTTTTACTGAAAAGACTTTTAAACGAAAACAGGTTATGTTCAGTTCTTATCCGGTGCTGTGCGGGTGTTTTTTCTTTATTTGTGCTGATAGACCATCACCCCAGCTCTAATTAGACTCATCAACATCCACCCGGACACAAAAACTGCGGATTTGGCAGCAGTTATAAGGACTCAAAATGATCGGAATACGCACACTAACGAAAAGACAAACAAAACCGTACGTGAGGACCTTCCAGATACAACACCTGGATGCGCGAACGAAGACACAGACAAAATGTCAAACGTTCTAGAGGTGGATGTTGTTCCCACGATCAGCACTCCTGTGGTCTCTGGCAGAAGGGGCAGCACAGGTACTGCCCTCCGACACCAGACGACCGGCTTCACAGCCCCGCACTTAGTGATGTTTCTCTGGACGAACCTAAACTCTCAGGAAATCTAGTACATTGACGGTCCGCCAGAAACAGAGGATAGCACCTTCCCAGGAAGCAAGACCCTGGAAACTATCAGCGGAGGGCACAGAGAAAACACAGACGACTAAGTATGCGGACCGTTTAACAGAGGCACGGGCCTGCCTCCATAAAGGCCAAGCTGAACTTGAACAACTCTAGAAACCTGAGGACAGACATAAAAATGGAAGTCCACTCAGGCTATAGAGAGCTCTATCAGCTGGTCAAGGAAGCAGAGAAAGATAGGAGTACAGGGACAGAGATAATAGATAAGGAGAAGAAGGCGATAGAACCGGAACAGGGACACGAGACAAGAAAAGAAGAAGTAGAAAGCACATTTTTAAGAAAGTTAAGAGGAACACGGAAGCTTCTAGAAGAAAACAAAAGGAAATGGAAAAACTAACGGAAGAGTTAAAAGACAAGAAATTAGGGAAGAAAAAGATCGTACGCAAGTGTGGCAGCCAAACCACAGACGAGATCACTTCCAGAGAATACGGCAGTACACTCTGTGGTGATCACCTCCAACGATGAAAAGGAAACGGGAGACCAGGTGATGGATAAAATAAGAAAGGTGGTTAATGCCAAAGAAGAGGGATTAAAGATAGACAAAATTAGGAAAGCAAAGAGATAGAAAAATAATATTGGGTTGCAATGCTCAAGACGAAATTAAGAAAATAAAAGAAAAAATACAAAAGGCAGGAACAAGCAAAGTCGAAATCAAAATAAAGATCCATTAATCATATTACGTGACGTGATGCAATACAACAGTGATGAGGAAATTATAAGAGCGTTAAAAGGTGCAAAACAGGCATCTCTTGAAAGATATAGGAAAAGACAATGACAGGATGGAAGTCAAATACAGGAAGAGGACTAGGAATCCGCTCACATCGCACGTAGTCTTGGGGTTTCTCCGCCGATATGGACCAGTCTTACTCAAGTGGGTATTGTACATGTAGATCTCCAGAGAGTAGAGTGGAGGATCAATCACCGCTCATACAGTGCTCACGATGCCTGGGGTATGGACACAGCAAGCGGGTATGCACGGAGACGACAGATGTGTGCAGTCACTGCGGAGGTCCACACCTCAGAGCAGAGTGCACTGAAATGCTCTCTGGAGAGATACCATCGTGTTGTAACTGCTCGAAGGCAGGACTGGACAGGAGAAACCACAATGCATTCAGTTCGGACTGCCCTGTCAGAAGGAAATGGGAGACACTAGCGAGGTCCACCATAGCCTACTGCTAAGGGCGTCCCTACTGTACACAGCGATATGAACGAACGGAGATTCATCGTCACTCCGCGGCGTACGCGCTCACGCTCTGATGTAGTCCGTCCCTTAATCGAATTTAGCGGTCTTCACGGGCCGGGCGCGTCGACGTCCGCAGACGGCGTGCGCTTCTCTCTCAGTAATGCATCGCGACCCGTTCGACGTCGGCTAAGCGCGCCGTCCGGTAGCCCAATTCGTTCAGTAATCCAAAAAGCGGACGAGGTTGGACCGCGACGGTGGCCGACCGGCCGTCGGACGGTAGAAGACACAGATCGCGCACGCGCAACTTACATAAGCGCGTCCGGCCCGACGCAAGACAACGTCGTCATCGAGGTCCTGCCGTTGTGCGGACATCGGTAGATTCATCGTC